>CM026417.1:17635435-17788256 GCA_014858505.1 Corymbia citriodora subsp. variegata | reverse complement strand
TCACTCTATCCAATTTCTATTACTCCCAGATCTTCAAAAATGTGAATGCGTATTGTAATAGGAGGTGGAACGTTTGGATGGCGAAACTGAGGAGGGAATATTTCCATAGTCCTTGGGCTTTCTTGTCTGTTCTCACAGTTGTCGTGCTGCTCCTTCTTGCAGCAACGCAAACAGTATTTAGTATTCTTTCTTACAAAGAGCCAAACTCAAGGTGATCAATGCTGGTTCATATATTTCTCATAGTTTATTGGAATACATAGAACAATTTGCATGCAGTTTGGTGAAATCTAAACAAGTAACTTTCAGCTCTTAAATTGATAATCTCTTAACGTGTCATTTAATGGCACCAACTCAGAGAATTGGGCAAGCATCTTTATTTTTTGCATTTATCACAATTGTACAAATTGTCTTGTTCATGATGGCATTTATGGTTTTTGGCCGAAGGTAGAATGTAAGGCTCTTTCCACATGTTCCATGAAGTTTTGTGAAATAGTCGGTTTTCGCATAGTACAATGCAACTTGCGGTTGACTTCATACATCAAGTTTTGGCATTTCCTTCTTAGTCTTTCTAAGACCTTCGCATCTTCATCCAATTTATTGCAGTACCCTCCTCCACTGTCGAAAGTATTGACGACTAAGGTCAATGGGCCAAAGGAAAGCACGTTTGAGTTTTGTATAAACGTTTGGTGTATGTGGTAGTCTCATTTTATCTCTACTTCGCTGAAAAACAATCCCACAAAAAGGAGTTGGATACTGCGTGATAGTGGCTGGTCTAGCTTGGCGAGAAGAATGAACAGCCACCAACGTAATCCAGTAAGTCTTACGAATTCCCCTACCCTTTTATGATCCTTTACTGTTGTGATTATTCACGTTGAAAGGGGGAAAACATAAAGTTGAAGGATGACACCATTTCTTTTTAAATCATACATATTAGATCTTATTCGGTGTGATGAAATTACATTGACTAATGTGTCCAACTGGATAAAGTCACTTAGGCATCAATTTTGTCTTGTCTTGGCTCAGTTACAGTTTGCTTCTATAATCTCTAAATAAAATGGGAATGTGTGATGGTGCATTATCCCTATTCACTGAATGTCTAATTTCATGATTTGACAGAGAATTCGATCCCATATCTTCATGAAATCCATGGATGGCCTATGTAAAATGAAATATATGTATTAAGAGATTATAATGCCTCTAGTTTTTATATAAGAAGGAATACAATGAGAAAACTGCATGCAAGATCATTTAAAATTGTTGTGTTTTCTTGGAGGTCGAATTCTTCTATCATTGGTGAATTCAAAAACCCCTAAGATTTGTGGAAATGCGAAATGCATAATGGATCTATAAAGTGTTAACAGTGAACATCCATTCTATCATATGGCACCATGTCATGAGGTGATTTCCTTTAGATGAGCATCATTGATCTTGCGGCATTTGTGTTTGCTTCTAAATTTCCAATCCCTCACGTATAATTTCCCAAGCACATTTTTGCTTGAATTTTACATGCATATTCTTTTGACCTCTCTTGATGTATAAAATTGATACAAAATTGGTTTGTCCAATTAACATGGGACGCTTAGATTACATAAGGCGTGTGATACTTAAAAAGATAATATACATGACAACCTATATGACCAAAAAGGGTGTCCCAACCTCCCTTTCATGTCCTGAATGCTAATGGCCACTATACTTTAAACTCAACCCAGGCTTTCTCAAGCCTATCAATTTACGACTTATAATTCAAGTATTTTACTTACAAGTTAATTTCATTTTAAAAAAAAGTTGTCACTAATTAGTTAGGGAATAATCAATTGGAATGAGACAATTAAAGACGCAATAAAATACTGATAGAAATATTTTACTCTTACACAATTAGAAAAACTAGAATTGAAGATTTACGGTCTCTAATTTATTACCAATGCTCTTTCCATATCTATTATTATTTAAACATCAAGTAAAATATTTATACAGTATTTATGCCACTCACAATCACAAGTTCTAGGATTTAATTTCTAACCATATCGAGACAATAGAAATTCATGCATTATAAAGAAGCAATTGGAAATAAATCAATATTTCCTTCCAAGAATATAAATGTCTTTATTTTTCAAGGATATTCTATGTGACTGGAAAAAACTAATCAAGACTGTTTTTTAGGATTTTTTCTAATTTTTCTGGAAACTATAATATTTTTGGAATTTTTATTTAAAATATTTTGCAATGTTAGAATAATATAATATTTATAAAATAAACAACCGGGTCGGAACGGACTCCGGTCGGATCGCCGGATCGGAATCGACCCGGATGGGCCGCCAGTGGTCCAGCTAGGCCTGAGATACAGGCCCAGCCGCAGCCCCTCTGAAACCAGCCTCGGACCCATAAAATCGATCCCGCCACCGAATAAAAGAATTATCCTACCCATGCCAAAAATTACCAAGCCCGCGCGGCCGGCCCACACGAAAATTAAATGAGCTGTGCCAAGCCCGCGCGTCCAGCCCACATGCGCCAATGCCCAATAGGCAGTAACCCTACCGGACTCACGCCAGCACCCGACGCGGCTACAGACCCGGATCGTGGCCGCCGCTGGCTTCTCTCTTACTGCGAGCTCCGACGGAGACAGCCGCGGCGGGCTTGACCTCCTGGCCATGCGTTCACTGCTGAAGCCGGAACTCGAGTGGCTCCTACCTGCACCACCCCGGCGGAGGACTCGAACCACCTCTCGACGGAGCGAGTGCCATGACGACGCCAGCAAGAGCGAGCGACGCCAAACCGCCTCTCGGCCAAGCGTACTCCTTACTTCCATGAATCTGGCCGTGGCAAAATAGATATACACAAAGGGCCACAAAAACAAACGGGCGAGCAGCGTCCGAGAGGAGGGGTTTGCGAATCTCACTCGAACATTACATCGAACGGGTGGCCTACGCTTATGGGCGAGGCGTTCCCAGCTCGAATGAGGACGAAGCCAACACCGGCGTTTATAAAACGTGACTCACAACCGGCGCAGCGACTCAGCAGGGGGTCGGTAGGGGGCCGGAGTTCGCCTGAACCGGGCGGCCGTGAACTCCGGCCCAGTACGCCCAAAAACAGGGTGACGAACAGGGGTCGGGGTGTGGCGACGCTTATTGGTTCGGCTAGGGATGCCGGCTGGAGCTCGCCTCACGAGGGTCGTCGTGGCAGTGACGATGACTGAAACGCTCTCTCTCACGCACAGATCTTTCTCTCGCCGACTCCCAGAACCGAACTCACATCTCACTTTCCCTCTCGCTCAGACCTCACTTTCTCACAGATCTCTCTATTTTATTTTATTTTTCTTCTCTCGGAGTCGCTGGCTCTTTGGCCTCCCCGGATGTCTCTCCGGTGCAGTCCTCTGAGCTCGCTCCTCCACTTGCCTCCCCCTTCGCGAGCTCCCGAAAGCCCTATTTATCGGCTGGAGGGTCCGGTCGACGGGGCGTTTCGGCCACCGGTTCTTGGCACGCCAATCGGCCTCACCCTTGGCCAAACCGGCGTCCAATCGGCCAGGCCATCCACGGAATATCTGCTCGGCATTGACGGCGCCCGATCCGCGTCTCATCCATCCGGATCTCCCGCCGGCCACTCCCCTGCTCCACGTGCGGGCGTCATCCTCTGCGCGTAGCTCTTCTCTGCGCTCGAGGCGCAGCGCCAGGAAGGAGGAGAAGGGAAGAGGGCCGGGCCGCGGGATAGTTGAACTGGGGGCCCGAGATGGGCCCTGCCCGCGAAGAAAAGAGAAAAGGGAGGCTGGGCGCGAAGGCCCAGCCCTAGTGGGCTTCTCACTTTTTTTAATATTAATTTTTATACTTATCCTAAAATAGAAAATAATACTTAATAGATGTAAATATTATCAATACCTAGGTAATGCAAAAAATATTTTTTTTAGGGCCAAATTGATTCCTAATTTTCTATGTAATTTTAAATTTAATTATCTAGTCAAAATTTAAGTGTTAGCAAAAAGTACATATTATCGCTCAGATTGGTCCATAATCACGTTAATGGTTGCTAATCATTGAACCAACAATATGAATATAAAAGAGTGAAAGATTATCTCATTCTTCAATTTTTGGTTCAGTGCAATGAATATCTCAACATAGCTGAGGATCTCAAAACGGAAGCTAATACGTGAAACTTACTTCGTTATACAATTGATTTACAGATGAGTGGAGTTAAAATGATGAGACTCACAAATACCAACCTTTATTCTAATTACATACATGCTTTCATTCATCACCATCAACCTTTGTCATCATCATAAAAATAAAAAAAAATCTTTATCATCGTCATGGCAAAAAATAAATAAATTTGTGGAAAATAAGCAAACAATGACGAAGACTACCTCAAAACGTCAGAAATTGACTTTTGGAAAATGATGGAGAAGTCAACCCAAGCGGCATTTATATCAGTGATTAGAAGTTATCACAAATGATGAGATAAGAATGAAGAAAAAAAAATTTGGAATTTTTTACACATTTTTATGTTTTGATAAATAGTACATGAACCTATTTATAGGTTTTATTAGATTATTATCTAGTTAGAAACCAATAAAGTTAAGCACAATCAATACACCATATGAAAGATATGAAAAATCATGGAAAATATCCTAAATAATTCTAATGTGATTTACTTCGTTCTCATAGTGTTCTATGCCACAACAAAAATTTTGCAAAGTCTTGGACGGAGTCCTACATTCTCACCTAAACGAAGTTTCATGAGATTGACAACCTTTTATTTTATTTTTATAAACAATATTTATAGCTTGTTGTGCTTGCAGTAAGCTATATCCATGAAAATAAATTTAAATAAGTTCGTTTACCAAGAGTTTTCCTTTTAAAAGTGCTTCTCAAGAAATAGTTACAACTTATGAAATAAACTATTTAAATATTAAATGATGCATTTGTTCAATAGTTTAGCTTTTAGAATAATTGTAATGATCCCACAAAATTTTACAAAAGCAATGATAGACTTATGAATAAAAAATGTTACATAGTTCTAGAATGTCTCCTAACATTTGGATATTTATGGTATGACCTTCGCTAATAAGCTTTGTCGAGTTATGTTTCTCGTCATCGGAGGTGGAACCATCCCTATTGAGCCACTATGTGTCTGCGGATTTTCTTCCGGTCCTGAAAGTTTTTGGGTAATTGCATGTATCAGAACCAAAACAACCAAATAAGCATCCTAAATGCATAAGTAAAACCATTCATGTAATTATATATATTTGACTACAAAAAGTATCCGAACTTTTGAACTCACTTGATCCCCATGGGCGTTGGATCCATGCAAATTGAGTAGACTCCATCCAAAGGCTGGCCAAATATGGCCTTCAAGATTACTTTGATTGGAACACCCAATTATTTAAATGTGAAATTTACCATATTCAAATCAAATGCTTATTCACTCATTCCATTATTGGGTTAGAAAAAGACAGATTAGATGTTTCTTTTGTCCTTAGGCACGAAGTTTGGAATTGTAACTTTATTGGATTTATACAAGAATATTGATTCTCGAACTAATAGTGACACCACATGTGCAATTTTTTAGGATGGTTTGGAAGTGAACCTTATATATTCACAGCATGCTGAGATCTGTGAGCATTCCGGGGAGCAAGATCCTGTCCCAATCAACATCGGGGATATGCTTCGCCATATACCTCCCACTTCGCCAACGCATAGTATATTTAGGGTTTGTCATCATCTGCACGAAATCAACAAGAAGGCCTATGACCCGGAGATTCTAGCCATCGGCCCTTATCTCCATGGAAATGACAAGTTGAAATACATGGAGGAGCAAAAACTGCAATACCTGCGGGGATTGTGTGAAAGGAAAAACGAGGAGAGCATCGATATGGCTAAGAAACTGGAACAGCAGGTGGAACTGGAACAGCAAGCGCGTGATTGCTATGCGGAAACCATCGACCCCCCTTCCAAAAACTTTCTCACGATGATGCTCATTGATGGCTGTTTCATTGTCGAGTTTTTCTGTAAGTGCATCAAAAAGGAACTATGAGATAGAGACGAAAACGACCCAATTATGCATGGATGTGGGATTCGAACCAGCATTAGGCGCGATTTGCTGCTGCTAGAGAACCAACTCCCACTTTTCATCTTGAGCACGCTATATGACCTGACTAAAGGTCCGAACGAGAATCAGGAGTTCAGCGACGTCGCCACTGAATACTTCAATATTGAACTAGGAGACCCCAGCCGAAATCGGACGATTGACAAGAGGCAGGGGGAACATCTTCCGCATGTATATCACATGTGGCGCACTTCTGGCTTGCCTAAAACACCCTCGGCGACAGAGCTAGATTGCATACCAGAGCTAGACTGCATACCCGAGCTAGGCTGCATACCAACCATGTCCTCGGCATGCAGAGCCATGTCCTCGGCGACAGAGATAGACCGGATACCCTCGGCGACAGAGCTCAGGAGTCAGGAGTCAGTTTTAGGGCTGCGCAAGGGAGCGGACTGAAAGACATCAAATTCGCGAACGGGACGCTGGAGATACCGGCCTTGCGTGTAGAGGACGACACCGAGTCACAATTTCGAAACCTGATCGCGTACGAGCAACATCGTCAAATCAGAGACATCAACTATTTTACGGATTACACGGCCTTCATGGATTACCTCTTGAACTCTTCAGAGGATGTCAAGGTGCTTCGCCGTGCAAGGATTATTAAGAACTACTTGGGCGATGATGAGGTGGTTGCGCAGATGTTCAACAAGATCAGTGACCACGTCACTGTATTCAATTCCTATTACTCCGAGATCTTCAAAAATGTGAATGCATATTGTGACAAGTCATGGAACATTTGGATGGCGAAACTGAAGAGGGAATACTTCAGTAGTCCTTGGGCTTTCTTGTCCGTTCTCGCAGCCATTGTGTTGCTCCTTCTCACAATAGCGCAGACGGTATTTAGTATTCTTTCTTATACAAAGCAAAGTTGAATCTGATCAATGTTTGTTTGAAGTTTTCCCTTGGACCATCTACTCGTGTTCTATAGCCAATAGTATTATCTTGGTTTTCCTCATAGGAAAACCACAAGAGTGTTTCTACAGTGAACACCATTTGTACATCAATTAGAGTCTTAACCATTCTATAGTAGCAATATTGTTGTTAATTTCAGGATATTTCTTTTGTACGCACCCAACTATGGTATACAATGGTCAATTCCACTTATTCTAGGCAGATTTAAAATTTTCTTTTGCAAAAAGTAGAATTTTGTTATGTATTTACACATGCAAAGTAATTGAGAAAGCAAAGATGCTGATGGGTGATTAGCTTTTGAGTCTTGGATTCACAACCCACCTGAGCTCATGACTTGAAGTGATGATCATTCTCCAATGAGTAATTCCACCAAATTTCACAAGAACATCTTCGTGGCATAGAATACACCCATAGTTATACCCAATTTCAATCCCAATATCATATTGGAATTGTTCAAGAACCAATTGCTTTTCCAAATTGGTCGAGTGCCGCCACGCCCCCCCCCCAATCTTCTTTGACGCACAGCATGGGCTGTGACCTTGCCTCAATTGAGGCAAGGTCATCTTCTCGCTAGATTTGGGCTAGATTACTGCCTTCATTAGTGGAGGGCAAGTGGCAAGGGCTACCGCCTCGCCTGGCTCACACACCAAACACTCGCACGCGCACGCACTGTTTTCTTTTTCCAGCACGTGAAGGTGGTGCGAGGGCCACGTTGCTTTGGCTGAGTCCGAAGAGGGATGTGGCCCCTCACCAGTGTAAGGGTGGCCACCACGATGCCACTTCCTCAAGTGGAAACACCGCTGTGCTTCTTTGACTTCAGCTTTTCCTCTGTTTGATTCTTCCTCTTTTTCCTTTTTTTTTTCAGATTTTATTTTTCTAAAATCTTGAAATCAATTTTATCCTTTTAATATACTTTAATTCTTTTTCCTAAAATGGTTGACATGGCAACCACACCAGTGCCTCTCTCTTCAAAAAAATAAATAAATAAATAAAAGATTGTTAAGCAAATTGGACAAAGAGTGTGAAAAGATTTGGTTGCACCAATTTACTAAATTTTAAAATTTCATTGCACATTTAAAAAAAATTTAAAACCTGATTACACTTTCACAATAAATTTTTAAATTTATGGTGCACTTATCCCTATATTTAATTGTTAAAGATATTAAAATTGATGAAACAATTCAATCCTTCAAAAATGTTGAAAAGGAAGTTCAATAACCAACTCAATGTGCCATGTGTTATTCTAGCACCGAGCATAAATGGAAATATATCATGCTAATTGAATAACAATATAGAACAAAATAGGATTCACATACTAAATATACAACAAAGTATGTTTAGTTCATAATCATGATACGTCATGATAAATGGGAAGAGCCACGCTAGAAAAAGATGGAAAATGTCACCAGCATAATGACCAGACTATACTAATTAGGGAAATTGGTTTGTATGGACAAAGGAGAAATTAAAGAGCTTTCACCTATAATATATAATAGACCCAAAAAAAAACTACAATACATAAATATAGAAAGCTTGGTGATAGTGAATGTAGAAAGCTTGAAGACACATTCCCCAGTAATTCCAGAGAATGATAAGTCTAGATAATAAATACATTGATAGCAGAGCTCTTGCACCAAAGTCAAACCGTCTAATGGAGATTTTATCAAGAAATCAAGAACTCCATCATTAAAACGGAAGAGCTATTTAATCAAAAGGTGAGTCGAGATAGTTTTGATTGATCACTCATTGAGTCGATTAATTACCCAACATCAACTCTGTTTTGTGAAAATTCCTTTAGTTCCCAAAGATTAATTCACAAAAATTCTCTGTTGTGGAAAAAAAATCGAATTTTTATGGACTAAATAGGAAAATCGGTTATTAACTTACTACATATACACACGTATAGTTAAATTCATTTTAAATTTTTTAAAGAACATCAATGTTATATAAGTGAAAAAACTAAACGTCTTATCTAAATAATTGTACAAGTTCTAGGTTTCTAACTTAGAAACTTTTAACTTTTTCATTATTTTGATATCGTCCCCTTTTTTCGAGCTTAGAAACCTTTCTAACATATTCACTGTTTTGATATTATTCCCTTTTCTCTATCGATTTGCACTTTTTATTAGTCCACATATATAATTAAGTAATTACACGTTTGCCAAACATATATAATTAAAATTACTAATAACCTCTTTATACATTGCATGAATCCATTGTAATTATTTTAAAAACATCAATGACAGATAATTAAGCTTTTTTTATCTAACTAAAGCAAATGATAAATTAATATATGCAAGGGGTTAAAATAATTGAGTTTTGTGATGGTATGGCCCAATCACAGAGTTTTATTTTACCCAACTTTCTTGTTTATAGCTATCGATTCTTAAGCACCACACAGTAGGACCGTGCAAAATTCACATCACTCAAGTCAAGAGACAACTACGCCAGAAAAAAGAAAAGAAGAAAATTAATGGACGACTATGACATTATTCTATTGTATAGCCCCATAGGACCCATCAAACTTCAAAGGTAAATACAATGTACTTGAATGCAATATGGATAGTTTATTTAGCACTCATGTCAGATTTACATTTTATGTGACTACATGAATGTCACTAAAACATAAGAAAAAGAGGGAATTTGTATTCAAGTATATGTGTACATGTGTATGCACAAGTTTTACATTACCTTGAGACTCTGTTACAGTAATTCCCATATGAAGTTATGCGTGAGAACTTTCTACATCCGTTTTTCAAGGTAATCGTAGAAGGAAATTTTGAAAAATCCACGCTTTTGAAGATGATCATCTCGCAATAATGCCAAACAAAGCAACAAGCAAGCTCATCAGCCACATCATTTTGGATGATAGAATTATGGTAGATGATGGGGACGCAGGTTCCGACTCTTGAGTACGATGAGGAGGATCGCTAGTTTCCTATCACAAAAAAACCAGGAACAAATTGAATTCACCGAGTGTGCAGTTAGTGTTAGCTTTCAATCTGTAGAGATTACAAAACTCAAATGTCCGTAGTACAATTAAATTGAAAACAAGCAGATCTTCAAGAAATGGAACTCTGCAAAACCGAATAGAATTGGCTGTGTATGTGAAGTTGCAAAAGAAATAAAGAAGTGAATGGTCCTTGTGTTGAAAAACAGATGGAACTTCACATGCAATAAATTTCACGACACAGAAAGCTATATTTAAAAGATGAAACTATGGTTTAGAGAATCACTTTAACGGTTGGAGAACAAAGTTCAGGCTGTCGCACGATGAATATCTGATCGCCTGCTTTGTCTTCCTTTTAGGCATCCTAATTCCTATGCCAAGTCCATAATGCACATGTTAAATTCACAACCTGCGAAGGAAAATAGCAAATTAATTTTGCTAAATTGAACTACGATGTTAGCAAAGTGTGGTCAAAGAAAAGTGACATGTACATTTCTAATTCATGCTGGTCATCCTCCTGAATCAAATACCCGTCAACCGATTTGAACTGAAATAGATTTCTCAACTAAAAGAAGAAAAAGGTCACTTAGATTGTCTAATCCAACAGCTCTTATTCAAACTTAAGCTCAGCTTAATGTTGTTAGATTGTCTGTTCCAATAGCTCTTATTCAAACTTACACTCAGCTTAATGCCGTTAGATATGGAGTTTATAGGAAGGGATGCTTCAGATAGTGACGAGACATGCATGCATCTGTTCAGTTTAGGAAGCATGTTTAACATGGCAAGAGTCACTTAATGCAGCAAACTGAATCCCAGCTCAGTAAAAGTCGCTGTGGCCTCTCCATAATGACAGGCCAACAATGTTCTATGTAGACTATTCATACAGGTTAAAACAACAAACTGAAGCATGTTTAACATGGCAAGAGTCACTTAATGCAGCAAACTGAATCCCAGCTCAGTAAAAGTCGCTGTGGCCTCTCCATAATGACAGGCCAACAATGTTCTATGTAGACTATTCATACAGGTTAAAACAACAAACTAAGGGGGGCTGGGCCCTAGTGGGCTTCTTACTCCTTTTTATTAAATATTAATTTTTATACTTATCCGAAAATGGAAAATAATATTAATACTTAGTTAATGCGAAAAATATTTTTGTTGGGACCACATTGGTCCCTAATTTTCTATGCAATTTTAAATTTAATTATTTAGTCAAAATTTAGGTGTTAATAAATGGTACATGCTATCGCTCCAATAGGTCCATAATCACGCTAATTATTGAACCAACAATATGGATATAAAAGAGAGAAAGATTATCTCATTCTTCAATTTTTGATTCAGTGCAATGAATATTTCAATACAGCTGAGGATCTAGAACCGGAAGGAAATACGTGAAACTTACTTCATTATACAATTGATATATAGCTGAGTGGAGTTAAAATGATGAGACTCACAAATACCAACCTTTATTCTAATTGCATACATGCTTTCGTTCATCACCATCAACCTTTGTCATCATCGTCCCCAAATAAAAAACAAATCTTGGTCATCGTCGTGGCAAAAAAAATATAAAAAAAAATTGTGCAAAATAAGCAAACGATGATGAAGCCTATTTGAAAACGTAAAAAAATTACTTTTGGGAAATGATGGAGAAATCAACCCCAAGTGGAATTTATATTAGTGATTAGAAGTTATCACAAATGTGGGGAAAATTACCAAAAAAATCTTAAATTTATTGCAATTGTACTGATTCAGTTCTACATCTTTTTTTAGCCAATTTAGTCATAAACATTTTATAATTGTGTCACTTCAGTCTATCCAACCAAATTTAGGCGACCGGCGCTGATGTAGATGCAACCAGTGCTGGCGGACGATTTTTAAATTTATTTTATTTTAAGAAATTTTTTATTATTTTATTATTTTTCTCTTTTTTTTCCCCTATCCTTCGTCCTTTTTTCGATGACCAACCAGAGGGGAGGGTCAGTTGCTAAACTAAGGCGGCCGACTAGGCCAAATTGAAGGCAAACTTGCCCTACCGTCACCAGGCGAGGGTGGGCCCCTCGTCTGATCTGGGTGAGAGCAAGCCCACCTAGCCACTAGCGAGGCTCTCCCTTGTTAGATCCAATAGCGACTAGCTTTGCTAGTGGCTGGGTGAGCTTGACCTCACCTAGTGAGGGTGAGGCGAACCCTCGCCCTTGTCAGATGTAAGCGAAGGTGAGCTCATTGATCCACTAGCAATCAGGTCGGACTGAGGGTGAGCTCGCCTCACCATTGCCGAGCAAGGGCCACCTTGCCACTAGCGAGGCTCGCGCTCGCTAGATGCAGCAAGGGCTTGCCTCGCTAGTGGCTGGTAGCCCTCATCCAATAAAGGCAAGGCAAGCTCACCCTCAGTCCAGCTTGGCTGGCGCCTTAGTTTGGCAACCGGCTCTCCCCTTTAGCCAGTTGCTGGAAGAAAGAAGGGGGAGAGGAAAAAAAAAAAGAGAGAAAGAAAAGATTAAAAAATTAATCAAAAAATTCCAAAAAATAAAATAATATTAAAGAATTATTCACCAGTGCAGGCCAACGTTCATGTCAACATCAGCTGGTCAAATTTGATCGGATGAATTGAATTGGTATAATTGCAAAAGATTTAGTACTAATTTGGCTTAAAAAAAATGTTACGATTTTTTTGGAGATGCGAGTCTTCTTAGTCTTCTCTACACATTAAGTTCCATGAACATGCATTTGTAGTCGTCTCAACCCAACGATGGCGCAGCCTAAGGATTAATAGGGATGATGGAAATGCTGAGTGTTACGAGCCCAAAGCCGACACAACCCCTTCCATCTTTCCTACTAATCCGACGGTCTAGAACTAAGCGTCCCTCTAATTCCTAAACATGCGGGCTTCATTGGACTCTCCCATATCTAACAAAATAAAGAACCTTTCTCAAGCTAACCCCATCTTTACTCCTTTGTCAATAACGGTGCCTTTTTTACCATAAAGTGCCATTGAGATGCAATTGGCAACTGGAGACTAATTCTCAAATGGAAAGTTCTCAAATATGGACACTATTTTTTTCTTCCAGAAAGGAAATGAAACCAATAAGCACTAATTACTGCAGGTGAACTTTTTTTAAACTTTGGATAACTACTTAAATGTAAAACTCATTTGAGGAGTGAATAGAAACTTTACAGGATCTTTTTTCTTAATTAAATTTGTAATGTTTTTTATTTGGTCTTAGTTAGGGTTATTTAGAATTAGACCACACCGAAGTGATTTTCTCATGTATTGTCCATTTGTAAATGACTTATTTTTACTAACTTGAGAAGGCAAATTTGTATGATATTATGTGAAAATCATGTTAGCTATCCTTTTTGTCATCACAACGAGAAAAAAAAATTAAAGTGTGACATGAAACTGCTAAGCAAAGAGAGAATAATAAGAAGGATAATGCTAGCCTAACGGTGTCATAAGTTCTTCAAAATAACGATGCATTTTGAGCCTTTAGTATCACTTCAAAAGAAACATGCCACTAAACATTTGATTAATTAGTAATTGAGTTAATACCATGAAAAATCTCAAACTAATACATCTGTGATAGATTTACCTCAAACTAATTTTTCGAGTAACAAATTCTCTAAACCGGTACACTTATAACAAATTTACCTTCCGTTAGTTTCCGATAAATTTTATTATCAAATTATTAAGTTGGCTAACACGTGGTAGTTGACAAGTATACCGGTTTGGGTTTTTACACTCCATTTATCATATGTGCACCAGTTTATAGTTTTTCATGATATTAATCCAATTTGATAGAAACTAACGGAAGGCAAATTTGCTACAAATGTATCAATTTGGGGTTGTTGATTGTTAAAAACTTAATTTGGGTTAAATTTGTCACATGTATACTAATTTGAAATTTTTTGTGGTTAAAAAATTAATTCGGGTTAAATTTGTCACAAATGTATCAAATTTGGATTTTTGGTGATATATACCCAAATCTATTTCATATGAGACAACTTCGAGTCCATGTAGCCAATTTGAAAAGCAAATTTCAATTCCCAAATAAAAAAATAATAGATTCCACTTAAATCCCATCGAGTGGGATTTTGATTTCCCAGGTAGGAGACTTAGGGTTAAGACTGCAAACTTACTCTCCTAAGATTTTTTTCAATAACAAACTAATTCAAAATCACAGATATGGACTATATATATTTTTTCCACAGCCAAACAGCCTTTTATTTTTGATAATCTAGGTGGAAACGGCAAGTAGGCCGACTAACTAAAGGCCCATCAAAACATTTTATTAGCCCCTAAATAGATTAAGCTAGGGTCCTTTGCCTATACAATTGACCCCAACTCAGAGCAATTTCATGCAGTAGGTGAAGATTAATTTGTTACTTTCAGTTCGTAACTTAGAAATCTACTGATTCATCAAACTATTGTGTCAATCCACAAGATTGGGCCAGCATCTTTATTGTTGAAATTGTAATAATTTGTCTCTATCATGAAGACAATTATAGTATCTAGCGAGTAGCTAGAACGTCAAAATCTTTCTAGATTTTCTAGGAAGTTTTGTAGAGTGATTGGTTTTTGCATAGTACAATGCAACTTGTGGAAGACTTCATACATCACTCTCCTAAAGTCAATTTTTGAAATTTTCTAACTAGTCTTTCTTCTAACTAGTCTTTCTTAGCCCTTCTCCTCTTCATCAAGTTCCATGAACTTTCAATTTATTGTTGTTCCCAAACCGAAAGTAGTCATTAGTAAAATTTGAGTATGCAACTTCCAATTTTTAACTTGAAAATCTCCTAACAAGTCGATCAATGCTCCGATACAAGGGATTGGACTGGCATCTTTACTTTTTCACCTATTGCATGCGTACAAGTTGTCTCCATCATGAAGGCAATTATAATATCTAGCTAGTGGCTAAAGCATAGGAATCTTTTCAAATTTCCATTTATGTTTTGTAAAGTGGCCGGTTTTTCGCATAGTATAATGCAATTTGTGGAAGACTTCATGTGTCGCTATCATAAAGTCAATTTGTGACATCTCCTTTTAAGTCTTTCTCAGCCTTTTGCCTCTTCATCAAGTTCTATGAACTTTTAGTTTGTTATAAGTGTACAAGTAGTCTCCATTGCAAACGGAATTATGATATTTAGTTAGTAGTTTCGAACGTAAGACTCTTTCCAAATATTCTATTAAGTTCATAAAATGGTCAGTTTTCACTAAGTACATTGCAACTTGTGGAAGACTTCCCATGTCATTCGTCAATTTTTGTTGTTTCCTTTTAAGTCTTTCTTAGCCCTTTGTCTCTTCATTAAGTTCCCCAAACTATCAAAGTCAATTGATGTCATTTCCATGCAAGTCTTTCTTAACCCTTTGCCTCTTCATCAAGTTCCATGAACTATAAGTTTATTGTAGTAATCAAGTTAGTCTGCATGCAGTTAGTGGCATATGAACATGTGATTTACAATTCCTAACTTAAAATCTTTTCATACTCTGATCAACTGCACCAACCCAAATAATAATACAATGCAAATTGTGAAGGACCTCATGCATTGTTGTCATAAAGTCAATTTTCGAAGTTTCCTCGTAAGCGTTTCTTTGCCTTGTGCGTGTTCATCAAGTTCCACCAACTTATTTATTGCAATACCCTTCATCGTCAGAATTATTACTGACCAAGGTCGATGTTGACGGATGCAAGCTTTTTTTTTTTTTTTTTTGGGCGTTTCTTGTGAATAACTTCGCACGTCTTTCCCCTAAAGTCAATTTTGGGCGTTTCTTTCCTAGTCTTTGTGGGACCTTCGCATCTTCATCCAAATTATTGCAGTGCCCTCCACTGTCGAAAGTACTGACGACCAAGGTCAATGGGTCAAGGGAAAAACGCATTTGGATTTTCTATAAATGGTTGGTATATGCGATAGTCTCATTTTATTTCTACTTCATTGAAAAAAAATCCCACAAAAAGAGAAGAACTGGATACTACTTAATAGTAGCTAGTCTAGCTTGGCGAGAAGAATGAGCAACCACCAACTTGATCAAGTAAGTCTAACGAGTTTCCCTTCCAAAAGACGGCCATTTATATGATATTTAGCTAAAAGCTTGTCTCGCATTCTCTAACATGAAATCCTGTATTTTATCTTGGTTCAATTTTGTTCCAATAATTCTTCTTATGTAGTTTATAACTATTCAATGCGGTTCTTACACCTTTAACATGGATGGCAAGTATCTCACTATAAGAACACGCAAAATAAATTTAAAATTCACATTTTAGTGTCTAAAAGATTGTCCTTGCTTGATGGCTGGAGAGATGAAATTTGGGAACACAAATTCTCAAAACTCTTCTAGAGAGCAAAATGGGGGTTCTCTAAAGCTTGACAGTAAAAAGCCTATACAGCTGTCGATTTATTCCGAGAGCAAAATTAAATAAGCAGCAATAGTAAAGGGTTTGTGATTTTTTCTCTACTATCCATTTGTTTACATTGATGTCCACACCACGTGTTCAACTAGGTGCTTAATTTGCATTGCCCATTGATATTCACACAAAAATGCGAATTTGTCCTAAAATTTATTCAAAGATCAATTTCCTTTCTACTAGTTTTCGGAAATTAGTTTAGGAATCATATGTTTCACAAAAAATAGCATGATGAACAAAAGTGAAAATTAAAATAATTCATAACAGGACAGTTTTTGTAAATTGCCCTTAATCGAAGGGAAGCACATGTAAAACAATCGTTTTGCTTCACTTCGTGGTTATCATCACATTAATTATGTTGTAACCAATACAGCATGCTGGGACCTATGAGCGTTCCGGGGTGCAAGATCCTGTCTCAATTGACATTAGGAAAATACTTTGCGGTATGCCTCCCATTTCGCTGGAGCGTAGTATATTCAAGGTCCATCGTCCCCTGCACGAAGTCAAGAGAAAGCCTATGACCCAGAAATTCTAGCCATTGGCCCTTATCACCATGAAAATGACAAGTACAAATTCATGGAGTGCGATACCTGCAGCGATTGCTTGAGAGGAGAAACGAGGGGAGCATCAACAGGTGTATGTTGAAACTCAGGGAATTGGGACAGCAGGCGCGTAATTGCTATGCGGAAACCATCGATACCTCCCAAGAAAACTTTCTTGCAATGATGCTCATTGATGGCCGTTTCATCATCGAGTTGTTCCGTAAGTACGACATGAAGGAATTAAGAGACAAGGATGACCCGATTTTGCATGAAAGTGGGATTGGAACCAGCATTAGGCGCGATTTACTGCTGCTAGAGAACCAAGTCCCACTTTTCATCTTGAGCAAGCTACATGACCTGACTAAAGGTCCGGATGAGCATCATGAGTTCAGCTATGTCGCCATCGAATACTTCAATATTGAACAAGGAGGCCCCAGCCGACATCGGACGATTGACAAGAGCCAGGGGGAACATCTTCTGCATCTATATCACATGTGGCGCACTTCTGTCTTGCTTGAAACGGACCCACAAGACTGCATAACAGTCATGCCCTCGTCGACAGAGCTGAGGGAGTCAGGAGTCAGGTTTAGAGCTTTGTAAGAGGGCGAACTGAGCGGCATCAAATTCGTGAACGGGACACTCGCGATACCGGTCTTGTATGTAGAGGACAACACCGAAACACGATTTCAAAACCTGATCGCGTATGAGCAGTATCGTCTAAGCAGAGGCATCAACTACTTCACGGATTACGTGACCTTGTTGGATTGCCTCATAAACTCTTCGAAGGATGTTAAGGTGCTTCGCCGCGCAGGGATTATTAAGAACTACTTGGGCGATGACGAGGTGGTTGCACAGATGTTCAACAAGATTGGTGACTACATCACTGTATCCAGTTCCTATTACTTTGAGATCTTTGAAAATGTGAATGCATATTGTGATAAGCCGTGGAACATTTGGATGGCGAAACCGAGGAGGGAATATTTTCATAGTCCTTGGGCTTTCTTGTCCATTCTCGCGGCCATTGTGTTGCTCCTTCTCACAATAGCACAAATAGTATTAAGTATTCTTTCTTCTAAAAAGCAAAGTTGAATGTGATCAATGTTAGTTTGAAGTTTTCCCTTGGACCACCTACTCGTGTTCTATATCCAATAGTATCTCGGTTTTCCAATGAGGACGAACCACATGCGTATTTCTACAGTGAACAGTACTTGCACATCAATTAGAGTCTTAACCATTTTATAGTAGCTAGCAATATTGTTGTTTATTTCAGGGGATTTCTTTTGTATGCACCCGACTATGGTATACAACGGTCAATTCCAGTTATTCTAATTTTTCTTTTGCGAAAAGTAGAATTTCGTTATGTGTTTACACATGCAAAGCAATTGAGGAAGGAGAGATGCTCGATGGGTGATTGGTTTTTGAGTCTTGGATTCACAAACCACCTGAGCTCATGACTTGAAGTGATGATCATTCTCCAACTAAGTAATCCCATCAAATTTCACAAGAACATCTTTGAGGCATTGAGTACACGATAGTCATACCTAATTTTAATCCCGACATCGATATTGGAATTGTTCAGGAACCAATTGCTTTTCTCAATTGGTCAAGTGCCACCCCACTCTTCAATCTTCTTTGATGATATGGGCTGTGACCTTTGCCACAAGTCTGGGCGAGGGTCATCTTCTCATTGAAGATGTTGTAGATCATTACTAGAGGGGCAAGGGTTGCTAGTGCCAGACTCATAGATGACCTACCGCCTCGCCTGGCTCACTCACCAAACACTCGCACGCGCACGCACTGTTTTCTTTTTTCAGCGCGTGAAGGTGGTGGCGAGGGCCACGTTGGCTTTGGCTGAGTCCGAAGAGGGATGCCGGCCCCTCACTGGTGTAAGGGTGGCCGCCACGACGCCATTGACTCAAGTGGAGCCACCACTATTCTTCTTAAGACTTCGGCTTTTCTTTTGTTAGATTCTTCCTCTTTTTCCTTTTTTTTTCAGATTTTTATTTTTATTTCTAAAATCTTGAAATCAATTTTGTCCTTTTAATTTACTTTAATTTTAAATTTTCCATTATCAGTGCCTCTCTCTTCATAAAAAAAATAAATAAAAGATTAGCTTCTTTTTATTAACTAAATTAGATAGAGCTAATGTAACCAAATTGGGCGAAGAATATGGAAAGATTTGGTTGCACCAATTTAACAAGTTTTAAAATTTCATTGCACATCTTGAAAATTTTTAGAACTTGATTACACTTTCGCAATAAGTTTTAAAATTTATGATACACTTATCCCTATATTTAATTGTTAAAGATATTAATGTTGATGAAACATTTTAATCCTACAAAAATGTCGAAAGGCAAGTTCAATAACCAACTCAATGTGCCGTGTTTTATTCCAGCACCGAGCACAAATGGAAATATATCATGCTAATTGAATAACAATTCAGAACAAAATAGGATTCACATACTAAATATATGACAAAGTATGTTTAGCTCATAATCATGATATGTCATGACAAATGGGAAGTGGTTTGTATGGACAAAGGCGAAATTGAAGAGCTTTCACCTACGATATATAACAGACCCAAAAAAAAAAAACACTACAATATGTAAATATAGAAAGCTTGGTGATGGTGAATATAGAAAGCTTGACGACACATTCCCCTGTAATTCCAGAGAATGATAAGTCTAGATAATGAATACATTGATGCCAGAGCTCTTGCACCAAAGTCAAACCGTCCAATGGAGATTTTTTCAAGAATTCAAGAATTCTGTCGTTAAAACGGAAGAGCTATTTGATTTGGTGGGTCGAAATAGTTTTGATTGATTACTCAATGAGTTGATTAATTACACAACATCAACTCCGTTTTGTGAAAATTCCTTTAGTTCCTTAAGCTTAATTTGCAAAAATTCTCTGTTGTGGAAAAAAAAATCGAATTTTTATGGACTAAATAGGAAAATGGGTTATTAACTTACTACACATACACACGCATAGTTGAATTCGTTTTAACTTTTTAAAGAACATTAATGTTATATAAGTGAAAAAATTGAACATCTTATCCAAATAATTGTACAAGTTCGTGGTTTCTAACTTAAAAACCTTTAACTTTTTCATTATTTTGATATCGTTCCCTTTTTCCGATCTTAGAAACCCTTTTTAACATTTTCACTGGGACGCAGCAACTGCTGCAGTTCGGCAGACGGCTAGTGGGGAAGGAGAGGAGAGGCGGGCCGGCTGGGCTCGCGACCGGCGGACGGCGACTCGCCGGCGAGCACGGGTGGTGGCGGAGCTGTGGTGGCGGCCGGTGAGGCGGCGGTGCGGCGACTCAGCAGCAGCAGCAGCAGTCCCGTTACTGGCCAAGGCGAGAAACCAACGAAGAAGAAGAAGCAGAGGGGAAGAAGGGAGCAGCTGCACGTCCGTACGTCCGTGCAGTAAGGAGAGAGAGGTTTTGAAAAGTCAAATCAAAAGAGAGAAGGGGGAAAGAAAAGGACAGCAAGTGGGGGAGGGTGCAGGCGGCAGAGGAAAAGAAGAAAAGCAGAGGGAAGGGGACAGGCTTTGCCGCAACGGGAAGAAAAGAAGGGGAGAGAGAAGACAGAGAGGGAGCAGGCGCACGTGGGAGAGAGAAGGGGGAGAGGGGAGGAAAAATGGCAATACCCTCCACTGCCGAAAGTACTGACGACCAAGGGAGCAGCTGCACGTCCGTACTGGTGGTGGCGATCGGGACGAGTTCGATGGCAGGGATAGGTTTAAACGCCGAAGCAATGAAGGTTACGAATGGACAGTGATGCTAAAGATGTAAAGTTTGGTGTTGTATCAGCAATTTGGACATGGTAAGGACATTCGGACCATTTGATTAGTTGTGTGATGCCAATTTAGACACTTAAAGGATGAATAACTATTTTATGTATCAGCGATTTTTGTTAGTTCGATGGACAAAAGAATTAAATTTCACCGATTTTAGGCAATACAAGAACTATATTAAATCAAAAGGAAAATACAAGCAACTTAATTGAACATGTAAAAGTTCAAATATATGCGGCATCTTTCCTATTTTCAAACTCAATTGTACTCTAAAATCCAAGATTTTGCACCCTTTTTATCTGCAAAAATTTTCAGTTTTCCTATTTTTGTTTCCATTTAAGAATGAAAATGGTCCACAAGAAACGTGTGGTAGTATTTTTTTTTTTTTAAAACAGTTTTCAAACCAAAACAAGGGAAATTGTCATCAAAATCAAAATTGTGATAAAAAAAATTTGAGACCAATATTCCAAAAGAAAATAACAAGGAGGTGTCGGAAATTACAGGAATAGCCTCCCTTACAATTATCATGAAATGTAAACCAACCATCTCACTTCCTAGCCCCCCTTCTCTCTGCACTCATGTTAAGAGTAAAAGAGAGTTAAATCCAGGAAGAGACCACACAAATACGGGAGAGCAAATTGCGAGCGTTCGGCATGGCCCGGGGGAGGGACAAAAGCGTCATTTGGACGAGCGCATGTTGCCGGACTCGGATTTGCTACGAATCGCAAAACAAAAAACTCTCTGCTTTTTTCGCTAACGTCGAGATGGGGTCAGTTACTCCCCTCCATTGCTGCTCCCTCCCTTCCTTTCTTAGATAGTTTTACCCTCATCCTCCCATCTCCAATAATCACGGCCCACTTCCTCCTCGAGTTTGAGGTTGAGGTTGGAGAAGGGAAAATAGGCCAGGCGTAGGAGAGAGAGAAAGAAGAAGACCGTCAAAGGGTAGAAGAAGAAGAAAAAAGGAAAAAAGAAGAGAAGAAAGAGAGACGTCGAGATGGTGAGGGAGTCTCAAAGGGGTTCTAGGGCGGTGGGGCTCGAGGGACACGTGTCGCCCGATGAGTAGACTAGGATTTTTGACAGCATAGGATCCAAACGGAGTCTAATATTTTCTCCTTCATGCATCATGGTCCAATGAATGGATTAGGATTTTCACGTGATGGAATCATAGCGGTGCCTAATATTTTCTCCTTGACAGTGACACGACATTCAACCAATTCAGATAATTGAGCCAGCATCTTTATTTTTGCATTATCACAATTGGACAAAGTAGTCTCGATAATGAAGGCGTTTATGATTTCTAGCCGGTAGGTAGAATGTACGACCAAGTTCCATGGGCCAAGGGAAAAACGCGTTTAAATTTGCTATAAATGGTTGGTGTATGTGGTAGTCTCATTTTATCTCTACTTCACTAAAAAAAAATCCCACAAAAAGAGAAGAGCTGGATACAAATTGATAGCAGCTGGTCTAGCTTGGCAAGAAGAATGGACTTCGTAGATCTTGAAGTAAGTCTAACGAGTTTCCCTTCCAAAAGACAGTCATTTGTATGTTATTTAGCTAAGGGCTTGACTCGCCTTCTCTAACCTAAAATCCTATATTTTATCTTGGCTTAATTTTGTTCCAATAATTCTTCTTATGTAGTTTAAAACTATTCAATACAGTTCTCACGCCTTTGACATTGATGGCAAGTATCTCACTATAAGAACACACAAAATAAATTTAAAATTCACATTTTAGTGTCTAAAAGATTATCCTTGCTTGATGGCTGGAGAGGTGAAATTTGGAAACTCAAATTCTCAAAACTCTTCTAGAGAGCAAAAGGGGGCTCACTGAAGCTCGAAAGTAAAAAGTCCATACAGCTGTCAATTTATGCTTGGAGCAAAATTATATAAGGACTGATAGCACAGGGTTTGTAATTTTTCCTCTACTATCCATTTGTTTATATTGAATGTTCACGCCACATGTTCAACCACAGTGCTTAATTTGCATTATCCATCGATATTCACGCAAAAATACGAAATTTGTCCTGGAATTTATTCGGAGATTAGTTTTCTTTCTGCTAGTTTTCAGAAATCAATTTATGAATCATATGTCTATTGAAAATTAGTATGATGATCAAAAATGAAAACTGAGATAGTTCGTAGGAGGATAGTTTTTGTAAGTTGCCATTAATCAAAGGGAAGCACACGTAAAACAATCTGAGATAGTTCGTAGGAGGACAGTTTTTGTAAGTTGCCATTAATCAAAGGGAAGCACACGTAAAACAATCATCTTGCTTTACCATGTGCTTATCATCACATTAATTATGCTGTAATCAACACAGTATGGTGACATCTGGGAGAGTTTTGTGGGGGAAGATATTCTCCAATTACACATCGGGAGTATGCTTCGCCGTCGGCCTCTCAATCCTCCCACTTCGCCAAAGCATAGTATATTTAGGGTTCGTCATCAACTGCGCAAAGTCAACGAGAAAGCCTATGACCCGGAGGTTCTAGCCATTGGCCCTTATCACCATGGAAATGACAATTTCAAAATCACGGAGGAGCAAAAACAGCGATACCTGCAGCAATTGCTTGAAAGGAGAAATGAGGGGAGCATTGACAGGTATATGTCGGCTCTTAGGGAACTGGAACCACCACCACGTAATTGCTACGCGGGAACCATCAACTCCTCCCTAGAAGGAGATAACTTTCTCATGATGATGGTCACCGATGGCTGTTTCATTGTCGAGTTGTTCCGTAAGGTCATCAGGAGGGTACCAATAGACCAAGACGACCCGGTTATGCATGTACGTTGGATCGGAACCAACATTACACGCGATTTACTGCTGCTAGAGAACCAAATCCCACTTGTCGTCTTGAGCAAGCTATATGACCTGACTAAAGGTCCGGAAGAGGATGACAATTTCAGCAATGTCGCCGACAAGTTCTTCAATTCTGTACTAGGAGAGAGCAAAGGTGAAGGTGAGAGCCAGGGTGAACATCTTCTGCATCTATATCACATGAGGCGCACTTCTGGCTTGCCTAAAACACCCTCGAAGACACAGCAAGACTGCACACTAGCCATGTCCTCGGCGACAGAGAAAGACTGGATACCCTCGGCGACAGAGCTAAGGGAGTCAGGAGTCAGTTTTAAGGCTGCGCAAGGGAGCGGACTGAGTGGCTTCAAATTCGGGAACGGGACACTGGAGATACCGTTCTTGCGTGTAGATGACGAGACCGAGTCACGACTTCGAAACCTGGTCGCGTACGAGCAACATCGTCAAAGCAAAGGCATCAACTACTTCACGGATTATGTGGTCTTCATGGATTGCCTCATAAACACTTCAAATGACGTCAAGGTGCTTTGCCGCAAAGGGATTATTAAGAACTACTTGGATGATGACGAGGCGGTTGTGCAGATGTTCAACAAGATCTGTGACCACGTCGCTATATACAATTTCTATTACTCTGAGATCTTCCTAAAGGTGAATGCATACTGTGATGTCTGGACAGTGAGACTGAGGAGGGCATATATCCATAGTCCTTGGGCTCTTTTGCCTGTTCCAGTGGCCTTCTCGTTGCTCCTCACAGCAGTGCAAACCGTATTTAGTATTCTTTCTTATACAAAGCAAAGTTAAATGTGATCAATGATTGTTTGAAGTTTTCCCTTGGACCATCTACTTGTGTTCTATGGCCAATAGTATTATCTTGGTTTTCTCATGAGGACGAACCACATGTGTATTTCTACAGTGAACAGTATTTGTACGTCTATTAGAGTCTTTAACTATTTTATAGTAGCAATATTGCTGTTGATTTCGGGAGATTTCTTTTGTACGTACCTGACTATGGTATACAACAGTTAATCCCACTTATTCTAGGCAGATTTCAAAATTTTCATTTGCAAAAAATAGAATTTTGTTATGTGTTTACACATTCAAAGTAATTGAGGAAGCAGAGATGGTCGATGGGTGATTGGCTTTTGAGTCTTGGATTCACAATCCACCTGAGCTCATAACTTGAAGTGATGAGTAATCCCACAAAATTTCACAAGAACATCTTTGAGGCATTGAATATGCGGTAGTCATACCTAATTTTAATCTTGGCATCAATATTGGAATTGTTCAGGAACCAATTGCTTTTCTCAATTGGTCAAGTGCCACCCCCCTCTTCAATCTTCTTTGACGATATGGGCTGAGACCTTTGCCTCAAGTCTGGGCGAGGGTCATCTTCTCACTGAAGACGTTGTAAATCTAGGCTAGGATCGCTGCCATCATTACTGGAGGGGCAAGGGTCGCAAGTGCGAAGCTCATAGATGACCTTGCGAGTGAGTGGCGATCCCTCCCACCCCACACACTCATGCGCACACGCATTGTTTTATTTTTCCAGCACGTGAAGGAGGTGGTGAGGGCCAAGTTAGCTTTGGCTGAATCCGAAGAGGGATGCCGGCCCCTCTCCGGTGTAAGGGTGGCCGCCACGATGCCACTACCTCAAGTGGAGCCACCACTATTCTTCTTGACTTCGGCTTTTCCTCTGTTAGATTCTTCCTCTTTTTCCATTTTTTTTTCTAAAATCTCGAAATCAATTTTATCCTTTTAATTTACTTTAATTTTAATTTTTCCTAAAATGGTTGACATGGCAACCACACCAGTGCCTGCCTCTCTCTTCATAAAAAATAAATAAAATATTAGCTTCTTTTTTTAACTAAATTAGACAGAGCTACCATAACTAAATTGGGTGAAGAATATGGAAAAATTTGACCGCACCAATCTAATGAGTTTTAAAATTTTATTACATATTTTGGAAAATTTTATAACCTAGTTACATTTTCGCAATAAATTTTAAAATTTATGGTGCACTTGTCCCTATATTTAATTGTTATAGATATTAAAGTTGATGAAACATTTTAACCCTACAAAAATATCGAAAAGGAAGTTCAATAACCAACTCAATGTGCCATGCTTTATGTCACGCCCCGACTCTCGAGCTCGCGGCAACCCCATTTCACTTGAGGTCTATTTGTACGACGTCCCAGGTACTGTCGTCGACCAATTCATTTTATCTTGTAATTATGCACATGCGGAAACGAACAACTCCCAAACCAAACAACAGGGATAGCAACAACAGCAGCAGAGGAAAGACAAACACCATTTTATATATCTGAAGGTTANGCTTCCGTGTCCAACGGAAAATCCCAAAATAAATGAGGCGACGTCCAAGTATTTAGTCCTGATATCATCGATAAATCGGTTCCAAAAATCGGATTAAAAATCGGGGCCAAATTGAGTCGATTGCGACCGTAGTACAATTTGGATTATCGGGCGCCCTTTCTGGACTTTCCTCACATTTGACCCATGGTCAACCATTCTTTGAACCACGTTTACGCCAATTCTCGAGTCAGGGATGTCCATCGATTGCCGTGTGATCCCGGGGGCTCAATTGATAATCCCGAGTACCAGATGAAAAGGATTCGGTTTACCGTCGTTCGTAGTTCGTATCGAAGTCGTGCGGAAATCACCCGCAGATCGACTTCGTACTTCTGCCGAATCGATTTATTTCCGTTTCCTTAATAATCTAGTACTTAGAGGATATCGTTCCCGCCCAGGTCCTCATGGTCGAAGGGTTCGTTCCTGATCGAAATTGCGAGTCGTACGTGAATCATTTCCTATCGACGCCTCTCTGTAATCCATTATTCCACGAACACACAGTTCGAAAAATTTGTACTGACCAGGCCTTCGACTAATATTGCCCTTTTATAAAATCCTAAAATGGGGTCGATTTTCAGGATGTTACACTTTATTCCAGCATCGAGCAAAAATGGAAATATATCATGCTAATTGAATAACAATTCAAAACAAAATAGGATTCACGTACTAAATATATGACAAAGTATGTTTAGCTCATAATCATGATATGTTGTGACAAATGGGAAGAACCATGCTAGAAAAGATGGAAAATGTCACCAGCATAATGACCAGACTATACTAAGTAGGGAAAGTGGTTTGTATGGACAAAGGCGAAATTAAAGAGCTTTCACCTACAATATATAACAGACCCCCAAAAAAAACTACAATATGTTAATATAGAAAGCTTGGTGATAGTGAATATATAAAGCTTGAAGACACATTCCCCAGTAATTCCAAAGAATGATAATTCTAGATAATGAATACATTGATAGCAGAGCCCTTGCACCAAAGTCAAATCGTCCAATGGAGATTTTATCAAGAATTTAAGAGCTCCATCGTTAAAACGGCAGAGTTATTTGATTTGGTGGGTCGAAATAGTTTTGATTGATTACTCAATGAGCTGATTAATTACACAACATCAACTCCGTTTTGTGAAAATTCCTTTAGTTCCGGAAGATTAATTTGCAAAAAATCTTTGTTGTGGAATAAAAATCGAATTTTTATGGATGAAATAGGAAACTGGGTTATTAACTTACTACATATACATACGTATAGTTGAATTCGTTATAACTTTTTAAAGAAAATTAATGTTAAATAAGTGAAAAAATTGATCATCTTATCTAAATAATTGTACAAGTTCATGGATACTAACTTCGAAACCTTTAACTTTTTCATTATTTTGATATCATTCCCCTTTTCCGATCTTAGAAATATTTTTTAACATTTTCACTGCTTTGATATTATTCCCTTTTCTCAATCAATTTGCACTATTTATCAGTCCACATATATAATTAAGTAATTACATGTTTGCCAAACATATATAATTAAAATTACTAATAATCTCTCTATACATTGCATGAATCCATTTTAATTTTTTAAAAACATCAATGACAGATGATTAAGCTTTTTTATCGAATTAATGTAGACGATAAAGTAATATGTGCAAGGGAAGTAGCACAAGAATTGAGTTTTGTGATGGTATGGCCAATCATAAAGTTTTATTTTACCCAACTTTCTTGTTTATAGCTATCGATTCTTAAGTACCACACAGTGGGACCATGGAAAATTCACATCACTCGAGTCAAGAGACAACTACGCCTGAAAAAGAAGGGAAGAAGAAAATTAACGGACTACAATAACATTATTCTATCGTATAGCCCCAAAGAACCTATCAAACTTCAAAGGTAAATACACAGTGTACTTGAATGCAATATGGACAGTTTATTTAGCACTCACGTCAGATTTACATTTTATGTGACCACATGAATGTCACTAAAACATAAGAAAAAGAGGAATTTGTATTCAAGTATATGTGTACATGTGTACGCACAAGTTTTACATTACCTCGAGTATCTCCATACACAGAACTCTCAAGGAGATAACTCTCTTATAGTAATTCCCATATGAAGCTATGCGTGAGAACTTTCTTCATCCATTTTTTAAGGTAATTGCAGAAGGAAATTTTGAAAAATCCAAATTTTTGAAGATGATCATCTTACAACAATGCCAAACAAATCATCAGCCACATCATTTTGGATGATAGAATTACAGTAGATGATGGGGACGCGGGTTCTGACTCTCGAGCACCTTGAGGAGGATCGCTACTTTCCTATCACAAAAAAACCAGGAACAAATTGAATTCACTGAGTGTGCTGTTAATGTCGGCTTTCAATTTGTAGAGATCACAGAACTTGAAAGTCCGTAGTACAATTAAATTGAAAACAAGTAGATCTTCAAGAAATGGAACTCTGCAGAACCGAATAGAATTGGGTGTGTATGAGATGTTGCAAAAGAAATAAAAAAAGTGAATAGTCCTCGTGTTAACTAACAAATAGAACTAGACGTGCAATAAATTTCATGACACAGAAAGCTATATTTAAAAGATGAAACTATGGTTTAGAGAATCACTTTAGTGGTTGGAGAACAAAGTTCAGGCTGTCGCACGATGAATATCTGATCGCCCGGTTTGTCTTCCTTGTAGGCATCCTGATTCCTATGCCAAGTCCATAATGCATATGTTGAATTCACAACCTGCGAAGGAATATAGCAAATTAATTTTGCTAAATTGAACTACGTTGTTAGCAAGGTGCAGTCAAATATAAGTGACATGTACATTTCTATTTCATGCTGGTCATCCTCGTGAATCAAACGCCTGTCAACTGATTTGAACTGAAATAAAATTCTCATTTAAAAGAAGAAAAAGGGCACTTAGATTGTCTAATCCAACAGCTCTTATTCAAACTTACACTCAGCTTAATGTTGTTAGATTGTCTATTTCAATAGCTCTTATTCAAACTTACACTCAGCTTAATGTTGTTAGATATTTAGTTCATAGGAAGAGATGCTTCAGATAGTGAGGAGACATGGATGTATTTGTTCGGCTTAGGAAGCAGACTTAACATGGTAAGGGTCACTTACTGCAGCAAACTGAAGCCCAGCTCAGTAAAAGTCACTGTGGCCTCTCCATAATGACATGCCAACAATGTTCTATGTAGACTATTCATACAGGTTAAAAACAGCAAGTGGATAGATAGTGATAACGATAAACTAAACTCTTTATAGGGTGCACATTGGTTTGGACAATTAGAATAAGTGTGAAAAGGCGCATGGCCTAACATTTGACAACCGCACCTCGAGTATTCCATGTCCAAAGTTGCTTTCTCTGTACGCACTCCACTCAGGTTGCTTGCTCCAGCAGAAGTTTCCTTTGGCGGGGCCAGAGGTGAAATTCAGATGACATAGCCCTCCGAACTCCGGCTTGTTGTCGTCAGGTTTAGGACACTTTCCAGGGTCATCTGCAAAATCAACATCGACTTTCTCGATATTGCCACCATCCCCGACCGTTATATATACAGGACCACATGGATCCAGTGTATAGTTGTAGACTCCTGTTCATCCTCTCATATGCATGAACCTGCAAAACCAGAACCTACATCTCATGCAACTAACTGATAATGACAAAGAGGAAGCGACATAGTGTCGGTTCTTCCACTTGACTTTTGTATAAATGAAAATACAAGAATCCAAATTCTCCCCTCTTGCCACTTTGATCTATCTCTTTATTTTCTAATATTTAGGCTAGCAGATTGCAATACATAATGAAAAGACATCATGGTGAAATATTAATATCAGGGTTGTCTAAGAAGAAGCCGAATCTGGTAATAGAAAGCGAACATGTTGCTAGTCATACTAAGCATCATATGCAATAGCTCTGGTTTCAGTTCAACATTGTTTCGACTTTTAAGATTCTAAAGTAAAAATGGGGATTCCTATGCCAGACTAAATAACAGGAACTCACAAGAGGTGAAAGCATCGCAATGCCGTCATGAAATCATCATAAGTTCTGTCGTCCTCCTCACGCAGGACAATAAGTGCACAGATTACAAGGGAAAGGAGCATTATGTTTCAAAGTGAAAAAAACTTTAAGCTTCCTCATGTTATGTACTTACATGGTCATTGAACACAATATCGACTTTGTATTGATAAAGAAGAGCTTCCATTTCTTGCCTCATGCATTCAAATTCCTGATAATGGGAGTTATAGCTATTATACCTAATCGCATATGAGCAGCATCATCAAGGCGGAGACATCAACTACTTTACCGACTACGTGACCTTCATGGATTGCCTCATAAACACTTCCAAGGATGTCGAGGTGCTCCATTGCGCAGGGATAATTAGGAACTACTTGGGCAATCACGAGGTGGTGGCGTAGATGTTCAACAAGATGGGTGACGGTGACTCTATCACTCTATCCAATTTCTATTACTCCCAAATCTTAAAAAATGTTAATGCATATTGTAACAAGAGGTGGAACGTTTGGATGGCGAAACTGAGGAGGGGATATTTCCATAGTCCTTGGGCATTCTTGTCCATTCTCGTAGCCATCGTGCTGCTCCTTCTCGCAGCAACGCAAACAATATTTAGTATTCTTTCTTACAAAAAGCCAGACTCAAGGTGATCAATACTAGTTCATATATTTCTCATAGTTTATTGGAATACATAGAACAATTTGCATGCAGTTTGGTGAAATCTAAACATGTAACTTTCAGCTCTTAACTTGATAATCTCTTAACGTGTCATTTAACAGCACCAACTCTGAGAATTGGGCTAGCATCTTTATTTTTTGCATTTATCACAATTGTACAAATGTATTGTTCATGAAGGCATTTATGGTTTTTGGCCGGAGGTAGAATGTAGGACTCTTTCCACATGTTCCATGAAGTTTTGTGAAATGGTCGGTTTTCGCATAGTACAATGCAACTTGCAGATGACTTCATACATCAATTTTTGGTGTTTCCTTCTTAGTCTTTCTAAGACCTTCACATCTTCATCCAATTTATTGCAGTACCCTCCAATGTCGGAAGTATTGACGACTAAGGTCAATGGGCCAAAGGAAAGCATGTAGTTTTGTATAAACGTTTGATGTATGTGGTAGTCTCATTTTATCTTTACTTCACTGAAAAAGAATCCCACAAAAAGAGGAATTGATACTACGTGATAGTGGCTGGTCTAGCTTGGCGAGAAGAATGAACAGCCACCAACGTAATCCAATAAGTCTTATGAATTCCCCTTCCCTATTCTAATCCTCTACTGTTGTGATTATTCACATTGAAAGGGGGAAAAACATAAAGTTGAAAGATGACACCATTTCTTTTTAAATCATACATGTTAGATCTTATTCGATGTGATGAATTTACATTAACTAATGTGTCTGACTAAACAAAGTCACTTAGGCATCAATTTTGTCTTCTCTTGGCTCAATTATCGTTTGCTTCTATAATTTCTAGATAAAATGGAAATGTGTGATGGTGCATTATCTCTATTCACTAAATGTCTAATTTCATGATTTGATAGAGAATTCGATCCCTTATCTTCATGAAATCCATGGATGACCTATGTGAAATGGCTCTAGTTTTTATATAAGAAGGAATACAATGAGAAAACTGCATGCAAGATCACTTTAAATTGTTGTGTTTTCTTGGAGTTCGAATTCTTCTATCATTTGTGAATTCACAAACCCCTCAGATTTGTGGAAATGCGAAATGCACAATGGATCTATAAAGCGTCAACAATGAACATACATTCTATCATGAGGTGATTTCCTTTAGATGGTGAGCATCATTGATCTTATGGCATTTGTGTTTGCTTCTTAATTTTCAATCACTCACGTATAATTTCCCAAGCACATTTTTGCTTGAATTTTACATGCATATCCTTTTGACCTCTCTTGATGTATAAAAATGATACAAAATTGGTTTGTCCTATTAACTTGGGATGCTTAGATTACATAAGGCGCATGATACTTAAAAAGATAATATACATGAAAACCTATATGACCAAAAAGGTTGTCCCGACCTCCCTTTCAAATCATGGACACTAATAGTCATTATACTTTAGACTTAGCCCAAACTTTTTCAAACGTATCAATTCACGACTTATAATTCAAATTTTTAACTTACAAGTTAATTTCATTTAAAAAAAAGTCATCACTAATTAATTGGGGAATAATCAATTAGAGTAAGTCGATTAAAAACACAATAAAACACTGAGAGAAATATTTCCTCCTACACAATCAAAAAAACTAAAATTGATGATTTAATAACTCTAATTTATTACCGATGTTCTTTCAATACCTTTTAGTATTTAAACATCAAGTAAAATATTTATACAGCATTTATACCAATCATAATCACAAGTTCTAGAATTTAATTTCTAACCAGTTCGAGAAAATTGAAATTCATGTATTATAAAGGCACAATTGGAAATAAGCCACTATTTTCTTCCAAGAATACAAATTCCTTTTTTTTTTTTAAAGGATTTTCCATGTAATTGTGGAAAAAACTAATCAAGACTATTTTTTAGGAAATTTTTTCTAATTTTTCTGGAAAATATAAACATATTTTTGGATTTTTTACTTAAAATATTTTGCAATGTTTAGATAATATAATAATTATAAATAAACAACCCGGTCGGAACCGACTCCCGTCGGATCGCCGGATCCGAACCGTCTCGGATGGGCCGCCAGTGGCCCAGCTAGGCCTGAGATACAGGCCCAGCCGCAGCCACTCTGAATCCAGCCTCGAACCCATAACATCGAGCCCGCCACCGAATAAAAGAATTGTCCGGCCCATGCCAAAAATTACCAAAGCCCGCGCGGCCGGCCCATAAGAAAATTAGAAATGAGCTGTGCCCAGCCCGCGCGCCCAGCCCACATGCGCCAATGCCCAATAGTAGGGGTGTGCATGGTCCGAGTGGGCGGTTCCCACCCTAGAACCGGGAACCGCCTACTAAGGACCGGTTCCAAAAAATTGGATCCGGGAACCGCCCGTTGGTTCCATGGATCCGCCCGAGAACCGGACCGCCGGTCCAGTCCGGTTCCTGGGTGGATCTATGGAACCGGTCTTACAAGCGGGTGAAGAAAAAAACTCCACTGGACATGTATCGAAAAGATGGTCTATTTAGAGATTTCGCAAATGTTCTCGCGCTTTTTTCTTTACCTCTCTTGGTAGGTTGCCTCAAATAGAACAATAAAAATTATAAACATGGGGCTTCAAAAATTTAATTTTTTTTCAACTAAAAAAATTATTTTTTATAATAAAAATTAATATATATTATTATTATAATACCGGTCCGGTCCGGATGGGTGGGCGGGCGGATCCGCCCATGGAACCGGGAACCGGACCGGTCCCTTTAGGAACCACCGGTTCCGGGCGGTCCGGGCGGTTCCCGGTTCTTTTGCACACCCCTACCCAATAGGCAGTAACCCTACCGGACTCATGCCAGCACCCGACCCGGCTACAGACCAGGATCATGGCCGTCGCTGGCTTCTCTCTTACTGTGAGCTCCGACGGAGACGGCCGCAGCGGGCTTGACCTCCTGGCCATGCGGTCACTGCTGAAGCCGGAACTCGAGTGGCTCCTACCTGCACCACCCCGGTGGAGGACTCAAACCACCTCTCGACGGAGCGAGTGCCATGACGACGCCGGCAAGAGCGAGCGACGCCAAACCGCCTCTCGGCCAAGCGTACTCCTAACTTCCATGAACACCAAACCACCATGAATCTGGCCGCGGCAAAATAGATATACACAAAGGGCTACAAAAACAAACGGGCGAGCAGCGTCCAAGAGGAGGGGTTTGCGAATCTCACTCGAACATTACATCGAACGGGTGGTCTACGCTTATGGGCGAGGCGTTCCCAGCTCGAATGAGGACGAAGCCAACACCGGCGTTTACAAAACGTGACTCACGACGCGCTCAGCAACTCAGCAGGGGGTCGGTAGGGGGCCAGAGTTCGCCTGAACCGGGCGGCCGTGAACTCCGGCCCAGTACACCCTAAAACAGGGTGACGAACAAGGTTCGGGGGTGCGGCGACGCTTACTGGTTCGGCTAGGGATGCCGGCTGGAGCTCGCCGCACGAGGGTCGTCGCGGCAGGGACGATGGCTGAAACTCTCTCTCACCCACAGATCTTTCTCTCGCCGACTCCCAGAACCGAACCCACATCTCAGTCTCCCTCTCGCTCAGACCTCACTTTCTCACAGATCTCCCTATTTTATTTTTTTTCCTTCTCTTGGATTCGCTCGCTCTTTGGCCTCCCCGGATGTCTCTCCGGTGAAGTCCTCTGAGCTCGCTCCTCCACTTGCCTCCCCCTTCTCGAGCTCCCGAAAGCCCTATTTATAGGCTGGAGGGTCCGGTCGATGGGGGCGTTTCGGCCGCCGGTTCTTGGCGCGCCGATCGGCCTCACCATTGGCCGAACCGGCGTCCAATCGGCCAGGCCATCCACGGAAGATCTGGTCGGCATTGAAGGCGCCCGATCCGCGTCCCACCCATCCGGATCTCTCGCCGGCCACTTCCCTGCTCCACGTGCGGGCGTCATCCTCTGCGCGTAGCTCTTCTCTGCGCTCGAGGCGCAGCGCCAGGAAGGAGGAGAAGGGAAGAGGGCCGGGCCGCGGGAGAGTTGAACTGGGGGCCCGAGATGGGCCCTGCCCGCGAAGAAAAGAGAAAAGGGAGGCTGGGCACGAAGGCCCAGCCCTAGTGGGCTTCTCACTTTTTTTTAATATTAATTTTTATACTTATCCGAAAATAGAAAATAATACTTAATAGATGTAAATATTGCAAATACCTAGGTAATGCAAAAAATATTTTTGTTAGGGCCAAATTGATTCCTAATTTTCTATGTAATTTTAAATTGGGTTAATGCCACGAAAAACCCTGAACTTTGCCCCCCGTGACAAATTTACCCTAAACTTTTTTTTGTGACATAAAAAACCCCAAACTTTGCCATATGTGACACATTTACCCCAAACTTTGCCCCGTGTGACACATTTACCCTAAACTTTTTTTTCTGCCACAAAAAACCCTAAACTATGCCACTTGTGACAATTTTACCCTGAACTATATTACTTATGACAACTTTACCCCCAAGTTTTTTGGGCTGAAGGGCGTTTTCGTCATTTTCTATTTTTTTCTTTTTTTCTTTTTTTCTTTTTTTTATTGAAGAGGAAGCCGGCAAGGATGGCCTCGCCGGCGCCGGAGTCCGGCGAGGTCGCCTGGGCAGCCCTCGCCAGCGTCGGGCGAGGGCCGCCCAAGCCTGGGCGACCCTCGCTGGCGTCGGGCGAGGGTTGCCCTCGCCCGATCTGGCCTGGGCGCCGGCGAGGGCCGCCCGAGCCTCGCTGGGCGAGGGCGACCCAGGCGAGGGCGAGGGCCGCCCAAGCCAGATCAGGCGAGGGCGACCCTCGCCAACGTCCGGCGAGGGCGGCCCGAGCCGGATCTGGCCTGGGCGGCCCTCGCCCGACGCCGGCGAGGGTCGCCCAGGACTGGGCCGCCCTCGCCGGACTCCGGCGCCGGCGAGGCCATCCTCGCCGGCTTCCTCTTTAATAAAAAAAAGAAAAAAAGAAAAAAATAGAAAATGACGAAAATACCCTTCAACTAAAAAAACTTGGGGGTAAAGTTGTCATAAGTAATATAGTTCAGGGTAAAATTGTCACAAGTGGCATAGTTTAGGGTTTTTTGTGGCAGAAAAAAAAGTTTAGGGTAAATGTGTCACACGGGGCAAAGTTTGGGGTAAATGTGTCACATATGGCAAAGTTTGGGGTTTTTTGTGTCACAAAAAAAAGTTTAGGGTAAATCTGTCACGGGGGGCAAAGTTCAGGATTTTTCGTGGTATTAACCCTTTTAAATTTAATTATCTAGTCAAAATTTAGGTGTTAGCAAAAAGTATATGGTTTCACTCAAATAGGTCCATAGTCACGCTAATGGTTGCTAATCATTGAACCAATAATATGGATATAAAAGAGTGAAAGATTGTCTCATTCTTCAATTTTTGGTTTAGTGCAATGAATATCTCAACACAACTGAGGATCTAAAAACAGAAGGAAATACGTGAAACTTACTCTCTCTTTTTTTTGGTCAGAGTGAAACTTACTTCAATATGCAATTGATTTATAGATGAGTGGAGTTAAAATGATGAGACTCACAAATACCAACCTTTATTCTAATTACCTACACGCTTTCATTCATCACCATCAACCTTTGTCATCATCGTAAAAAAAAAAAAAAAATCTTTGTCATCGTCATGGCAAAAAAAAAAAAAAATTTTTGGAAAATAAGCAAACGATGATGTAGACTACCACAAACCAATCAAGTTAAGCACAATCAATACACCATATGAAAGATATGAAAAATCAAGGAAAATATTCTAAATAATTCTAATGTGATTTACTTCGTTCTCATAGTGTTCTATGTCACAACAAAAATTTTGCAAAGTCTTGGACGGAGTCCTCCATTCTCACCTAAACGAAGTTTCATGAGATTGACAACCTTTTATTTTATTTTTGTAAACAATATTTATAGCTTGTTGCGCTTGCAGTAAGCTATATCCATGAAAATAAATTTAAATAAGTTCGTTTACCAAAAGTTTTCCTTTTAAAAGTGCTTCTCAAGAAATAGTTACAACTTACGAGATAAACTATTTAAATATTAAATTATGCATTCATTCAATAGTTTAGCTTTTAGAATAATTGTAATGATCCCATAAATTTTACAAAAGCAATGATAGACTTATGAATAAAAAATGTTATATGGTTCTAGAATGTCTCCTAACATTTGGATGTTTATGGTATGACCTTCGCTAATCAGCTCTGTCGACTCATGTTTCTCATCATCGGAGGTGGAATCATCCCTATTGAGCCACTATGTATCTGCGGATTTTCTTCCGGTCCTGAAAATTTTTGGGTAATTGCATGTATTACAACCAAAACAACCAAATAGGCATCCTAAATGCATAGGTAAAACCATTCATGTAAGTATATATACTTGACTACAAAAAGTATCCGAACTTTTGAACTCACTTGATCCCCGTGGGCGTTGGATCCATGCAAATTGAGTAGACTCCATCCAAAGGCTGGCTAAATAAGGCCTTCAAGATTACTTTGATTGGAACACCCAAAGATTTAAATGTGAAATTTACCATATTCAAATCAAATGCTTATTCACCATTATTGGGTTAGAAAAAGACAGATTCGATGTTTCTTTTGTCCTTAGGCACGAAGTTTGGAATTGTAACTTTTATCGATTTATACAAGAATATCGATTCTCGAACTAATAGTGACACCACATGTGTAATTTTTTAGGATGGTTTGGAAGTGAACCTTATATATAAGTTATCTCCCTCCGATTAATAATTTAAATTTTTGGGCTAATTAACTTTATAATAGTCTTAATGCCGACACATTTACAAAGTTTAATTTTGTTTACCGTATTCATTCCATTGTTAGATGAATGTTTCCCTTTCAAAAATTTTCACTAATAGTGTATGTAATATTAAGCGCAAACAAAAACCTGTGATTAGACTATTTTTCAGATAGAAAATTCTAAAATATGGACATTATTTCATTCTTTCAGAAAAGAAATGAAATCAATAAGAAGTAATTACTGCAAGTGAACTTTTTTTAAACTTTGAATAACTACTTAAATATAAAACTCATTTGAGGAGAGAATAAAAACTTTACTACATCATTTTTCTTGGTTAAGTTTTTCATGTTTTTTACTTGGTTTATCTAGAGTTATTTAGAATTAAATCACATCAAAAGTGATTTTCTCGTCAATTGCCATTTGTAGATGACTTAGTTTTACTGAATTGAGAAGACGAATTTGTATTATATTATGCGAAAATCATGTTAGATATCATTTTAGTTGTAACAACAGGAAAAATATATATTAAAGTTTGACATGAAACCGGTTAAGAAAAGAGAGAATAATGGGGAGGACAATGCTAGCCTAATGGTGCCGCAAGTGTTTCAAACTAACGGTGCATTTTGTGCCGTTAGTATCACTTAAAAAGCAACATGCTATCAAACATTTGATTAATTAATAATTCAGCTTGATTAGTAGAAGATTGCAAGCATTTTATGGAACAGAGAAATGAACAATTTTGTTTAAATTAATAATTTAATATTGATATAAAATCTATTTCACAGGAGACAGCACTAAGTAGACGTAGCAAATTTTAATTCCAAAATAAAAATTCTACTCAAAATCCCACCATGTCCCAGGGAAACCGGGGGGAAATATAAGGAGTGGGGGGGGGGGAGGAGGAGTTTAAAGACTGCACCGTTACTATGCCAAGTTTTTTTCCAAAAAAAAAATTAAAAAAAAAATCACAATTAGAGACTATATATAATTTTTCCGTGGCCAACACCTTTTTAATTTTTATAATCTAGGTGGACAAGCGCAAGTAGGTTGACTACCTGAAAGCCCGTTGGAACATTTTATCAAGCCTTGGACTAATTAAGTTTGCATCATTTGCCTGTACGGATGATGTAACTTAGAATAATTTCATGCAATATATGAAATTTGAATTTGTGATTTTTAGTTTTTAACTTGGAAATCTACTGAACTGAACCAAACCAGCCCCACCCCCCTGCCCCGTGGCAACCAATTGTGTCAATCCACAGGATTGGGCCAGCACCTTTATTGTTGAAAGTGTAATAAGTTGTCTCCATCATGAAGGCAATTATAATATCTAGCCAGCAGCTAGAATGTCAGATTCTTTGTAGATTTTCTTTGAAGTTCTATAATGGGGTTGGTGTTTGCATAGTATCTTTCTAATATCCAGCCAATGCAACTTGTGAAAGACTTCATGTGTAGTTCTTGTAAAGTCAAGTTTTGATGTTTCTTTGTAGGTCATTCTTATTCCTTTGCCTCTTCATCAAGTTCCATGAACTTTCAGTTATTGCAGTACACAAAGTAGTTTTTACACTTTGAACATGTTACCTCTAATTTTTAACTTGGAAAATTGCCTGACGAGTTGATCAATTGCGTTGGTGTACAAGTTATCTCCATCATGAAGGCAATTTTTACTTGGAAATCTCCTGACCAGCATCTTTACTTTTTCACCTATTGCGCCTGTACAAGTTGTCTCCATCATGGAGGCAATTATTATTTCTAGTAAGTAGCCAGAACGGAATCTTTCCAAATTTTTATTTAGTTTTTGTAAAGTGGTTGGTTTTTGCATGGTCCAATGCAACTTGTGAAAGACTTCATACTTTGTTCTTAAAAAGTCAATTTATGACATCTCCTTTTATGTCTTTCTAAGCGCTTTATCTATTTATCAAGTTCCTTGAACTTTTAGTTTATTGCAATCCCCAAAATAGCTATTGCTAAAATATGTCTGTAATCACACTAATCATTGAACTACCAATATGAATATAAAAGAGGGAAAGATGGTCTCACTCTTCAATTTTTTGTTCAATGCAGTGAATTTCTAATTACAGCTGAGGATCTGAAAAGGGAAGGAAATACATGAAACCTATTTCATTATACAAGATATTTATAGAAGAGCACAGTTAAAATGATGAGACTGACAAGTACCAACCTTTATTCTAACTACATACACGCTTTCATTTGTCACCATCAACCTTTGTCATCGTCATAGCAAAAAATAAAAAATAAAAGAAAAGAACCTTTGTGGAAGATAAAAGTCAAGAGCAAGCGATGATGAAGACTACTTGAAAACGTCAAAAATTGACTTTTGGAAAATGGATAAGTCAACTCCAGGGGGCATTTATACCAGTGAAAAGGAAGTTATCTCAAATGATGAGATACGAGTAAAGCAAAATAAAAATAAAAATTGTGGAATTTTTTTATATGTTTTTATGCTTTGATAAATAGTACGCGAACCTATTTATAAGTTTTGTTAGATGATTATCTAGGTAACAAACCAATTAAGTTATGCACAATCAATGCACAGTTATGAAAGATATGAAAAATCAAGGGAAATTCCTAAATTATCTTTCAAAAATTTCTTAAATATCTCTAATATGATTTGCTTCTTGGCTATACTATCACGTGCCAGTCATGAGGATGAAGAATAGTGGAATGAACGAAGGCCAATTGGGAGTATTTGATTGATCAACCACAAGGAAAGACGGTTAACATCTAATGACCCAGTCATGAAACTATTGTCGATAAACCAGGAAGTGTTAGGACATGATCAGAGCAGTTATGGAGAAACGGCAAGAAGGAGAAGGAATGTGATTAAGGTTGGAAGTGGTTACCAAAAGGGAAATAACTATTCGACGGTTAGCAAGTTGCTCTATAAATAATGCTAGTCATCCAACAAAGAAACCCCCACCCCCCCCCCCCCCCCCCCCAACAAATCAATTGCTATTTCTTTACACTTATCTTTAGTTTTGTAGCTATAGATCTTAGATTCTCGTCTTTAATTATATTCTGGCGAGTATTTACTCTCTGGTGCAACATCATTGATTAAATTCTAGTGTTGTATCTTTAGTCCAACGCCGTCGATTAAATTCAAGTGTTGTGTCTTTTATCTAAGTTTACTGTTGTCGATTAAATTCCTACTTTGTACTGAACTATCCTTGGATTGTGCTGTCGATTGAATTCCAACATACTTTTGGATCTAATCATAGAAGTTAGTGAGTCATCAATTAGTAGGATTGTATCGTGTTGCTTGAAATTGGAAAATCATTTGCATTGCATTTGATATCCTCTGTTCGGATTCAGCACCAGACCTTTACACCATTTAAATAAGAGCCAAAGAATGACATTCGGTGAAAGGTAATTTGTCTTGGGAACAAAAACTGGCAAAACAACTTCGTTCTCATATTGTTCTATGCCACAACAAAAAATTTGCGAAGACTTGGACGGAGTCCTACATTCTCACTGGAAACAAAGTTTCATGTTACTGACAACCTTTTCTTTCATTTTAATAAACAATATTTACAGCTTGTTGCACTTGCAATAAGGTTTATCTATGAAAGTACAGATTTAAATAAGTTAGTTTGCCCAAAGTTTTCCTCTCGAAGTGTTTCTCAAAAAAGTCATTATAATGTACGAGATAAATTATTTAAATGTTAAATCGCACATTCATTTAATAGTTTAAGATTTTTAAATAATTGAAAATGATTCCACGAAATTTTACAAAAGTAATGATAGACTTAAGAATAAAAAAATGTCATATAGTACTAGAATGTCTTCTAACACTCGGATGTTTGTGGTTTGACCTTCGCTAATCAGTTATGTGGACTCGTGTTTCTCGTCATTGGAGGTGGAATCATCCCCATTGGTTAGTGCTGCTCCATTTTTTGTTTACAAATTCACTGAAGATAATGGTCCACTGTTAAATTGTGATCTTCACGAAATCTCTTGCCAGAAATGTGTTTGACGCTCGAATTTACATACACAAACATCAGATTATGATAACAACGATAAGGCTTCATGAAAGGGAAGCACATTAAAATCCATTTTAAGAACACGAAAAACTATCGTCCTGCTTCCCAACATGCTTATAATCACATTAATTATCTTGTAACGTGCATAGTATCTTAAACACAATAAGCAATCCAAGATGCAAGATCATGTCTTAATCTACATCACGGATATGCTTTGCAGTGTGCCTTCGACCCCGCTAGAGCATAGTATATTTAGGGTTCATCATCAAATGCACAAAGTAAACAACACAACAAAGCCTACTGGAGATTCTAGTTGTTGGCCCTTATCACTATGGAAATGAAAAGTTCAAATTCATGGAGGACCACAAAAAGCGGTACGTGCAGCAGTTGCTTTGGAAGAGAAACGAGAGTGCCAACAGTATATGCCGATTCTAAGAGAACTGGAATAGTGGGTGTGTGATTGCTACACAAAAATCATTGATCTCTCCCCAAAAAATCCAAACAATGATGCTCATTGATGGTTGTTTCATTGTTTATTGGAGTACATTGAATATTTTACATGCAGTTGGTGATATCTAAATATGTGATTTTCAACTCGTAACTTGATAATCTTTTAACACGTCATTCAACCGCACCAATCAAAGAATTGGGCCAGCATCTTTATATTTGCATTTATCACAATTGTACAAATTGTCTCCATCATGAAGGTATCTATGGTTTCTCGCTGGTAGGTAGAACGTCAGATTCTTTCACGTCGGACTCTTTCCACATGTTCCATGATGTTTTGTGAAATGGTTGGTTTTCAACTAATATTATGTAACTTGTGGATTGACTTCATACGTCTTTCTCCTGAAGTCAATTTTTGGCGTTTCCTTCTTAGTCTTTCCGAGACCTTTGCATCTTCATCGAATTTATTGCAGTACCCACTACCGTCAGAAGTATTGATGACTAAGGTCGATGGGCCAAAGAAAAATGTGTTTTGAGTTTTGTATAAATGGTTGGTGTATGCAGTTGTCTCATTTTATCTCAACTTCACTTAAAAATAATCCCACAAAGAGAGAAGAACTGCATACTCCATGGTAGTAGCTAGTCTAGCTTGGCGAGAAGAATGAGCAACCAACAATTGTATTTAGAGATTACTTTTTTTTTTTTCCGATTTTTGGAAATTAATTTAAGTATCATGTATGTCATGAAAAATAGTACTTGACCAAAATTGAAATTTGGAGTAGTTCATATGAGGACAGTATTGGTAAGTTGTCCTTATTTTATTACGGATGATTTTGTGCATATTTAAAGATATTTTTTTATAATGAAATACCAATAAAATAATAGCATATCAAAGACAGTGGGGAGGAAAACCTATGAGTGGGATCAATAAGGTGGATAGAAAGGGTAGCTCCTACATTACACACTAAGCAGAATAGTGAAAAATTTCTCAGTTTCTCTAATATGTTGCATATTTGTACATATTCCACTCTAAATTACGCCATAACCTATACAGTGTGTTAGACACAATGAGCAATCCGAGACGCAAGATCATGTCTTAATCTATATCAAGAATTTGCTTTGCGGTGTGACTCCAGCCTTGCCAGAGCTTAGCATATTTAGGATTCATCGACAATTGTGCAGAGTAAACCACAAGAATCGGAGATTCTAGTCATCGGCCTTTATCACTATGGAAATGACAAGTTCAAATTCATGAAGGACCAAAAAAAGTGGTACGTGACCACCCGCTGCGGTGGCTCCGCTGGTTAGGCTCCTGTGACCCTTGCGCTTCAAGGGGAGGAGTTCGAAACTTGGGGGAGGCACTTGGTGACTTACCCTGCTGGTGGGAGTGTGGTGGCTAGCTCCCATTGGCCCCAGGGTTTAGCCCCCCGGCTGCCGACGGGGTGCGGGATTCCCTAGGTCACCAAAAAAAAAAAAAGTGGTACGTGAAGCAGTTGCTTCAAAGGAGAAATGAGGATATTGACTCCAAGAGAACTCAAACAACAAGCTCGTGATTGCTATGCAGAAATCATCAATCTCTCCCCAAAAAAGTTTCAAGCGATGATGCTCATTGATGATTGTTCCATTGTCGAGTTGTTCCATGAGAACAATATGGAGGAACTGAGAGACAAAGACGACACGCTTATGAAGGCAGAGTGGATTCGATACTGCCTCCAGTGCAATTTACTGCTGCTCGAGAACCAACTCCCGCTTTTCATCTTGAACAAGCTATGTGACCTGACTAAAGGTTCGGATAAGCATCTTGAGCTCATTGATATAGCTACCATGTATTTTGGACTAGGAGACTCAAGCCAATATCCGACACTTCACGAGAGCAAACATCTTCTGGCTTGCCTAATGTGCCCTGGCTATATGACGGAGCCATGCCAATGAAAGAGAAACTCATGTTCATGTCCTTAGCGATGGAGCTTAGGGAATCCAGAGTCAAGTTAAAGGCAGTGCGAGGGCGACACATGAAAGACATCAAATTCAAGAACAGGAAACTTGAGATACCAGTCTTGAGTGCACAGGACCACACCAAGTCACAATTTCGAAACCTAATCGCGAATGAGCAGCATCGTCAAGGTAAAGACATCAACTACTTTACTGATTACATGACCTTCATGGATTGCCTCGTTAACTCTTCAAAAAACGTCCAGGTGCTCCGCCACGCAAGGATTATTAAGAACTACTTGGGCAATGATGAGGTGGCTGCGCAAATGTTCAACAAGATGAGTGACTACGTCACTCTATCCAATTGCTATTACTGCGAGATCTTCAAAAATGTGAATGTGTATTGTAACGAGAGGTGGAACAACCGGATGGTGAAATTAAGGAGGGAATAGATTCCCGCAGCCAGAGTTTGCTCGCAGCCATTGTGTTGTTCCATCTCATAGCAGCGCAAACGGTATTTAGTATTCTTTATTACAGAAAGCAAAAATAAATGTGATCAATGATGGTTTATATATGTCTCACAGTTTATTGGAATACATAGAGTAATTTACATGTAGTTTATGAAATCTAAATATATAACTTTCAGCTCCTAATTTGATAATCTCTTAACACGTCGTTAAATCGCATCAACCCAGAAAATTGGGCCAGCATCTTTATTTTTGCATTTATCACAATTATACATGCTGTCTCGTCAAGGCATTTAAGGTATCTAGCTAGTGGGTAGAACGTAGGACTCTTTCCACGTGTTCCACCTACAGTAATCTGGTAACCTCAAATGGCTTTTCAAATATAGTACGATGCAACTTGTGGATCACTTAACACGTCTTTATTGCAATACTCTCAACCGTAAAAAAATTGACGATCTAGGTCAACGGGTAAAAGAAAAACGAGTTTGAAATTTCTATAAATGGTCGGTGTATCCGGTAGTCTCATTTTATCTCCATTGCACTAAAAAACAACCCTACAAAAAGAGAAACTGAATACTACGAGATAAGAGCTGGTCTAGCTTGGTGAGAAGAATGAGCAACCAACAACTTAATCAAGTAAGTCCTACGAATTTTCCTCCCCTTTTCTAATCCTTGACTGTAGTGATTATTCAAATTGAGAAAAAGAACATAAAGTTGAAAAATTATGAATTATGATCTTAATTAACATGATTTTGGGAAGCACTAAATTAAATTATACACGTTAAATCTTATGCAGTGCGCCAAAATTACCTTAACTAACGCATCTCATTCAGACAAAGGGGGCAAGTAGCTCACAATAAGAACACACAAAATGAATTTAAAATTCACAATTTAGTGTCTAAAATTGTCTTTGCTTGGTGGCTGGAGAGATGAAATTTGAGAACTCAAATTCTCAAGACTCTTCCAAGGGGGAGTTGTGGTTCTCTAAAGCTCAAAAGTAAAAAGCCCATACAGCTATCAATTTATTCTTAGAGCAAAATCATATACGGAGCAATAGTACGGGGTTTGTAATTTTTCCTCTACCATCCACTTGTTTACATTGAATGTCCACGCCATGCGTTCAACCTCGATGCTTAATTTGCAATGTCCATTGATATTTACACAAAAATACGAATTTGTCCTAAATTTTATTCGAAGATTAGTTTTCTTTATGCTAGTTTTCACAAAATTAGTTTAGGAATCATATGTGTCTCAAAAAATAGTATGATGATCAAAAGTGAAATATAAAATAATTCATAAGAGGACAGTTTTTGTAAGTTGCCCTTAATCAAAGGGAAGCACATGTAAAACAATCATCTTGCTTCACTACGTGGTTATCATCACATAGATTATGTTGTAACCAATACAGCATGCTGGGTTCTGTGAGCATTCCGGGGTACAAGATCCTGTCAAAATCGACATCAGGAAGTTACTTTGTGGTATGCCTCCCGTTACGCTGGAGCGTAGTATATTCAAGGTTTGTCGTCCCCTGCGTGAAGTCAACGAGAAAGCCTATGACCCAGAAATTCTAGCCATCGGCCCTTATCACCATGGAAATGACAAGTACAAATTCTTGGAGGAGCAAAAACTGCGATACCTGCAGCGATTGCTTGAGAGGAGAAACGAGGGTAGCATCGACAGCTGTATATCGGAACTCAGGAAACTGGAACAGGGGGCACGCAATTGCTATGCGGAAACCATCGATGCCTCCCAAGAAAATTTTTTTGTGATGATGCTCATTGATGGCTGTTTCATTATCGAGTTGTTCCGTAAGTACATGAATGGATTAAGAGACAAGAACGACCCGATTATGCATGAAAGTGGGATTCGAACCAGCATTAGGCGCGATTGACTGCTGCTAAAGAACCAAGTCCCACTTTTCATCTTGAGCAAGCTATATGACCTGACTAAAGGTCCGGATGAGCATCATGAGTTCAGCTATGTCGCCATCGAATACTTCGATATTGAACTAGGAGGCCCCATCCGAAAAAGGACGATTGACAAGAGCCAGGGGGAACATCTTCTGCATCTATATCACATGTGGTGCACTTTTGTCTTGCCTAAAACGCCCCACCAATACTACATAACAGTCTTGCCCTCGGCGACAGAGCTGAGGGAGTCAGGAGTCAGGTTTAGAGCTTTGCAAGGGGGCGAACTGAGCGACATCAAATTCGAGAACGGAACTCTCGAGATACCGGTCTTGCTTGTAGAGGACAACACCGAGTCACAATTTCGAAACCTGATCGCGTACGAGCAGTATCGTTTAAGCAGAGGCATCAACTACTTCACGGATTACGTGAAATTCCTGGATTGCCTCATAAACTCTTCGAAGGATGTTAAGGTGCTTCGCCGCGCAGGGATTATTAAGAACTACTTGGGTGATGACGAGGTGGTTGCGCAGATGTTCAACAAGATTGGTGACTACATCATTGTATCCAGTTCCTTTTACTCCAAGATCTTCAAAAATGTGGATGCATATTGTAAAAAGCTGTGGAACAATCAGATGGCGACACTGAGGAGGGAATATTATCATAGTCCTTGGGCTTTCTTGTCCGTTCTCGTAGCCATCGTGTTGCTCCTTCTCACAGCAGTGCAAACAGTATTTAGTATTCTTTATTTTACAAAGCAAAGTTGAATGTGATCAATGTTTGTTTGAAGTTTTCCCTTGGACCATCTACTCACGTTCTATAGCCAATAGTATTATCTTGGTTTTCCTGTGAGGATGAACCACAAGTGTATTTCTACAGTGAACAATATTGTATATCGATTAGAGTCTTAACCATTTTATAGTAGCAATATTGTTGTTGATTTCAGGAGATCTCTTTTGTGCATACCCGACTATGGTATACAACGGTTAATTCCTCTTAATCTAGGCAGATTCCAAAAAATTATTTTGTAAAAATTAGAATTTCATTATGTGTTTACACATGCAAAGTAATTGAGGAAGGAGAGATGGTCGATGGGTAATTGAGTCTTGGATTCACAATCCACCTAAGCTGATGACTTAAAGTACTGATCATGCTCTAGTTGAGTAATCCCACAAAAATTTACAAGAACATTTTCGAGGCGTAGAATACACCTTAGTAATGCCTAATTTCAATCCCAAAATCAATATTGGAATTGTTCAAGAACCAATTGCTTTTCTCAATTGGTTGAGAGCCACCCCTCTACAATCTTCTTTGACGATATGGGATGTGACCCTTGTCTCAAATCTAGGCGAGGGTCTCTTCTCACTGAAGACGTTATAGATCTGGGCTAGGATTGCTGCCATCATTACTGGAGGGGCAAGGGTCACTAGTGCCAAGCTCATAGATGACCTTGCAAGCTTACAGATGACCTTACGAGCGAGTGGCGAGGCTTCCCCCCGCCTGGCTCACTCACCCCCACACCCATGCTGTAACATCCTGAAATTCGAGTCCTTTTAGGGAGGAACGAGCGTTAATTTCGTCAATGCATTGTTGGTTGATCTCACTCGGAACTGATCACTCCTGAGATACTGACCTTGAGGGGAAAGGCTAATGAGGACAGAACTCGTGCGACTAAAGGACTTGACCTGGGAAAACGACTCGACCGTGAGACTTGCGTAAGGACGATCCTGTAGTCATGCAGGCCGATTTCAGGGACGACTAGAAGTCGATTTGCAGACAGAAATAATGGAACGACGGGTGATTCCATCTACTGTTATCGAATTCGCGAACGGCCCTATGTCGATCCTTGGTAATCGTGTACTTTGAAATAAGAATTTATTCTTCGCAATTTCATGTAGTCAAGGACGTCCATGTGTCGAGAAGTCTTGAATGTGAATTGGCACGAGTCGGTTACGCGTGAATCCTCAAAGCCACCTGTCAGTTTGAGCAGTACCAAAATGGCATTCGGGCGAAATTGACATGGCATGAGAATCCAATATTGGACTTCGAATTTTTGGGAATGTTCGAGAAGGACTTTTGGACGATGCTTCTTAGACAATCGACACTGTCGGTTGAGCCGAATATTTGGAAAAGGGATTTTCGGAACAAGAAAACGAGCCTACAAGGACGTGGGCCGGGCAAGAATAGTGTGGGCCTCACGCCCAAGGTGGGACAGCCACCATGGAAGGCCTGAGGCAAGCAAGTGAGCCCGTTGGGCCAAACCGACCATTTACCCTTCCGAGCCCATTGTCTAAACCCGAGCCGATTCAAGCCTAATAAATTCCCGAGCCCGTTCCTATTCATTTTCAAGCCCATTTCCTAGGCCCGCCCCTTTCATTTTCAGCCCAAGGACAGATTGGGAAATGTGCAAGGTGGAAATGACCAAAATGCCCTTGGATATTTTGAAGAAAAAGTCAAAAAGAAGAAAGAGAGGATGAGGTCATTGTTTGGCAAGTGGGGCAAGCCTTGATGGCTTGGATAAGGCTTATCCTTCAGCCTTCACTTCACTCTCTCTCTCCTCTTCATCTTCCCCAAACCGCACACCCTTCTCTCCCTAGTTTTCCTTCCTTCCTTCTGTTTTTCAGTTTGACCTTTCACCGAAATCTGAGTTGTTCATTGCCTTCCCGTTGGAATCTCGTCTCGTGCCACCCGCCGTTGCGTTCAGAAGACGAAAACCGTTCAGATGGCGTCAGCCGTTCGCCGAACGGAGTCTCCGGCCGTCCTGTATGGCCGCCGGAAGTCGCTGCTCGCCGGACCGTCACTATTCCGCCTGCAGCAACTTTGTTCCGCCTTTTCTTCCGTTTCTCTCCATTTCCGGCCAAACCACCACCCATCCCAGCCACAAGTGGTTCCCCCTCGACCCCCAGGTGCCGTTGGTCGCTGGCCCGCCACTCGCCGGAGCTCCGGGCAGCCCGTTTTCCTCCGGTCAGCAACTTTCCTCCTGTGCAGTGCAGTTTCCAGAGTTGCAGAGGGATTCCGGGGCTGTTGCTGCTGTGTTGAGCCCGGGATCACCTTGGATCGTCGTGGTAGAGGTCCCCGGGTGTGGGGTTCGTCGCCGCCGCCGCGTCCGTGTCGCCGGCCCGCTTAACGGGTGAGTTTAGCTCCTAATCCCTATTTAGTGCCTAAACTTGCTTAGGGTTGGTTAGTTAGTGTTAATCTTGGTTTAAGGGGTTTAATTAAGTTGTATTAGCCCTAAGATAGGTGGTTAGATAGATGATTAAGATTAGATTAGTTTAATTTTGCTTATTTAGCTTAATTGTGCTTAATTTGGGATTAATTGTGTTTATGTGATTAATTAAGCATGATTTGCTTTAATTGAATTGATTAATTGTTTTAATTAATGTTTTGTTTAATTTCTGGATTAAATGTTTTAATTAATTGAATTTCGGAAAAATCACTATTCATAATCACTGTTCACGACACTGTTCATCCGGAAACTAATTTTTGTCTGAATTTGATGTGCTATTGATTGTTATGATTAATTGAAGTGCCGATTGTTAATTATACTCATGATTGATGATGAAATGCGTGATCGAGTGTTGGTTGGATTTGGAATTTTGGAATCGTGGAGTGATACCGCATGACATATTGCGTGAGTTATCTGAAATGGCATGTCGCATGAGCATGAGCGATGTTGCATTCACGACCAAGCAAAAGCAAAGACAATAATGAATTGCTTGATGATGTGTTGCATGATCACATTAAGAGAGGGAACCCCGGCGTTGCCGGAAGACCGCCAATCCTTATGGGGTTGTGCCGTGGCCGTTTGGTCGCCTGACTTCGGTCGGATGCCTGACGGGGGACATGTGACGGGACTGCGGTAGTGGGCGGGTCCTATGTTCCTGTCAGTTGCGGGACTGCGGTAGTGGGCGGGTCCTGTGCTCCTTCGGGAATGCCGTCAGAGGGAAGGGATGACCCCTGACGTCGCCGTGCCTCGAGGTAAAGAGGACGAAGCTGGTTTAGCCAGGAACCGCCAACTATAAGGTTGTGCCGTTGGCCCAGGAGGGGGCGTTAATAATCGGAGCATGTGTGAGTGTGAGACATGAGAAAGTTGTGTGAGATGCTCTGATTATTCGCATGCTCTTAATGTCGTGACGATCGTGATGAGTTGTGGTACGCACGCATGAGTTGACAGTCGTGCAGGGTATGGGAATGGCCAGGTGAGATCGCTTGTGGCGCGACTCGCATGTGATTGATGAATTATGTCATCTAACGGCCATGTGCCTTGCTTGCATTGTATGAGATTCAACGTGCAGGGTATGGCATACCGGGTAAGGTTGCATGCGAACCGACTGTATGATTGTTGGTTGCCCTGTTTGTTGTTGGCTGTTGTTTGGTTTTGGTTGTTTGTTGTGGGTTGAGTGAGGGGTCGTTCTAGAGAGATACCCCGAGTTGAGTTGGCGTACTAACCGGGGCTTAGGGGGAAGAACTCGCTGAGATTTTATCTCAACCCGTCGTGGTAAACATTTTCAGGTCTTTAGAATGGCGTACCTGCAGTGGAGAATCCTGCCCCCGCTTCTCCAGTGATCGACTCGACGGAGCTTGAGTCCAATGGGTCTGAGTGACCATGGTGTTGAACCTGAGGGTTCTTTGTGTACGGTTGGATTAGCCTAGTTTCTTTTTGGTTTGGCTTAGAGGATGGATCGGCCCTTTTTGTCGGGCTTGTAATTCGGAAAACGATCCTCCGTTGGTTAATCCAGTAATTTGAATAAATGAGTAGTTGCTGTTGTTCTGGCTGTTCATCCCTCTATCCCTGTTTGATTGTTTGTTTGTCTGGGAATGGTTCGTCTTCCGCTTGCGCATAATCAAAGATAAAATGAATGGTCGTCAACGGATCCTGGGACGTCGCTTTCAATCGACCAAGGTAATGGGGTTGCCGCGAGCTCGAGAGTCGGGGCGTGACACATGCGCACGCATTGTTTTCTTTTTCCAGCACGTGAAGGTGGTGGCGAGGGCCACGTTGGCTTTGGCTGAGTCCAAAGAGGGATGCCGGCCCCTCACCGGTGTAAGGGTGGCTGCCCCGATGCCATTGCCTCAAGTGAAGCCACCGCTATTCTTCTTGACCTCAACTTTTCCTCTGTTATTCTTCCTCTTTTTCCATTTTTTTCAGAGTTTTATTTTTTTCTAAAATCTTGAAATCAATTTTATCCTCAAAATTTACTTTAATTTTAATTTTTCCTAAAATGGTTGACATGGCAACCACACTAGTGCCTCTCTCTTCATAAAAAAACAAATAAAAGATTAGCTTCTTTTTTTAACTAAACTAGACAGAGCTACCATAACCAAATTGGGTGAAGGATATGGAAAGATTTGATCGCACCAATCTAACAAGTTTTAAAATTTCATTGCATATTTTGAAAATTTTTATAACCTAATTACATTTCGCAGTAAATTTTAAAATTTATGGTGCACTTATCCCTATATTTAATTGTTATAGATATTAAAGTTAATGAAACATTTTAACCTTGCAAAAATGTCGAAAAGGAAGTTCAATAACCAACTCAATGTGCCATGCTTTATTCCAGCATCGAGCAAAAATGGAAATATATCATGCTAATTGAATAATAATTCAGAACAAAATAGGATTCACATACTAAATATACGACAAAGTATGTTTAGCTCATAATCATGATTTGTCATGACAAATGGGAAGAACCATGCTAGAAAAGATGGAAAATGTCACCAGCATAATGACCAAACTACACTAAGTGGGGAAAGTGGTTTGTATGGACAAACGCGAAATTAAAGAGCTTTCACCTACAATATATAACAGGCCCCAAAAAAACTACAATATGTAAATATAGAAAGCTTGGTGATAGTGAATATATAAAGCTTGAAGACACATTCCCCAGTAATTCCAGAGAATGATAATTCTAGATAATGAATACATTAATAGCAGAGCCCTTACACCAAAGTCAAACTGACCAATGGAGATTTTATCAAGAATTCAAGAACTCCATCGTTAAAATGGAAAAGCTATTTGATTTGGTGGGTCGAAATAGTTTTGATTGATCACTCAATGAGTTGATTAATTACACAACATCAACTCCGTTTTGTGAAAACTCCTTTACTGCTGGAAGATTAATTTGCAAAATTTTTTGTTGTGGAAAAAAAATCAAATTTTTATGGACTAAATAGGAAAATGGGTTATTAACTTACTACTTATACATACATATAGTTGAATTCTTTTAAATTTTTAAAGGAAATTAATGTTAAATAAGTGAAAAAAATTGAACGTCTTGTCTAAATAATTGTACAAGTTCGTGGTTACTAACTTAGAAATCTTTAACTTTTTCATTATTTTGATATCGTTCCCTTTTTCCGATCTTAGAAACCTTTTTTTAACATTTTCACTGCTTTGATATTATTCCCTTTTCTCAATTGATTTGCACTAGTTATTAATCCACATATATAATTAAGTAATTATATGTTTGCCAAACATATATAATTAAAATTACTAATAACCTCTCTATACATTGCATGAATCCATTTTAATCTTTTAAAAAACATCAATAACAGGTAATTAAGCTTTTTTATCTAATTAATGTAAACGATAAAGTAATGTATGCAAGGGAAGTAGTAAAAGAATTGCATTTTGTGATGGCATGGCCCAATTACAAAGTTTTATTTTACCCGACTTTTCTGTTTATAGCTATCGATTCTTAAGTACCACAGAGTGGGACCATGGAAAATTCACATCACTCGAGTCAAGAGACAACTACGCCAGAAAAAGAAGGGAAGAAGAAAATTAATGGACGACTATAACATTATTCTATCATATAGCCCCAGAGGACCCATCAAACTTCAAAGGTAAATACAGAGTGTACTTGAATGCAATATGGACACTTTATTTAGCACTCATGTTAGATTTACATTTTATGTGACCACATGAATGTCACTAAAACATAAGAAAAAGGAGAATTTGCATTCAAGAATATGTGTACATGTGTATGCACAAGGTTTATATTACCTCGAGTATTTTCATAAACAGAACTCTCAAGGAGATAACTCTGTTACAGCAATTCCCATATGAAGTTATGCAGAAGGAAATTTTGAAAAATCTATACTTTTGAAGATGATCATCTCACAACAATGCCAAACAAAGCAACAAGCGAGTTCATCGGCCACATCATTTTAGGTGATAGAATTACGGTAGACGATGGGGACGCGGGTTCCGACTCTCGGCCACCTTGAGGAGGATCGCTAGTTTCCTATCACAAAGAAACCAGGAACAAATTGAATTCACTGAGTGTGCTGTTAATGTCGGCTTTCAATTTGTAGAAATCACAGAACTTGAAAGTCCGTAGTACAATTAAATTGAAAACAAGTGGATCTTCAAGAAATGGAACTCTGCAGAACCGAATGGAGTCGGCTGTGTATGAGATGTTGCAAAAGAAATAAAAAAGTGAATGGTCCTCGTGTTGAATAACAAAATTGTGCGAAGTCAACGGGAAATCCTATGACCCCGAGGTTCTAGCCATTGGTCCTTATCACCATGGAAATGACAAGTTCAAATTCATGGAGGAGCAAAAACTGTGATACCTGCAGTGATTGCTTGAGAGGAGAAATGAGGGGAGCATCAATAGGTATATGCCGACTCTCAAGGAACTGAAACAGCAGGCTCGTAATTGCTATGCAGAAACAATCGATGCCTCCCAAGAAAACTTTCTTGTGATGATGCTCATTGGTGGCTGTTTCATCATCAAGGTGTTCCCTAAGTACGACATGAAGGAATTAAGAGACAAGGACGACCAAATTATGCATGAAAGTGGGATTCGAACCAGCATTAGGCGCGATTTACTGCTGCTAGAGAACCAAGTCCCACTTTTTATCTTGAGCAAGCTACATGACCTGACTAAAGGTCCGAATGAGCATCATGAGTTCAGCTTTGTCGCCATTGAATACTTCAATATTGAACTAGGAGGCCCCAGCCGAAATCGGACGATTGACAAGAGCCAGGGGGAGCATCTTCTGCATCTATATCCCATGTGGCGCACTTCTGTCTTGCCTGAAACGGACCCGCAAGACTGCATAACAGTCATGCCCTCGGCGACAGAGCTGAGGGAGTTAGGAGTCAGGTTTAGAGCTATGCAAGGGGGCGAACTGAGCGACATCAAATTCGAGAACGGGACTCTCAAGATACCGGTCTTGGATGTAGAGGACAACACTGAGTCACAATTTCGAAACCTGATCGCGTATGAGCAGTATCATTATTAAGAACTACTTGGGTGATGACGAGGTGGTTGCGCAGATGTTCAGCAAGATCGGTGACCACGTCACTGTATCCGGTTCCTGTTACTCCAAGATCTTCAAAAATGTGAATGCATATTGTAACAAGCCGTGGAACATTCAGATGGCCAAACTGAGGAGGGAATCCTTGGGCTTTCTTGTCCGTTCTCGCGGTCATTGTGTTGCTCCTTCTCACAATAGCACAAACAGTATTTAGTATTCTTTCTTATAAAAAGCAAAGTTGAATGTGATCAATGTTTGTTTGAAGTTTCCCCTTGGACCATCTACTCGTGTTCTATATCCAATAGTATTATCTTGGTTTTCCAATGAGGACGAACCACATGCGTATTTCTACCGTGAATAGTACTTGCACATCAATTAGAGTCTTGACCATTTTACGGTAGCAATACTGTTGTTGATTTCGGGGGATTTCTTTTGTACGCACCCGACTATGGTATACAACGGTCAATTCCAATTACTATAGGCAGATTTCAAAATTTTCTTTTGCGAAAAGTAGAATTTCGTTATGTGTTTACACATGCAAAGTAATTGAGGAAGGAGAGATGGTTGATGGGTGATTGGCTTTTGAGTCTTGGATTTGCAATCCACCCGAGCTCATGACTTGAAGTGATGATCATTCTCCAATTGAGTAATCCCACCAAATTTCACAAGAACATCTTTGTGGCATAGATACACCCATAGTCATACCTAATTTCAATCCCAACATCGATTTTGGAATTGTTCAAGAACCAATTGCTTTTCTCAATTGGTCAAGAGCCACCCCCTCTTCAATCTTCTTTGACAATATGGGCTGTGACCTTTCCCTCAAGTCTGGGCGAGGGTCATCCTTTCGCTGAAGTCGTTGTAGATCTGGGCTAATATCGCTGCCATCGTTACTGAAGGGGCAAGGGTCGCTAGTGCCAAACTCATAGATGACCTTGCAAGCGAGTGGTGAGGCTTGCCGCCCCACCTGGCTCACTCACCACATACATTGTTTTCTTTTTCCAGCATGTGAAGGTGGTGGCAAGGGCCACGTTGGCTATGGCTGAGTCCGAAGAGGGATGCCGGCCCCTCACCGGTGTAAGGGTGGCCGCCACGATGCCACTGCCTCAAGTGGAGCCACCACTGTTCTTAAGACTTCGGCTTTTCCTTTGTTAGATTCTTCCTCTTTTTTCATTTTTTTTCAGAATTTTATTTTTATTTCTAAAATCTTGAAATCAATTTTATCCTTTTAATTTACGTTAATTTTAACTTTTCCATTATCAGTGCCTCTCTCTTCATGAATAAATAAATAAAATATTAGCTTCTTTTTATTAACTAAATTAGATAAAGCTACTACAACCAAATTGGGCGAAGAATATAGACAGATTTGGTTGTACCAATTTAAAAAGTTTTAAAATTTCATTGCACATTTTGAAAATTTTTAGAACCCGATTACACATTCGCAATAAGTTTTTAAATTTATGGTACACTTATCCCTATATTTAATTGGGAAAATTCCAAAAAAGGGCTTCAAGTGCTCTTAGTTTCTCAAATAAGAGCTCAAAGTTAACCTTGTTTCAAATAAGGGCTTGAAGTGGCCATGATTGTTTCAAATAAGGGTCTAACCTTGCCGGTCACTAGCTAGCCACCGACCGGCTAAATTTTTCGATTGATCAAGGGCATTTTTGTCATTTGCCATTTTTCCTTTTTTTTGCCTTCTATTTCATCTTCTTCATCATCACTGGTGGCCGACCAGCTACCAGCGATACCCACAGAGGACTGGGCGAGGGTCGCCCTCGCCCGATTCGGTAAGGGCCACCCTCGCCGGCTACAGGCGAGGGATGGGCGAGGTCGTCTCTTGCTTTGAGGAGGCCACCTCGTGACCATCCGCGAGGTCGGCCCTCGCCAGATTTGGTGAGGGTTGGCCACCCTCACAGTCATTCACGAGGTCAACCCTCGTCAGTCGCGAGTGAGGCCAACCTCGCCAGATTTGGTGAGGTTGGCCTTTGTTGGCCACAAGCAACCTCACCAGAGGTTGGCCCTCGTCAATTGCGAGCAAGGCCAACCTCACGGATGGCCACGAGGGGCAACCTCCCCTAAGGCAAGGGTTGCCTTGCCCATGCGAGGCCATCCCTTGCCAGCCACCGGTGAGGGCCACCCTTGTTGTGGCCCTTGCCCAGCCTTGTGTGTGCCTCACTGGTGGTCGGTTGGCCACCAATGATAGAGAAGAAGATGACTAGAAAAAAGGAAAGAAAAAATACTAAATGATGAAAATGTTCTTGATCGCCAGAAAATCAGGCCCTTATTTAAAACAGATATAACCACTTTACGCCCTTATTTGAAACAAGATTCACTTCAGGCCCTTATTTGAAAAAGTGATGACACATTAAGCCCTTATTAGAAACAAAATCAATTTCGGGCACTTATTTGAGAAATGGAGAGTACTTGATGCCCTTTTTTTGGAATTTTCCCTATTTAGTTGTTAAAGATATTAATGTTGATGAAACATTTTAATCCTACAAAAATGTCGAAAGGCAAGTTCAATAACCAACTCCATGTGCTGTGTTTTATTCCAGCACCGAGCACAAATGGAAATATATCATGCTAATTGAATACAATTCAGAACAAAATAGGATTCGCATACTAAATATATGACAACGTATGTTTAGCTCATAATCATGATATGTCATGACAAATGGGAAGTGGTTTGTATGGACAAAGACGAAATTAAACAGCTTTCACCTACAATATATAACAGACCCAAAAAAAAAACTACAATATGTAAATATAGAAAGCTTGGTGATAGTGAATATAGAAAGCTTGAAGACACATTCCCCGGTAATTCCAAAGAATGAAAGTCTAGATAATGAATACATTGATACTAGAGCTCTTGCACCAAAGTCAAACAGTCCAATGGAGATTTTATCAAGAATTCAAGAACTCTGTCGTTAAAACGGAAGAGCTATTTGATTTGGTGGGTCGAAATAGTTTTGATTGATCACTCAATGTGTTGATTAATTACACAACATCAACTCCGTTTTGTGAAAATTCCTTTAGTTCCGAAGCTTAATTTGCAAAAATTCTCTATTGTGGAAAAAAAAATCAAATTTTTATGGACTAAATAGGAAAATGGGTTATTAACTTACTACACATACACACGTATAGTTAAATTTGTTTTAACTTTTTAAAGAACATTAATGTTAAATACGTGAAAAAATTGAACGTCTTATCTAAATAATTGTACAAGTTCATGGTTTCTAACTTAGAAACCTTTAACTTTTTTCATTATTTTGATATCGTTCCCTTTTTCCAATCTTAGAAACCTTTTTTAATATTTTCACTACTTTGATATTATTCCCTTTTCTCGATCGATTTGCACTTTTTATCAATCCACATATATAATTAAGTAATTACATGTTTGCCAAACATATATAATTAAAATTACTAATAACCTCTTTATACATTGCATGAATCCATTTTAATTTTTTTTAAAACATCAATGACAGATAATTAAGCCTTTTTATCTAATTAATGTAAATGATAGAGTAATATATGCAGGGGAAGTAGTAAAAGAATTGCATTTTGTGATGGTATGGCCAATCACAAAGTTTTATTTTACCCAACTTTCTTGTTTGTAGCTAATATTTGAAAAAAAGAAGAAATGTTTTCTTCTATTCTTTATTGCTTATCAAATTACAAAGAATATAACATATAAATAGAGTCTAGGATTGCTAGAAAATAGCAAGAAATAAAAACAGATTTCCTACTTCCTGATTCTAGCAATTTATTTCATAATTCATAAATGGAAACAAAATAATTTCATATTCTGAAATTATCTTCAAGATCTCCGAGATTTCCTTCTAATTCTTTGACACCCCCCCTCAAGTTGGTGCATAAATGTCTATCATGCCCAACTTGCTGACAAGGGACTCGAAATTAGGTCTGAATAATCCCTTTGTAAGAATGTCAGCTATTTGTTGTGTTGTTGGCACAAATGGCATACAAATAGCTCCCGCATCAATATTCTCCTTGATAAAGTGTCTGTCAATCTCAACATGTTTAGTTCTATCATGTAGCACTGGATTATGAGCAATATTGATTGCAGCCTTATTGTCACAGTACAACTTCATAGGCATTTCCACAAATACTTGAAGTTCTTCAAATACTAGTTTTAGCCACAACATTTCGCAAATCCCATGGGTCATTGCTCGATATTCAGCTTCTGCACTACTTCGTGCCACCACATTTTGCTTCTTACTTCACCAAGTAACCAAGTTCCCCCATACGTATGTACAATATCCTTATGTCGACCTTTTGTCCGTAATGGACCTTGCCTAGTCTGCATCCGTGTATGCTTCAATCCCATATTGAATAGACTTTTTGAATAGTAGACCTTTTCCAAGTGTGCTCTTTAGGTATCTTAGGATTCTATACACAGCTTCAAGATGTTTTTCATACAGAGAGTGCATAAATTGGCTTACCATACTCACAGCGAAGGTAATATCTGGTCGAGTATGCGACAAATAAATAAGTTTCCCTACTAACTTCTGGTATCTCGATGTATCAATAGGAGCCCCATTTTTGTCATCTCCAAGTTTCTGATTGGGATCTATCGGAGTTTTTGCTGGTCTACAACCGCTCATTCCCGTTTCCTTTAGAAGATCTAGGATATATTTCCTCTGCGAGACCACAATTCCCTTTTTCGATCGGGCTACCTCCATTCCAAGGAAATACCTTAGAGTTCCTAAATCCTTGACTCAAACTCAGAAGCAAGGCATTCTTTCAACCTGTTCATCTCAACAATATCATTCCCAGTGAGAATGATGTCATCCACGTACACTATAAGAATTGCAACCTTACGATCACAAGAATGCTTTATAAACATGGTATGATCAGTTTGTCCTTGAACATACCATTGTTTCTTCACAGATTGAGTGAACTTCCCAAACCAGGCCCTCGGTGATTGTTTTAATCCATATAGTGACTTCTATAATTTACATACCTTTGATCCAAATCTTCCTTCAAAGCCGGGGGGGAAGTCCATGTATACTTCTTCCTCTAAATCTCCATTCAAAAATGCATTCTTCACATCTAGTTATTGCAAAGGCCAGTCAAGGTTAGCTACAAGTGATAGGAGCACTCTTATAGTGTTTAGTTTTGCAACCAGAGCAAAGGTCTCAAAGTAATTGATCCCATAGGTTTGGGTGAATCCTTTGGCAACCAACCGAGCTTTGTACCGTTCAAGAGATCCGTCAGATCTATGCTTGGTTGTAAATACCCATTTGCATCCAACTGTGGTCTTTCCCTTGGGTAGATCCACCATATTCCACGTTCCATTTTTTTTCTAGAGCTTTCATCTCCTCAAGAATCGCTTCCTTCCACTCGAGAACCTGTAGAGCATCCTACACAGTTTTTGGAATCTCCACGCGAGACAATCTTCAGGTAAAGGCACGGAAATTGGATGAGAGGTTTTTGTAAGACACATAATGAGCCATAGGATGTTTGGTACAAGACCTAACTCCTTTTCGGATAGCAATAGGTAAGTCAAGTTCATTGATAGACTCATTTTTTTGACTAAGATCAAGCTAGACAGATTGAGTTGGAACATTACCTGAAGATTGTGTGGAGTTATGGTCATGCCTTGGTTCAGACTCATGGCACTTTAAAGGAGCAGGATACTCTATTTCTTGAGTTTTGTCTCTTCTCGTGTAGACTTGAGAATATGATGGAAACTCTGCATTTTTGGTACTAGTTTCGCACCTGTTATGCTCACAAGTAGGATGAGATGCCAATATAGGTGGATTCGAATTTTCATTATTTAAAGCATATGGTTCAAAATCTAGTACAAGGGTTGTAGGAACTGGATTTTCAGAATGAGGATGTTCAGTATTGTGCGAATCTACACTTTCGATCTCCCCCTGAAGATGAGCTCCGAAAAAATGTGTTAATTCAAAAAAGTGACATCCATGGAAACAAACATTTTTCTAGAAATTGGGTCAAAGCATTTATACCCATTTTGATCAAGTGCATAACCAACAAATACACATCGTTTTGCTTTAGGGTCAAGTTTTCCATGATTTCTATCATGTATATGAACAAAGCAAGTGCATTCGCATAGTTTTAAGGGTAAGGCTGAAGCAAGTCTAGAGGCTAGGTAGGTCTTTTGAAGTACTCTCAAAGATGTTTGAAACCTTAACACTCTAGATGGCATCCTATTGATAAGATATGTAGATGTAAGAAGAGCTTCACCCCAAAGGTACGTGGGAACTTTGGCTGTGAAAAGTAGAGCCCTAGTTACTTCTAGAAGGTGTTTATTCTTCCTTTCTGCCACCCCATTTTGTTGAGGGGTGTCAGGGCAAGAACTTTGATGCACAATCCCTTTTTCCAAGAAAAATTGTCCCAAAATTTTATTAAAATATTATTTCCCATTATCACTCCTAAAAATCTGGATTTGCGCTTGGAATTTTGTTTGTATCATGGTGTAAAATTTTTTGAAAATAGTCCCAACTTCATATTTCTCTTTTAACAAGTATACCCAACTCACCCTCGTATGATCATCGATAAATGTAACAAACCACTTCTTTCCTGATTGTATAGGAGTTCTAGACAGACCCCAAACATCACTATGAACTAAGGAGAATGGTTTTGACAGCTTGTAGCTTTGTGAGGGAAAGTTGGTGCGATGATGTTTGGCTAATTCACAGAATTCACACTGAAATGAAGATGGACTTTTATTAAAAAACAACTTTGGGAACAAGAACTTTAAATATTGAAAATTCAGATGACCTAACCTATAATGCCATAACATAATATCATCATCCTTAATAACAGAAACAGATTTGAAACAACTACCCTGAACTTGTCTACTTGAGCTTGTTCCATCCTTAAAGAAATAGAGTCCTCCGCTCTCTTTAGCATTGCCAATCGTCCTCCCCGAGGTCAAGTCCTGAAACTCACAATGAGATGAGAAAAAATTAGCTCGACACTTTTGATCAGAGGTTATTTTACTGATGCATAGCAAGTTACAAGATAAGTTTGGGACATGAAGAACATTATGAAGTGTGAGAGCTGGTGAGAGCTTGATAGATCCTGTTCCAGCAATGGCTGAAAGAGAACCATCTGCAATTGTGATTTTTTTTATTTCCAGCACACGGACTATAGGTGCAAAAGAGTTTTGAACAACCTGTCATATGATCGGTTGCTCATGAATTGAGAATCCATGGAGTAATTTGGTGTGGATTTTCTATGAGGAAGGTGGTAGGAAAAAAATTACCTTTTTGGGCTAAAGAACAAGAAGGAATTGAGGAAGGTTGTGGAGATTGAAAAAGTTTGTATAGGTGCTCTAATTGTTCCTTTGAGAATGGAATTGAATTTGACTTTTGCTCTTCCTCATTTGTTGCTTGGAATGCACTACCATCACTATTACTGCTTCTCTTCCAACCTTCTTTCTTCCAATTTTGTGGTTTCCCATGAATTTTCCAGCAGGTTTCTTTGGTGTGCCATAGTTTCTTGCAATGTTCACACCATGGTTTCTTCCTCCTGTCCTCCTCGAAAGTAGGCTCCGAGATACAAGTGCAGAATTTTCTGACATAGAAATAACACTTGTTTCCAAATCACGAAGCATGATTTGCCTTCGAGATTCCGCTCTTCTAACTTCAGAGAAAACCTTGCGGATGGATGGTAGAGGCTTTTGGCCAAGGATTCTACCTCTCACCTCATCCAAGTTTCGATTAAGGCCTGCTAGAAACATATATACTCTATCATTCTCTTCTCTCTTCATGTGTCTTTTGTGATCAGCTGGACTTTGCCATGTATCATCATAGCATTGATCTAATTCCTGCCACAAGGTCACCATTTCATTGTAGTAAATAGTGACCTCACGATCCCCTTGCTTTGATTGCCATAGTTTTGTCTTCAATTCAAAAATCTGGGAAGAATTTTCCAGATCAAAATATGTTTCTCTCACAGCATCCCATACATCTTTGGCAGTTGGAAGAAAAAGATATGGTTTTCCAATTGCTGGCTCCATAGAATTCAGCAACCAAGCAATCACTAAGGAGTTCTCGGATCTCCATATCTTCCAAGACGAAATGCTTTTTTCTAGTTCCTTCACCTCGCTTGTCAAGTGGCCTAGCTTCCCTCTACCATCAATTGCTAGTTTCATCAATTGAGCCCACTCCAAATAATTTTGGTCATTTAACCGGTGAACCGTTAATAGCAAGTTGGAATTCTGAGAGAATTGCTCTCCACCATTGCTCGATTGTGCAGAGAGATCAGCTGGGTTTTGAGCTTCGGTCATCGCCGTTTTCACCATCGTAAGAGCCAGATTCAAAACCAAAGCTCTGATACCATGATGATTTGAAAAAAGAAGAAATATTTTCTTCTATTCTTTATTGCTTATCAAATTACAAAGAATATAACATATAAATAGAGTCTAGGATTGCTAGAAAATAGCAAGAAATAAAAACAGATTTCCTATTTCCTGATTCTAGCAATTTATTTCCTAATTCATAAATGGAAACAAAATAATTTCATATTCTGAAATTATCTTCAAGATCTCCGAGATTTCCTTCTAATTCTTCGACAGTAGCTATCAATTTTTAAGTACCACATAGTGGGACCATGCAAAATTCACATCACTTGAGTCAAGAGACAACTACGCCAGAAAAAGAAGAGAAGAAGAAAATTAATGGACGACTATAACATTAGTCTATTGTATAGCCCTAGAGGACCCATCAAACTTCAAAGGTAAACACAATGTACTTGAATGAAATATGGGCACTTTATTTAGCACTCATGTCAGATTTACATTTTATGTGACCACATGAATGTCACTAAAACATAAGAAAAAGAGGAATTTGTATTCAAGAATATGTGTACATGTATATGCACGAGTTTTACATTACCTCGAGTATTTCCATAAACAGAACTCTCAAGGAGATAACTCTAACAGTAATTCCCATATGAAGTTATGCGTGAGAACTTTCTTCATCCGTTTTTCGAGATAATTGCAGAAGGAAATTTTGAAAAATCCACACTTTTGAAGATGATCATCTCACAACAATGCCAAACAAAGCAACCAGCAAGCTCATCAGCCACATCATTTTGGATGATAGAATTACGGTAGATGATGGGGACGCGGGTTAAGACTCTTGAGCACCTTGAGGAGGATTGCTAGTTTCCTATCACAAAAAGACCAGGAACAAATTAAATTCACTGAGTGTGCTGTTAATGTCGGCTTTCAATTTGTAGAGATCACAGAACTTGAAAGTCAGTAGTACAATTAAATTGAAAACAAGTAGGTCTCCAAAAAATGGAACTCTGCAGAACCGAATAGAATTGGGTGTGTATGAGATGTTGCAAAAGAAATAAAAAAGTGAATGGTCCTCGTGTTGAATAACAAATGGAACTAGACGTGCAATAAATTTCATGACACAGAAAGCTATATTTAAAAGATCAAACTATGGTTTAGAGAATCACTTTAGCAGTTGGAGAACAAAGTTCAGGCTGTCGCACGATGAATATCTGATCGCCCGGTTTGTCTTCCTTTTAGGCATCCTGATTCCTATGCCAAGTCCATAATGCATAGGTTGAATTCACAGCCTGCGAAGGAAAATAGCAAATTAATTTTGCTAAATTGAACTACGTTGTTAGCAAGGCGCGGTCAAAGATAAGTGACATGTACATTTATAATTCATGCTGGTCATCCTCCAGAATCAAACACCTGTCAACTGATTTGAACTGAAATAAAATTCTCATCTAAAAGAAGAAAAAGGGCACTTAGATTGTCTAATCCAACAGCTCTTATTCAAACTTACACTCAGCTTAATGTTGTTTGATTGTCTATTCCAATAGCTCTTATTCAAACTTACACTCAGCTTAATTTGTTAAATATGTAGTTCATAGGAAGAGACGCTTCAGATAGTGAGGAGACATGGATGTATTTGTTCGGCTTAGGAAGCACATTTAACATGGTAAGGGTCACTGCAGCAAACTGAAGCCCAGCTCAGTAAAAGTCACTGTGGCCTCTCCATAATGACATGCCAACAATGTTCTATGTAGACTATTCATACAGGTTAAAAGCAGCAAGTGGATAGATAGTGATAACAATAAACTAAACTCTTTATAGGGTGCACATTGGTTTGGACAATTAGAATAAGTGTGAAAAGGCACATGGCCTAACATTTGACAACTGCACCTCGAGTATTCCATGTCCAAAGCTGCTTTCTCTGTACGCACTCCACTCAGGTTGCTTGCTCCAGCAGAAGTTTCCTTTGGCAGGGCCAGAGGTGAAATTCAGATGACATAGCCCTCCGAACTCCGGCTTGTTGTCATCAGGTTTAGGACACTTTCCAGGGTCATCTGCAAAATCAACATCGACTTTCTCGATATTGCCACTATCCCTGACCGTTATGTATACAGGACCACATGGATCCGTTGTATAGTTGTAGACTCTGTTCATCCTCTCATATGCATGGACCTGCAAAACCAGAAAACCTACATCTCATGCAACTAACTGATAATGATAAAGAGGAAGCCAGAGAGTATAAATGAAAATACAAGAATCCAAATTCTCCTCTCTTGCCACTTTGATCTATGTCTTTATTTTCTAATATTTAGGCTAGCGGATTGCAATACATAATGAAAAGACATCATGGTGAAATATTAATATCAGGGTTGTCTGAGAAGAAGCCGAATCTGGTAATAGAAAGCAAACATGTTGCTAGTCATACTAAGCATCATATGCAATAGCTCTGGTTTCAGTTCAACATTGTTTCAACTTTCAAGATTCTAAAGTAAAAATGGGGATTGCTATGCCAGGCTAAATAACAGGAACTCACAAGAGGTGAAAGCATCGCAATGCCGTCATGAAATCATCATAAGTTCTGTCCTCCTCCTCACGCAGAACAATAAGTGCACAGATTACAAGGGAAAGGAGCATTATGTTTCAAAGTGAAAAAAACTTTAAGGTTCCTCATGGGATGTACTTACATGGCCATTGAACACAATATCGACTTTGTATTGATAAAGAAGAGCTTCCATTTCTTGCCTCATGCATTCAAATTCCTGATAATGGGAGTTATAGCTATTATGCCATGGTGGATGCCAAGCAGCAACCACCCATGGGGTTAAACTGCGATTCACTCTATGCAAGTCGTCCATCAGCCACGAATACTGAGTGCCTGAAAGGGCGAACTTATGTCAAAACAGCATCAGAAGACGGAAGTTATAAATCATCCATCAGCCAGGTACATGGCTCTTCTTTGAACGGTAACTTCATGGTGAAGTGTAATGCAGGATTTAGTCATGTACCGGTTATGTTGTAGTCAACATAGGCTCCAAGCATAATAAAGTGTGCTCCTCCAGCATTGAAGGAGTAGTAGAAACTGCTGTTGGAACGACTCTCCCCCGATGGAACAGCAAATCTCGTTAAGTACGATTGGAAGGTGATCCCATCAACTTGGGGCTCAATTTCGTGGTTGCCTTCTATGACCATCATAGGGACTCTTGATGTCAATGGCTCCATGAACCTGAAATTGAAATTAATTCATTCTTGGCGAGTTCAAACAAGGGAGTCAGAAGAGCATTAATATGTGCAGTTGCAGAGACCATAAAAATGAACGCACATACCAAATCATCCTCGCCATTCTACCTCTGCTCTAATCCATGTACAATGTGGATGATCATACCAAATTGTCAAGTAAAACAGAGACAAAGGCAATACTCATATAGATACAATATTATCAAGTGTGAACTACATCTTAGAAGAAGTATACGGTATTCATATTGGTGCAGCAATGTTTGGTCTTCCTGACCTCAAATTGTTTAGCACTTGCACCATGATGGAGATGCTTCATTTTAAGCTTGTATCACAAACTATACAGAATATTTGACAGGTCTCATAAAAATGAACCCACGAAAGGATGTGAAGGCGCAGAGGATTTACCTTCCCCAGCCATCCCAGCGAGGTTGATATGTCTCTAATTGGTGCATCGGGAAACGAACAAGAGAAGCATGAAGCGCCTTGTCCCCCAGTGGTGAGGTACTGGTTTGCATAAGTCAAGTCTCCAACCATCAAAACCAAGGCAGGATCATTCTTGATCACATGATCTATAGTTGTCGAAGAATTGCTCGTAAGACCTAAATCTCCAAGAACCGCTATTCGACTAGGATATGCATTTGGACTGGGTGAGGGCATGGTCTTGAAGGAATATCCATCACTCATAGCTGGAACAGAACTGTCGCCGCACTTAAAATAATAAGTCGTACCAGGTCCAAGACCTGTGAAGGAAAAAAGTTTCAGTAGAGCAGGGAATGAGTAATTTAAATTGTTATCAAGCAAACTATCAATATCATAAAATGGATAGACTGGTGGTAGCTCCCATTGAAAAAGGGGGGAAAAAAAAAACTGCACATGCCACGTGATATTCTTTTACATTTTAAATTGCAGAACAGCCTGAAGCTAATCTGTTAATTTGGTCAAAACTTAATGTTTGGTGGAGGGTGAATTGAAATAGTTCATACGAGGACAGTTTTTGTAAGTTGTCCTTATTATATTATGTATAACTTTGTACATATTTAACGATATTTCTTACAATGAGAAACCAACAAAATAGTAGCATATGGAAGACGGTGGGGAGGAAAATCTATCAGTGGGATCAATTAGATAGAGACAGTAGCTCTTACATTACTCACTAAGCAAAACAGTAAAAAATTTATCTATTGTTCTAGTATGTTGTATGTATGTATGTACATATTCAAATGCAAATGCTGCTTTAGCTTATTGCTAAATGAATTATTGCATAGCTATTGATTAGTACTGCTCCCTTTTTGGTTTACTGTTTTTGCAAATTCACTGAAGATAGTGGTCCGCTGTTGAATATGTGATCTTCACGAAATCTCTTGCCAGCAACGTGTTTGACGCTCTAATTTACATACACATCAGTAAGGCTTGATGAAAGGGAAGCACATAACATTTTAAGAATACGAAAAACTATCATCTCGCTATACAACATGCTTATTATCACATTAATTTTGTCGTAACCATACAGTATGTTAGACACAATGAGCAACCTGAGATGCAAGATCATGTCTTAATCTACATCAAGGATATGCTTAGTAGTGTGCCTCCAACCCTGCCAGAGCATAGCATATTTAGGATTAATCATCAATTCCGCAAAGTAAACCCTAAAGACTACGAACCGGAGATTCTAGTCATCGGCCCTTATCACTATGGAAACGACAAGTTCAAATTCATGGAGGACCAAAAAAAGCGGTACGTGCAGTAGTTGCTTCAGAGGAAAAATAAGAGTGTCGATGGGTATATGCAAAAGAATTCCAAGCAATGATGCTCATTGATGGTCATTTCATTGTCAAGTTGTTCCATAAGTACAATACAGAGAAACTGAGAGACAAAGATGATCCGTTTATGAGGGCAGATTGGATTCGATATTGCCTCCAGCGTGATTTATTGCTTTTCGAGAACCAACTCCTGCTTTTCGTCTTGAACAAGTTATGTGATCTGACTAAAGGTCAGGACGAGCATCTCGAGCTCATCGTTATAGCCACCAGGTATTTCAGACTAGGAGACTCAAGCCAATATCCAACACTTCGCGAGAGCAAACATCTTCTTCATCTAATGCACACATGTTGGACATATGGCTTGCCTAATATGCCCCGGCTACATGGCAGAGCCCCACCGATGAAAGAGAAATTCATGTTCATGTCCTTAGCAACGGAGCTCAAGGAATCCGGAGTCAAGTTAAAGGCATTGCGACGGCGGCACATGATAGACATCAGATTCAAGAACGGGAAACTCGAGATACTGGCCTTGAGTATACAGGACCACACCGAGTCACAATTTCGAAACCTAATCGCATATGAGTAGCATCTTCAAGATGGAGACATCAACTACTTTACCGACTATGTGACCTTCATGGATTGCCTCATAAACACTTCGAAGGATGTCAAGGTGCTCCACCAAGCAGGGATAATTAGGAACTACTTGGGCGATGACAAGATGGTGGCGTAGATGTTCAACAAGATGGGTGACTATGTCACTCTATCCAATTTCTATTACTCCGAGATCTTTAATAGCATGAATGCGTATTGTAACGGGAGGTGGAACGTTTGGATGGCAAAACTGAGGAGGGAATATTTCCATAGTCCTTGGACTTTCTTGTCCATTCTCACAGCCATCGTGTTGCTCCTTCTCCCAGCAACGCAAATAGTATTTAGTATTCTTTCTTACAGAAAGCAACCATAAATGTGATTAATGCTGGTTCATATTGTCACGCCCCAACTCTCGAGCATGCAGCAACCCCTGTTCTCTCCTGGTTATTTAGATACGGCGTCCTAGGACGCGTTGCCGACCATTATTTTTATCTTTTAATTAAACGCATGCGGAAGCGAATCACAATCCCCCAGTCAATTACAAAAGTAGGGATAGTAGGAAAACCCAACAATAACACATTCCAAAGTGCCGCTTTAATGATCTATTGATTAACCCTAGAAAGTTTACAAATACAAGCCCTTACCATGGGCATCTTCCTATTGAGCCAATGAAACCAACAAGCTAAGGTTCATTTACTTCCTTAAAAAACGGCCATGAGCCGTAACATGCGTCGATCCTCCATCCTACATACCTAAAAATGGTTATTCAATAACCAATGAGATAAAATCCCAGTAAGTCAAAATCTTAAGCCTCAATTAGGAATTTCGCTTGCCATGAGGGTAGTCTAACATGTAACCTAGTTCTAGCAAACAACACAATACTACGCCTCAAGCAGCATGCATTGTCAAATGACAATTCAATAAGCAAATGCAAACACAAGAGATTTTACTTAGCCTTGGCACACGCAACCTGCAAAAACTTTCAGTCATCTCATAACAATAGTAAGAGGCATGCAAATAATCAAAGCATAGCACAACTTTCTCATATCTCAATGCTCACACGTGCTCCGATTATTACGACCTTCAAGGCCACGACACAACCTTATGGTTGGTGGTCAATTGGTCGTAGACCAGGCATAGTCCTCCCCCTTGAGGCATGGCGATGTCTTGAGCTCTCCCCCCACCAACGGCATTCATTAAGGAGCATGGGCCCGACCTCAACTGTGACTCTGCATCTGACCACTGTCAGGCGACCCAATGGTCACGGCACAGGTCATCCGGCTCAACCGAGCTATCAACTTTAATATGACCATACAACACATCAACAAACAATTCATTCTTGTTTTTGATTTTTCTTGGTCATGAATGCGACATAATTCGCACTCACACGACATACTATTGCAATTGACACACGTATAATGAAATGCAGTAGTATCTAGTAGTCACGTATAACAGCAACAGTCCATTTACTCACAAAAGTTGCAACAATTAACAGTTCAAGTCACAGTCTCACAATCAATTCCAACTAATCAACATCACAATACTCGCATACTTCTCCAAAATAAACACGTACCTCAATAATTACCGGTACCCAACTATGCGTCTCAATATTCAATAATAAATAAACACGTGTCCTCATGACTACAACAATCAATTATTCCCATAAATACTCAATTATTCCAAAATAAGTATAAACTATGATTGTACTCAAAGATACTCATTTAAGAAGCACATAACACCATAGTCGATTGTTCCGATAAAATAATTTAAATCTTACAAAATACTTATAATTATTTTCCAATCCCATAATTAATTATCCAACCCAAATAATTTCATTTAATAAAACCATTCTTTAATAAACCAATGTCATTTGGTAATGTAGTATATAAATACCATTGACATTAGAAAATTATACCTTAGTAATTTTCCCACAAGATACTCAATTAAAACCATTTCCCATAAATAATCACAATTAATTATTTTCCCCAAAAATAATGAATTTTCAGAAATAAATAGTAATAAAGATATTAATAATTCGGAATTATAAATAATTTAATTAATTACTAATTCCGAAAATAATAAATAATTATTATATATTCCAAAAATAATAGTAATATTTATTAATACTAACCATGGTTACCATTCTAATCCAACTACAGTTAATTAACCCAACTACAGTTAACTAACCCAACCACGATTACTTTAATCTAATCTCAGTTACTTTAATTTAACCGCGGTTACTATAATTTAACCGTAGTTACTTTATTCTAATCATGATTAATACTAAGCAAGCTTAATCAATAATAATAAAACACTAATAATCATCATCCAAAGCATTAATCAATAATTAAACTAATTAAACTACTCTTAAGTAAAATTAACCCATAACTAAGGAATTAGGAAATCGACTCACGGTTTAGCAATTCCGAAGACACGAGTGCGATTGTGGCGGCAAGGGCGACGTGCGGCCACATCCGAAACATCGAGACAAGCGGCAACAAAAATGGGTCTCGGTGACGGTGAGACCGAGAAGCGGACGGAGGCGAATGAGCAGCTTGGATGGCTTGAAACGGCATGGACGGGGACAATGGTGCGCGGTGGCTAGGCGCAGTGGATGGCACAACAACGGTGAGTGGTGGTGACGAGGGGTGATTGCCGAGCAAGGTGGGAAAAGAAAGAGGGGATGAGGGGGGCGGTGGGGGGGGCGTGGGGGGGAGGGGGAGACGGGAAAATGGGGGAAGAGGGAAAGTGTGGGGGAAAAAGGGGAAACGCGAGAGTGGGTTGACCGGTGGGGAGAGAGAGAGAAGTGGGTCAACAAAAAGAAAAAGTGGGGGGAACGTGCGGAGGAAGGTGAGGGGAAAGAAAAGAAAAAATAAAAATAAAAATAAAGAGAAAATAGAATAGGACAAAAATCATAAACAATCTTCTAGAAATGGCATTTTGGTCTTTTTGCCCTTGAAGCACAAATTCTCAAATATTTGGCTCCAAAAGTTGGCCCATTGAATCATTTTCTGATAATTTCGGGCTTATCGATGAATTCAAGAATCATTGAAGCAACGTCCAATATTTTAGTTTCGACATCCTTAAAAGTTCGATACCCAATACTGGATTGAAATTCGTAGTTAAAATCGATTAATCGTGACTTTTATACAACTTAACTTTTGAGCGGCGTTTAAGGGTTCTCACATATTTGACCCGTGATTGATAGCTTTTTATCCACGATTGTGCACATTCAAATCAAGGCAATCCTCGATTAACATGTAATCACAAGGGGTTAATTGCTCACGCTGAGTACAGGGTCAAAAGAAAATCAATTTAACGTCGTTCGTAATCAATATCGAAGTCATGTGGAATCACCTGCAATTCAACCTTATACTTCTGCTGAATCGATTTATTTTCGTTTGCAATTAACTTGCAACAGTGTGGTATCATTCCTCGTTAATCCTTATGGTCGAGCGGCCTGTCCCTAATTGAATTCACTAGTTGTACGCTATCGATCTTTAATTGTTTTTCTGAATAGTTAGTTAACTCATGAGGGATCAATTTAGAGTAAACGTAACTAACAGTACATTGATAAAATAACAATTTCATATATTCCAAAATGGGTCAAAATTCAGGATGTTACGCATATATTTCTCACAATTTATTAAAATACGTAAAACAATTCACGACCAATTTGGTAAAATCTAAATACGTGGCTTTCCGACTCTCAACTTGATAATCTCTCAACGAGGAGAAAGTATCAAGTACTGCTTAGATTCCACCCTGTCAAAATCTTAGTACATTCACCAGGCAACACGTGTCATCAGGGTCCACGACGCCAAAACCCCTCTGACACTCCCTCACCATCCACCATCTCACCTCTCCCTTCCTCTCTTCTTTTTCTCCTTTATTTTTTTTCTTCTTTTGCCCTTTCGCGGTCTCTTCTTTGCGTGGCCCATTTTCCCTTCTCCAACCTCAAATCTCGAGAAGGGAAGCCCCTCATCAGAGCTCTCATCCGCCATTTCTCCCCAGGCCCCGGCCTCTCCGACGCCAATCACCGGCCCTCGATCCGCTTCTAGAAATCAACCACTCCCCCCCACCACCCATCTCACTCCCTAGCCCCCCTTCTCTCTGCACCCACGTTAAGAGTAAAAGAGAGTTAAATCCAGGAAGAGACCACACAAATACGAGAGAGCAAATTGCGAGCGTTCGGTAGGGGCCGGGGGAGGGACAAAAGTGTCATTTTGACGAGCACTTGTTGCCGGACTCAGATTTGCTGCGAATCGCAAAATAAAAAACTCCTTGCTTTTTCCTCTAACGTCGAGATGGGGTCAGTTATTCCCCTCCACTGCTCCTCCCTCCCTTCCTTTCTTAGACAGTTTTGCCCTCATCCTCCATCTCCAATAATCATGGCCCACTTCCTCCTCGAGTTTGAGGTTGAGGTCGGAGAAGGGAAAATAGGCCAGGTGGAGGAAAGAGAGAAAGAAGAAGACCATCAAAGGGAAGAAAGAAAAAAAAAACAGCAAAAAAGAAGAGAAGAAAGAGTGACGTTACCTTACCAAAAAAAAAAAAAGAGTGACGTCGAGATGGTGAGGGAGTCTCAAAGGGGTTCTAGGGCGGTGGGGCTCGAGAGGGACACGTGTCGCCTGATGAGTAGACTAGGATTTTTTACAGCACAAGATCCAAATGGAATCCAATATTTTCTCCTTCATGCATCATTGTCCAATGAGTGGATTAGGATTTTCACATGATGGAATCATAGTGGTGCCTAATTTTTTCTCCTTGACCCAACATTCAACCAATTCAGAGAATTGGGCCAGCATCTTTATTTTTGCATTATCACAATTGGAGAAAGTAGTCTCGATCATGGAGGCGTTTATGTTTTCTAGCCGGTAGGTAGAATGTACAAGGTCAATGGGTCAAGGGAAAAACGCGTTTAAATTTTCTATAAATGGTTGGAGTCTCATTTTATCTCTACTCACTAAAAAAAAATCCCACAAAAAGAGAAGAGCTGGATTACAAATTGATAGCAGCTGGTCTAGCTTAGCCAAAAGAATGAGCAACCACCAACCTGATCAAGTAAGTATTACGAGTTTCCCTTTCAAAAGATAGTCATTTATATGTTATTTAGCTAAGGGCTTGTCTCGCCTTCTCTAACCTAAAATCTTATATTTTATCTTGGTTCAATTTTGTTCCAATAATTCTTCTTATATAGTTTAAAACTATTCAATGCGGTTCTCACGCCTTCAGCATCGATGGCAAGTATCTCACTATAAGAACACACAAAATAAATTTAAAATTCACATTTCAATGTCTAAAAGATTGTCCTTCCTTGGTGGCTAGAGAGATGAAATTTTGGGAACTCAAATTCTAAAAACTCTTCTAGAGAGCAAAACGGGGGTTCTCTAAAGCTCGATAGTAAAAAGCCTATGCAGCTGTCGATTTATTCTGAGAGCAAATTTATATAAGCAACAATAGTAAAGGGTTTGTATTTTTTCTCTCCTATCCATTTGTTTACATTGAATGTCCACGCCGCGTGTTCAACCAGGCGCTTAATTTGCATTGTCCATTGATATTAACAAAAAAATGTGAATTTTTCCTAAAATTTATTCGAAGATCAGTTTCCTTTCTACTAGTTTTCGGAAATTAGTGTAGGAATTATACGTTTCACAAAAAATAGTATGATGATCAAAAGTGAAAATTAAAATAATTCATAAGAGGACAGTTTTTGTAAGTTGCCCTTAATCAAAGGGAAGCACATGTAAAACAATCGTTTTGCTTCACTACGTGGTTATCATTACATTAATTATGTTGTAACCAATACAGCATGCTGGGACCTATGAGCGTTCCCAGGTGCAAGATCCTGTCTCAATTGACATCAGGAAAATACTTTGCGGTATGTCTCCCATTTCGCTGGAGCGTAGTATATTCAAGGTCCGTCATCCCCTGCGCGAAGTCAATGAGAAAGCCTATGACCCAGAAATTCTAGCCATTGGCCCTTATCACCATGGAAATGACAAGTACAAATTCATGGAGGAGCAAAAACTGCGATACCTGCAGCGATTGCTTGAGAGGAGAAACGAGGGGAGCCTCGACAAGTGTATGTCGAAACTCAGGGAACTGGAACAGCAGGCGCATAATTGCTATGCGGAAACCATCGATGCCTCCCAAGAAAACTTTCTTGCGATGATGCTCATTGATGGCTGTTTCATCATCGAGTTGTTCCGTAAGTTCAACATGAAGGAATTAAGAGACGAGGATGACCGGATTGACGAGGACGACCCGATTATGCATGAAAGTGGGATTCGAACCAGCATTGAGCGCGATTTACTGCTGCTAGAGAACCAAGTCCCACTTTTCATCTTGAGCACGCTATATGACCTGACTAAAGGTCCGGATGAGCATCATGAGTTCAGCTATGTCGCCATCGAATACTTCAATATTGAACTAGGAGGCCCCATCCGAAAACCGACGATTGACAAGAGCCAGGGGGAACATCTTCTGCATCTATATCACATGTGGCGCACTTCTGTCTTGCCTGAAACGGACCCGCAAGACTGCATAGCAGTCATGCCCTCGGCGACAGAGCTGTGGGAGTAGGAGTCAGGTTTAGAGCTTTGCAAGAGGGCGAACTGAGCGACATCAAATTCGTGAACGGGATACTCGCGATACCGGTCTTGTATGTAGAGGACAACACCGAAACACAATTTCGAAACCTGATCGCGTACGAGCAGTATCGTCTAAGCAGAGGCATCAACTACTTCACGGATTACGTGACCTTCCTAGATTGCCTCATAAACTCTTCGAAGGATGTTAAGGTGCTTCGCCATGCAGGGATTATTAAGAACTATATGGGCGATGACGAGGTGGTTGCGCAGATGTTCAACAAGATCGGGGACCATGTCACTGTATCTGATTCCTATTACTCTGAGATCTTCCAAAAGGTGAATGCGCATTGTGCGAAGAGGACGAAGGTGTGGATGGCAAAACTAAGGAGGGATTATTTCCATAGTCCTTGGGCTTTCTTGTCCGCTCTTGCAGCCATCGTGTTGCTCCTTCTCACAATAGCGGAAACAGGATTTAGTGTTCTTTCTTACACAAAGCAAAGTTGAACGTGATCAATGATTGTTTGAAGTTTTCCCTTGGACCATCTACACGTATTCTATAGCCAATAGTATTATCTTGGTTTTCCTTGGACCATCTACTTGTATTCTATAGCCAATGGTATTATCTTGGTCTTCCTATGAGGACGAACCAAATGTATATTTCTACGGTGAACACTATTTGTACATCAATTAGTCTTAACCATTTTATAGTAGAAATATTGTAGTTGATTTCGGGAGATTTCTTTTGTATGTACTTGACTATGGTATACAACGGTCAATTCCACTTATTCTAGGCAGATTTCAAAATTTTCTTTTGTGAAAAATAGAATTCCGTTATGTGTTTGCACGTACAAAGTAATTGAAGAAGGAGAGATGGTCGATGGGTGATTGGCTTTTGAGTCTTGGATTCGCAATCCACTTGAGCTCATGACTTGAGTGATGATCATTCTTTAACTGAGTAATCCTACCAAATTTTACAAGAACTCTCCATGGCATAGAATACACCCATAGTCATATCTAATTTCAATCCCAAAATCAAAATTGGAATTGTTCAAGAACCAATTGCTTTTCTCAATTGGTCAAGTGCTAATCCCTCCCCCCCCCCCCCCCCCCTTCAATCTTCTTTGATGATATAAGCTGTGGCCCTTGCCTCAAATCTAGGCGAGGGTCATCTTCTTGCTGAAGATGTTGTAGATCTGGACTAGGATCGCTGCCTTCATTAGTGAAGGGGCAAGGATCGCTAGTGCCAAGCTCGTAGATGACCTTGCGGGTGAGTGGCGAGGGCTGCCGCCTCGCTTAGCTCACTCACTATTTTCTTTTTCTAGCACGTGAAGGTGGTGGTGAGGGCCACGTTGGCTTTGGCTGAGTCCGAAGAGGGATGCCGGCCCCTCACCGGTGTAAGGATGGCCGCCACAATGCCACTGCCTCAAGTGGAACCACCACTGTCCTTCTTGACTTCCGCTTTTCGTCTGTTTGATTCTTCCTCTTTTTTCACTTTTTTTTCAGATTTTTATCTTTTCTAAAATCTTGAAATCAATTTTATCCTTTTAATTTACTTTAATTCTTTTTCCTAAAATGATTGACATGGCAACCACACCAGTGCCTCCCTCTTCAAAATAAAATAAATAAATAAAAGATTGTAATCAAATTGGACAAAGAATATGAACAGATTTGGTTGCACCAATTTAATAAGTTTTAAAATTTCATTGCACATTATGAAAAATTTTAGAACCTAATTACACTTTCATGACAAAATTTTAAATTTATGGTGCACTTATCCCTATATTTAATCGTTAAAGATATTAAAATTGATGAAACAATTTAATCCTACAAAAATGTCAAAAAGGAAGTTCAATAACCAACTCAATGTGCCATGCGTTATTCCAGCACCGAGCACAAATGGAAATATATCACGCTAATTGAATAACAATTAAGAACAAAATAGGATTCACATACTAAATATACAACAGAGTATGTTTAGCTCATAATCATGATATGTCATAACCAATGGGAAGAACCATGCTAGAAAAGATGGAAAATGTCACCGTCATAATGATCAGACTATACTAATTGGGGAAAGTGGCTTGTATGGCAAACCGCCCCCCCCCCCCCAAAAAAAAAAACTTGTATGGCAAAGCCTCCCCAAAAAACTACAATATGTAAATATAGAAAGCTTGGTGATAGTGAATATAGAAAGCTTGAAGACACGTTACCCAGTAATTCTAGAGAATGATAAGTCTAGATAATGAATACATTGATAGCAGAGCTCTTGCACCAAAGTCAACCCATCCAATGGAGATTTTATCAAGAATTCGAGAACTCCATCGTTAAAACAGAAGAGCTATTTGATTTGGTGGGTCGAAATACTTTTGATTGATCACTCAATGAGTCGATTAATTACACAACATCAACTCTGTTTTGTGAAAATTCCTTTAGTTACCAAAGATTAATTTTCAAAAATTCTATGTAGTGGAAAAAAAATCAAATTTTTATGGACTAAATAGGAAAATGGGTTATTAACTTACTACATATACACACGTATAGTTGAATTCGTTATAACTTTTTAAAGAACATTAATGTTAAATAAATGAAAAAATTGAACGTCTTAACTAAATAATTGTACAAGTTCAAGGTTTCTAACTTAGGTTTAACTTTTTCATTATTTTGATATCGTTCCCTTTTTCAATCTTAGAAACCTTTTTTAACATTTTCACTGTTTTGATATTATTTCCTTTTCTTGATTGATTTGCACGTCTTATCAGTCCACATATATAATTAAGTAATTACATGTTTGCCAAACATATATAATTAAAATTATTACTAACCTCTTTATACATTGCATGAATCCATTTTAATTTTTTTAAAAACATCAATGACAGATAATTAAGCTTTATTATCTAATTAATGTAAACGATAAAGTAATATATGCAGGGGAAGTAGTAAAGAACTGAGCTTTGTGATGGTATGGCCCAATCACAAAGTTTTATTTTACCCGACTTTCCATCTTATAGCTATTGATTCTTCAGCACCACGCAGTGGGACCATGCAAAATTCACATCACTCAAGTCAAGAGACAACTGCGCCAGAAAAAGAAGAGAAGAAGAAAATTAATGGACAACTATAACATTTTTCTATCCAATAGGACCCATCAAACTTCAAAGGTAAATATACAGTGTACTTGAATGCAATATGGACAGTTTATTTAGCACTCATGTTAGGTTTACATTTTATGTGACCACGTGAATGTCACTAAAACATAAGAAAAGGGGGAATTTGCATTCGCATTCAAGTATATGTGTACATGTGTATGCACAAGTTTTATATTACCTCAAGTATTTCCATAAACATAACTCTCAAGGAGATAACTCAATTACAGTAATTACCATATGAAGTTATGTAGAGAACTTTCTTTGAACCATAACTAAGTGGTGAAGTGTAATGCAGGATTTGGTCATGTACTGGTTATGTTGTAGTTAGAGGTGTCAAAATGGGTCATAAACCCATATTATGACTCACTTTTAATTAAATTGGTCAAATGAAAGTTAAATATGGGTTAAATATGGGTTAAGTGAAAGTTACATATGGGTCAAATATGGGTTGAGTGAGTTATTAGATAGACTTAGGGGCATCAAGATGGGTTATGGACCCATTTTGTGACTCATGTTCTATCTTAATGGGTCGAAAATGGGTCGAAGTGATCCATTTTCGACCCATTTTCAACCCAACTATAGAACATATGAGTCATTTTCGACCCATTTTGACTCATTTTCAACCCATTTTAAACCTATTTTTAACCCAATTGTAAAACATGTTTTTCTTCTTTGAATCATCCTCAAGCTCGGTGAATGGTAGTGACTTACCAGTGACCGTGACACTCCGCCGCTCACCTCCACCCCATCTCAATTTATAGGTTTTTTACAAAAATATATTTAATGGGTGAAATTCTTTAAAAATATTTCAATTTATAGGTTTTTTACATTTTTTTATTTTATTTACTATTTTTTATTTTTTTTATTTGATTTGAAGTTTTATTCATTTAACATAAAACTTAGAGTGGGTTTGGGTTTCTCTACAATAATAATAGTTTTTAGCAATACGGGTCGAGTATGGGTCGGGTATGGGTCACTAGATCTACATTATATGAATATGGGTCAAAACGGATTAAATTGGTCGATATGGGTCGGACCAATTTCGACCCAACCCAAACCCGACCCGATCCACCCATTTGACTGGTCTAGTTGTAGTCAACATAGGCTCCAAGCATAATAAAGTGTGCTCCTCCAGCATCGAAAGAGTAGTAGAAACTGCTGTTGGAACGACTCTCCTCCGATGGAACGGCAAATCTTGTTAAGTACGATTGGAAGGTGATCTCATCAACTTGGGGCTCAATTTCGTGGTTGCCTTCTATGACCATCATAGGCACTCTTGATGTCAATGGCTCCATGAACCTGAAATTGAAATTAATTTTTTCGTGGCGTGTTCAAACAAGGGAGTCAGAAGAGCATTATTATGTGCAATTGCAGAGACCATAAAAATGAACGCGCATACCAAATCATCCTTGCCATTCTACCTCTGCTCTAACCTATGTACAGTGTGGACGATTATACCAAATTGTCAAGTTAAAAAGAGACAAAGAAGGCAATACTCATAGATACAATATTATCAAGTGTGAACTACATCTTAGAAGAAGTATATGGTATACATATTGGTGCAGCAATGCTTGGTCTTCCTGACTTCAAATCGTTTAGCACTTGCACCATGATGGAGATGCTTCATTTTAAGATTGTATCACTAACTATACAGAATATTTGACTGGTCTCATAAAAACGAACCCGCCAAAGGATGTGAAGGTGCAGAGGATTTACCTTCCCCAGCCATCCCAGCTCTGATATGTCTCTCTAATTGGTGCATTAGGAAAAGAAAGCATAAAGCTTCTTGTCCCCAGTGGTGAGTAGAGGTGTCAAAATGGATTATAAACCCATATTATGACTCACTTTTAGTTAAATAGGTCAAATATGGATCAAGTGAAAGTTAAATATGGGTTAAATATGGATCAAGTGCAAATTAAATATGGGTTAAGTGAGTTATTAGGTAAACCCATCATTTCTCTTATTCCATCCCCCTCCTCTATGCATTCTCGACCTCCATTGCCAATCCCGCCATCATGCTGTTGTCGCCATCACGCCGTCATCACCATCGCCGATCCCAAGCTTGCTATCACTAACTAAAGCTCAGCTTGGATTTGGGTAGGCGAGCCGCGATAGAGCTTGGGCTGGCGAGCCCTAAGCTCGTTGGCCGAAGCTAGGCCTAGATCTGGACAGGCAAGCCGCGAGGTCGCCGACCTTGTCCAAGTTGCGGCTCACTCGAATCTAGGTAGGCGAGCCCTCGAACTCGCTGGCCGCAACAGAGCTCGCGGCTCGCCAAATCCGGGTGAGTTCGAACTTAACCACTGCTAATGACCTTGGCGGAGCCTAGATCAGCCGAGCCTCAAGTTCATCGACTTTGGTCGAGTTCGAGCTCACTAGCCTATGTCTTGGCTAGTCACCATCAGGCGGCACCAGTAGAGGAAAAGGGGGAAGAAGAAGGAAGAAGAAAGAAAAGAGAAAAGAAAGGGAAAGTAAAAAGAAAATGAAAGAAAAAATAAAATAAAATAATAATAATAAGTTCAATTTTTTAAAATAATTAAAAAATCAATTTTTTAAAAAAAATTATTTTCCAAAAACTATTTCAATTTAGAGGTATCAACATTTTTTTATTTACTAATTTTTATTATTTAATTTACTTTATAAATTTGATGTGAAATTTTTATTCAAATAATTTATATGTGAAAAGTTTAAAGTGGACTAAATAAGTGAGAATAGATTTTCTTAAATTAAGTTAAATAATAATATGTATTGGTAATATGGGTCGGGTCTGGTATAGATCATCAAATATACATTGTATGAAAATGAGTCAAAATGGGTTAAATGTGTTAATATGGGTTGGACCATTTTTGACCCGACCTAACCCACCCATTTGACACCCCTAGGGGTGAGGCACTGGTTTGCATAAGTCAAGTCTCCAACCATCAAAACCAAGGCAGGATCATTCTTGATCACTTGATCTATGGTTGTCGAAGAATTGCTCATGAGACCTAAATCTCCAATAACTGCTATTCAACTGGGATATGCATTTGGACTGGGTGAGGGCATGGTCTTGAAGGAATATTCGTCACTCATAGCTGGAGCAGAACTGTCGCCGCACTTAAAATAAGAAGTCATACCAAGTTCAAGACCTGTGAAGGAAAAAAGTTTCAGTAGAGCAGGGACTAAGTAATTTAAATTGTTATCAAGCAAACTGTCAGTATCATAAAATGGATAGATTGGTGGTAGCTCCCGATGGAAAAGGAAAAAAGGAAAAAACCCGCACACGCCATGTAAAATTATTTTACATTTTAAATTACGGAACGACCTGAAGCGAATATGTTAATTTGGTCACTCAATGTTTGATGGGTGAATTGGTAAGCAAAGAGATCAACCTCTCTTCTACGCGATAGGACTATGTTGTATTAGTGTCTACAGATTTTTCAAACTAATAAATGCAGTAAACACAGGAGGCAGAGTAGTAAAGATCACTTATGAGCTTTCTTCTTGTAGAGAATCATTTTGCTGAAAAACGTACTCTTCATCAGCTTTCTTCTCATAGTGAATCAATTTATTACCATATTGAATTCAAACATAATTGTTTTGTAATTTAGGCTGGTCTTCATTTGTGAAAAACTTATTACCCAAGCATTATCATACAAAATGCATAATCACCATCTTCATAACTTGATAGCAGCTCACATGAAGAAAGAACAGAAAAAAATTGACGATATTGGGCAACATGTAACACCAAAGGCAAAAGCACTGAAAATCCAGATAATGTTTCCCCATGTTTTGGCAATAAACTAGAGGTTATGTAATGGAAATCAAAAAGCTTATATCGCATTTCACCAATTTCCAGTTACCTTCAAGTCCGACGTGATGAATAATGCCAGAGTTGTAATTCAAGAGCCCCTCGAAAGGGTACAGTTGACTGTAGACAGTTGATTTGCCGTCTTGCTGGCTTGCGTACTTCCCACTCTCCGTGCCGTACCTAACTTCACTAGCAACCGACGATGGATCGAGCGGCGTCACATTCTTGCCAATCTGGGCATCCCCTTGAAGATACAGATCAACTCATTAACCCGACCAACATCAACATCTATTCCAACTCCTTAGTACATACAAACAAATAGACTGCACTGACCACCCCTGTACTCGATGAACTCATTCGCAACACATCACATAAGGTGGAGATGCAATTCCAACTGGGTCATCACAAGAGTCCATTACCCACAAGATGAAATGCACTACCATCACAAAAGCTAACCACTTGTTGAGTCTCCCAAGAAACATATTCCAAATTCCAAGAACCGTTGGAACCATACTCGAAGCTTGTAGGTAAACCTCAAGCTCGACTAATCTGACTTCACAAACCTCACAAACAACAAAATTACGAGGGAGTACCTGTGATCCAAGAGACCCACATCGAGCTCGGATTAGCGGACAGCGCGAACGAAATCTGCTCGGGGAACGAGGAAGTGACGTCCTTCTTGAGCCTCGGGTTATCCATCGGCAAGTTGTCGCTGCCTGAGCGGAGGGACGGGTCGAAGCGGTGCGTAACGGGCTCAAACAGGCCATCGAGGGTCGTGGCTATCCCGCCGCCGCCGCTGCTTGCACAATGGCCATCAAATGCATCAGCACTTCATAGCCGCCGCCGTTTGCCAATCATGCCTCTTTCTCTTACTAAACATGCCACAGGTGGAATGATTTGCCAAGTCGTTTGGGTGAGTCAATTTCACGTTTCCCGAGTCGTCTTAGTCTTTTCTACTCGTCAAGTTCCGCGAACATGCACTTGCAGTCGTCTCAACCCTCCGGCAGTGCAGCCTAAAGTCAAAATTACCCATTCCATCGATCCTACCAATCCATCGATCTAGAAATACGTCCCTTAAATCACTAAACGTACGGGCTTCGTCAGACTCTCCCATATCTTAAAAAATAAAAAACCTTGCTAAAGCTAACCCCACCATTACTCCTTGTGAACAATGGAGCCTTTTTTACCACAAAGTGCCATGGAGATGCAATCGGCAGCCAGAGACTTTTTCTCTGATAGAAACTCTCAAATACGAACACTATTTCTTTCTTCCAGAAAGGAAATGAAACCAAAATAATAATAATAATAGTTACTGCATGTGAACTTTTTTTAGACTTTGAATAATTACTCAGGTATAAAACTCATTTGAGGAGTGAATGGAAACTTTACTAGATCTTTTTCTTGATTAAGTTTTGTCATGTCTTTTATTTGGTCTTATTTAGAGTTATTTAGAATTAGATCACATCAAAGTAATTTTCTCATTAATTGTCCATTTGTAGATGACTTATTTTTACTGAATTGAGAAGGAAAATTTGTGTTCTATTATGTGAAAATCATGTCAAATATCCTTTTTGTTGTAACAATGGGAAAAAAAATTGAAGTGCGACATGAAACCGGTAAAACAAATAGAGAATAATGAGAAAGATAATGCTAGCATAATGGTGCCGTAAGTGCTTCAAACAAATGGTGCATCTTGAGCCTTTAGTATCAGCTTAAGTAGTAGAAGATTTTAGGCATTTTATAGAAGAGCGAAATGAAAATTTTGGTTTAATTTAATAATTTAATGTTGATATAAAATCTATTTATATGAGACAACTTCAAGTCCATGTAGCAAAGTTGAAAAGAAAATTTTAATTCCCAAATAAAAAAATTAACAGATTCCACTTAAATCCCACGGAGTGGGAATTTGATATCTCAGGTCATCCGGTTTCCTAGAGAAATACGAGGTCAAAATTGCACCATTAATCTGCCGAGATTTTTCCAAAGAAAATATATAAAAAAAATCACTTATATGGACTATATATATTTTTTCCACGGCCGAAAACCTTTTATCTTTCATAATCTAGGTGGACAAGCGAAACTAGGCTAACTAACTGAAGGCCCATTAGAACATTTTATCAGCCCTTGAACTGATTAAGTTCAAATCTTTTACCTGTAGAGGTGACCTTAAATCAGAGCAGTTTTATGCATAGGTGAAGTTTGAATTTGTGACTTCCAATTAGTAACTTGGAAATCTATTGACCTACCAGCCAATTATGTCTCTTGTGGGCCAACATCTATACTGTCTCAAGTGTAAGTTGTCTTCATAAGGAAGGCAATGTATCTAGCAAGTAGCTAGAATGTGAGAATCTAGTTGTCGCACAACATATTTAGGGTTCATCATCAACTGCGCAAAGGAAAACCTAAAACCTATGAATCGGAGATTCTAGTTGTTGGCCCTTATCACTATAGAAATGACAAGTTCAAATTCATGGAGGACCAAAAAAAGTGGTACGTGCAGCACTGTTGCTTCAGAGGAAAATGAGAGTGTCGATGGGTATATGATGACTTTAAGAGACTAGAACAACAAGCTCGTGATTGCTACGCAGAAACCATTGATCTCTCCCCAAAAGAATTCCAAGCGATGATACTCATTGATGGTTGTTTCATTGTCGAGTTGTTCCGTAAGTACAATACGGAGAAACTAAGAGACAAAGATGATCCGTTTATGAAGGCAGATTGGATTCGATACTGCCTCCAGTGCGATTTACTGCTTTTCGAGAACCAACTCCCGCTTTGCGTCTTGAACAAGTTATATGATTTGACTAAAGGTCAGGACGAGCATCTCGAGCTCATCGATATAGCCACCAGGTATTTTGGACTAGGAGACTCAAGCCAATATCCAACACTTCGCGAGAGCAAACATCTTCTTCATCTAATGCACACATGTTGGACATATGGCTTGCCTAATATGCCCCGGCTACATGGCAGAGCCCCGCTGATGAAAGAGAAATTCATGTTCATGTCCTCAGTGATAGATCTCAAGGAATCCGGAGTCAAGTTAAAGGCAGTGCGACAGCAGCACGTGAAAGACATCAGATTCAAGAACGGGAAACTCGAGATACCGGCCTTGAGTATACAAGACCACACTGAGTCACAATTTCGAAACCTAATCGCGTATGAGCAGCATTGTCAAGGCGGAGACATCAACTACTTTACCGACTACGTGACCTTCATGGATTGCCTCATAAACACTTCGAAGGATGTCAAGGTGCTCCGCCGCACAGGGATAATTAGGAACTACTTGGGCGATGACAAGGTGGTGGTGCAGATGTTCAACAAAATGGGTGACTCCGTCACTCTATCCAATTTCTATTACTCCCAAATCTTCAAAAATGTGAATGCGTATTGTAACAGGAGGTGGAACGTTTGGATGGCAAAATTGAGGAGGGAATATTTCCATAGTCCTTGGGCTTTCTTGTCCGTTCTCGCAGCCGTCGTGCTGCTCCTTCTTGCAGCAATGCAAACGATATTTAGTATTCTTTCTTACAGAAAGCCAAACTCAAGGTGATCAATGCTGGTTCATATATTTCTCATAGTTTATTGGAATACATAGAACAATTTACATGCAGTTTGGTGAAATCTAAACATGTAACTTTCAGCTCTTAACTTGATAATCTCTTAACGAGTGGTTCAACAGCACCAACTCAGAGAATTGGGCTGCATCTTTATTTTTGCATATATCACAATTGTACAAATTGTCTTGTTCATGAAGGCATTTATGATTTATGGCCGGTAGGTAGAACGTAGAACTCTTTCCACATGTTCCATAAAGATTTGTGAGATTGTCGGTTTTCGCATAGTACAATGCAAGTTGTGGATGACTTCGTATGTCAATAATTTGTCTCCATTGTGAAGGCAATTATTGTATCTAGTGAGTAGTTAGAACGTCAAAATCTTTCTCAGCCTTTTGCCTCTTCATCAAGTTCCATGAACTTTCAATTTGTTATAAGTGTAGAAGTGGTCTCCATTGTGAATGGAATTATGATATTTAGTCAGTGACTTGAACATAGGACTCTTTCCAAATATTCCATTAAGTTTGTAATATGGTCAGTTTTCACTGAGTATATTTCAACTTGCGGAACACTTCCCATGTTGTTCATCAATTTTTGTTGTTTCCTTGTAAGTCTTTCTAAGCCCTTTGTCTCTTCGTCAAGTTCCACGAATTATCGAAGTCAATTGTTGTTGTTTCCTTGCAAGTCTTTCTTAACCCTTTGCCTCGTCATCAAGTTCCATGAACTATCAGTTTATTGTAGTAATCAGATTAGTTTGCACACAGTTAGTAGAATATGAACATGTGACCTAAAATTCCTAACTTATAAATCTCGACACTCCAATCAACTGCACCAACCTGTGAAGGACCTCATGCATCGTTGTCATGAAGTCAATTTTTGATGTTTCCTTGTAAGTGTTTCTTTGCCCTGTGCGCGTTCATCAAGAAGTTATTTATTGCAATACCCTTCATCGTCAGAATTATTACCGACCGAGGTCGATGTTGACAGATGCAAGCTTTTTCTTTCTTTTTTTTATTCTTTTGGTGGGCCAAAGGAAAACGCGTTTTTGTTTGGTATAAGAGGTTGGAATTTGTGGAAGTCTCATTTTATCTCTAGTCGTTTCCCTCAAGAACAATCCACGCCAAAAGAGAAGAACTAGATCCTATATCGTTATAGCAGGTCTGGCTTGGCGAGAAGAATGAGAAACCATCAAGGCAATCAAGTAAGTCTGATGAATTTCCCTTCCCTTTTCTATTTTGGACAGTTGAGATTATTCATTATGTATTGAAAAAATAATAGTTGATAGAGGATGCCTATTGTATCACATTTCCAAGTACTTAATTTAATGATACAAAATAAATCTCATTCATCATATTGAAATTAGATTGCTCACCGCATCTCAACTGGATGAAGTCTCTTGTGTAACAATTCCGTGTTGTCGCTGCTAGAGGATGGAAATGACACAACTTGTAAAGTTTTGCCTAACGGTTAATCAGGGGCGGATCTAGGGGGCACCCCGCCAGTGGTGGCTCTTACCTCCCCGATCCAAAAATTCCTTATATCCTTAGGTTAAAAAAAAAATCCAAAAAACAATCACTTATATGTTATCTAACTAATTGCTTGTCTAGTCTCTAGAAAAAAGAAAAAAGAAAAGAGAAATCGATTGCTTGTCTCTCCTTCTCTTACCTCAAATCCTCGGTTCCCATCCCGTTTAATGGTCTATACTTGGTTCAATTTCTTTTTTTAAATAATTCTTCTATATAGTTTAAAACTATTCTACGTGGTTCTTACGCCTTCAACATTGATGATAAGTATTTTACCAAAATTTTTATTTTCTTTTTGTTGATTTTTGGAAATTAATTTAAGGATCATATATGTCATAGAAAATAGTATTTGACCAAAATTGAAAATTTTACGTGGTTCTTACGCCTTCAACATTGATGTTACGTATTTTACCAAAATTTTTATTTTATTTTTGTTGATTTTCGGAAATTAATTTAAGGATCATATATGTCATAGAAAATAGTATTTGACCAAAATTGAAAATTGAAATAGTTCATACGAGAACAGTTTTTGTAAGTTGTCCTTATTATATGATGGATAACTTTGTACATATTTAAAGATATTTCTTACAATTAGAAACCAACAAAATAGTAGCATATGGAAGACGGAGGGGAGGAAAACCTATCAGTGAGATCAATTAGATTGGGACAGTAGCTCTTACGTTACTCATTAAGCAGAACGGTAAAAAATTTCTCTATTGTTCTAGTATGTTGTATGTATGTACATAGTCAACCCCAAATGCTGCTTTAGCTTATTGCTAAATAAATTATTGTATAGCTATTGATTAGTGCTGCTCCATTTTTGGTTTACTGTTTTTGCAAATTCACTGAAGATAGTGGTCCGCTGTTGAATATGTGATTTCACGAAATCTCCTGCCAGCAACGTGTTTGACGCTCTAAATTACATACACATCAGTAAGGCTTAATGAAAGGGAAGTACATAAAAAAAACATTTTAAGAATACGAAAAACTATAATCTTGCTTTACAACATGCTTATTATCACATTAACTTTGTCGTAACCCATACAGTTTGTTAGACACAACGAGCAACCTGAGATGCAAGATCATGTCTTAATCTACATCAAGGATATGCTTAGCGGTGTGCCTCCAACCCTGCCAGAGCACAGCATATTTAGGGTTCATCATCAATTGCGCAAAGTAAACCCTAAAGTCTACAAACCGGAGATTCTAGTCATCGGCCCTTATCACTATGGAAATGACAAGTTCAAATTCATGGAGGACCAAAAAAAGTGGTACGTGCAGCACTGCTGCTTTAGAGGAAAAATGAGAGTGTCGATGGGCATATGCTGACTTTAAGAGAACTAGAACAACGAGCTCGTGATTGCTACGCAGAAACCATTGATCTCTCCCCAAAATAATTCCAAGCAATGATGCTCATTGATGGTTGTTTCATTGTTGAGTTGTTCCGTAAGTACAATATGGAGAAACTGAGACAAAGATGATCCATTTATGAAGGCAGATTGGATTCGATACTGCCTCCAGCACGATTTATTGCTTTTCGAGAACCAACTCCCGCTTTTCATCTTGAACAAGTTATATGATCTGACTAAAGGTTAGGATGAGCATCTCGAGCTCATCAATATAGCCACCAGGTATTTCGAACTAGGAGACTCAAGCCAATATCCAACACTTCGCGAGAGCAAACATCTTCTTCATCTAATGCACACATGTTGGACTTATGGCTTGCCTAATATGCCCCAGCTACATGGCAGAGCCCCGCCAATGAAAGAGAAATTCATGTTCATGTCCATAGCGACAGAGCTCAGGGAATCTAGAGTCAAGTTAAAGGCAGTGTGATGGCAGCACATGAAAGACATCAGATTCAAGAACGGGAAACTCGAGATACCGGCCTTGAGTATACAAGACCACACCGAGTCACAATTTCGAAACTTAATCGCGTATGAGCAGCATTGTCAAGGCGGAGACATCAACTACTTTACCGACTACGTGACCTTCATGGATTGCCTCATAAACACTTCCAAGGATGTCAAGGTGCTTTGCCATGCAGGGATAATTAGGGACTACTTGGGCAATGACGAGGTGGGGGCGTAGATGTTCAACAAGATGGGTGACTACATCACTCTATCCAATTTCTATTACTCTGAGATCTTCAAAAGCGTGATTGCGTATTGTAATAGGAGGTGGAACGTTTGGATGGCAAAACTGAGGAGGGAATATTTCCATAGTCCTTGGGCTTTCTTGTCCATTTATGCAGCCATCGTGTTGCTCCTTCCCGCAGCAGCACAAACAATCTTTAGTATTCTTTCTTACAGAAAGCAACCATAAATGTGATCAATGCCGATTCATATATTTCTCACAGTTTATTAGAATACGTAAAACAGTTCACGTGCAATTTGGTAAAATCTAAATACTTAGCTTTCAACTCTCAACTTGATAATCTCCTAACGAGGGGAAAGTATTAAGTGCTGCTTGGATCCCACCTTGTCAAAATCCTAATACATTCATCAGGCGACACGTGTCATAGAACCCCCACCACGCCAAAACCCGTCTGACGCTCCCTCACCCTCCACCATCTCACCTCTCCCTTCCTCTCTTCTTTTTCTCCTTTATTTTTTTCTTCTTTTGCCCTTTCGCGGTCTTCTTCTTTCTCTCTTCTTTGCCTGGCCCATTTTGCCTTCTCCAATCTCAATCTCGAGCTCGACTTCTCCGAAGGGAAGCCACTCATCAGAGCTCTCGTCCGCCATTTCTCCCTAGGCTCTGGCCTCTCCAACGCCAATCACCGGCCGTCGATCCGCTTCTAGAAATCACTCCCCGGATACGGCATTCCCTATTTCCCACATACCGAGACAAGTTTATGCTGACAAAGTTAAAACAATGTGGAAGCGTAGTAATTGGAACTCAAGTTTTAAACAAGTAAGATGAAAATGCTTATCATTTAAGTAACTCTTTAGATTCATGAGTAATTCTTGATATATTAAACAGGCATACAAAAAACATATATCAAACAATGTAAGTTTGTTGTAAACATATATTTAGAGAAAGAGTCTTGTACATACAACATGATGAATTTGTTCAAATATTTAGCATGATTGATTCATGTCATTTCATACACCAAATTTTTTTAATACCATGTCTTCTGTAAGGTAAATAAAAAACCACCCGTTTGTCACGTATTTTTGTTTATTTCGATATCACCTCAACAGCGGATGAAAAAATACGGTTCTATTCCAAATTACCCATGTATTAAATAATAGAAAGCCAAACATGGTATAATTTCCATATCCCTTTTGATTTTATTTTTTTTAAGAACCAAAAGCTTAGGAAAATGGGAGTTTACCCCATGCCAAAGTCAAGGCATACCATAGGTCTAGAAGGTCTTATAGTAAATTTATAGATCGCCTCCTAAAGGGATTGCTAGTAGCAAGATTCAAACCTAGGCATGGTGTGTGGAGAGTTTCAAAGCTTATCAGCTGAGCCAACCCGCTTTGGCGTCCCTTATAATTTTTCATTTGGTCCACTTTCTCATGATGCAATCACTCACTTTTTTTTAAATTAGACAATCACCAAACTTCCCACGCATGCCAGATTAGTGTAACAATATTCATTTATGGAAAAATGATACAAATGATCTCTATCCATAAACTTTTGATTTGTCATTATGGGCCCCATATTATTAGTAAATGTTTAATCTAGTCCTTAAATTACATAAAAATGTTCAATATCATCTTTTTGTTATGAAATCTATTAATGTGGGTCTCAATTCATGAAGTTTGAACATGTATAATTAAAAAAAAAATTTAAACAAGGACTGTCCAAGTAAGATATTCATTTCAAATTTAGATATAAGGATCCACATAATCAAATAATAATGGAAGTATTAATGTCTAATTTTTTATTTAAAAAATATACATGTCAATATCATAATTTTAAAAATTCAACTCAATATATAATAATTCTCGAATTAAATAACATTTTATTTACCGTTTGAGCAAACAGAAATAATACATTGATTATTTATCAATTTAGAAATCATATTAAATAAATTTTTAAAATATATATAATACTGCAGGTGGCGCCAATATTCAGGTAACCTTTCATTTTCCCATCATTCATCGCTGCCAAGACGAACCGGCACAGTATGATTGAGTGGGGCCCAGCCCACGTCAAGTCATCTTGAAAGGGACGGGCTCGAGCCGTGCGGGACCCACGGAGCGGAGGGCACCCGTGAGAGGAGGACCGTGGAGAGTGGGGAAGCGGACGTGTCGCTGGCTGCTTTTTGTACTTGGTGCTTCGCTTTTATGAAGGGAGATAGCAATATGTCCGTACCAGATTTTTGTTCGGGAAGAGGAGAGCCGTCCTTCTTGGCGAATGCGCCAGGGCGTCACGTCCTTGGGGAATCTCGTGTTGTGGCCTAGACGGGAGAGGAGTTCTTCTAATAGTGGTAGTGTCCGCTCCGGTAGTGGCGATCCGGACGAGTTCGATGGTAAGGATAGGTTTGAACGCTGAAGCAATGAAGGTTATGATGGACGGTGATGCTAAAGATATAGAGTTTGGTGTTGTATCAGCAATTTGGACATGGTAGGGACATTCGGACCATTTGATTAGTTGTGCGATGCCAATTTGGACACTTAAAAGGATGAATAACTATTTTATGTGCTCTATCAGCGATTTTTGTTAGTTTGATGGACAAAAGAATTAAATTTCACCGATTTTAGGCAATACGAGAACTATATTAAATCAAAAGGAACATACAAGGAACTTAATTGAACAAGTAAAAGTTCAAATACATTCGGCATCTTTCTTATTTTCACACTCAATTGCACTCTAAAATCCAAGATTTTGCACCCTTTTTATCTGCAAAAATTTTCAGTTTTCCTATTTTTGTTTCCATTTAAGAATGAAAATGGTCCCAAGAAACGTGTGGTAGTATTTTTTTTATTTTTTTTGAAATAGTTTTCAAACCAAAACAAGGGAAATTGTCATCAAAATCAAAATTGTGATAAAAAAATTTGAGACCAATATTCCAAAAGAAAATAACAAGGAGGTGTCGGAAATTACAGGAATAACCTCCCTTACAATTATCATGAAATGTAAACCACCCATCTCACTCCCTAGCCCCCCTTCTCTCTGCGCTCACTTAAGAGTAAAAGAGAGTTAAATATAGGAAGAGACCGCACAAATACGGGAGAGCAAATTAGGAGCGTTCGGTAGGGGCCGGGGGAGGGACAAAAGCGTCATTTTGATGAGCACTTGTTGCCGGACTCAGATTTGCTGCAAATCGCAAAACAAAAAACTCCCTGCTTTTTCCTCTAATGTTGAGATGGGGTCAGTTACTCCCCTCCACTGCTGCTCCGTCCCTTCCTTTCTTAGACAGTTTTGCCCTCATCCTCCATCTCCAATAATCACGGCCCACCTCCTCCTCGAGTTTGAGGTTGAGGTCGGAGAAGGGAAAATAGGCCAGGCGGAGGAGAGAGAGAAAGAAGAAGACCATCAAAGGGAAGAAGAAGAAGGAGAAAAAAGGAAAAAAGAAGAGAAGAAAGATGTCGAGACGGTGAGGGAGTCTCAAAGGGGTTCCAGGGCGGCCGGGCTCGAGGGACACGTGTTGCCCGATGAGTAGACTAGGATTTTTGACAGCATAGGATCCAAACGGAATCCAATATTTTCTCCTTCACGGGTCATGGTCTGATGAGTGGATTAGGATTTTCACATGATGGAATCATATCGATGCCTAATATTTTCTCCTTGACACGACATTCAACCAATTCAGAGAATTGGGCCAACATCTTTATTTTTGCATTATCACAATTGGACAAAGTAGTCTCGATCATGAAGGCGTTTATGTTTTCTTGCCGTTAGGTAGAACATACGACCAAGGTCAATGGACCAAGGGAAAAATGCGTTTGGATTTTCTATAAATGATTGGTGTATGCGGTAGTCTCATTTTATCTCTACTTCACTGAAAAAAAAATCCCACAAAAAGAGAAGAGCTGGATACTACTTGATAGCAGCTGGTTTAGCTTGGCGAGAAGAATGAGCAACCCCCAACCTGATCAAGTAAGTCTAATGAGTTTCCCTTCCAAAAGACAGTCATTTGTATGTTATTTAGCTAAGGGCTTGTCTCGCCTTCTCTAACCTAAAATCTTATATTTTATCTTGGCTCAATTTCATTCCAATAATTCTTCTTATGTAGTTTAAAATTATTCAATGGGGTTCTCACGCCTTCAACATCGATGGCAAGTATCTCACTATAAGAACACACAAAATAAATTTCAAATTCACATTTTAGTGTATAAAAAGATTGTTCTTGCTTGATGGCTGGAGAGGTGAAATTTGGGAACTCAAATTCTCAAAACTCTTCTAGAGAGCAAAAGGGGGGTTCTCTAAAGCTCGACAGAAAAAACCCTATACAGCTGTCGATTTATTCTTAGAGCAAGATTATATAAGCAGCAATAGTTAAGGGTTTGTGATTTTTTCTCTACTATCCATTTGTTTACATTGAATGTCCACGCCACGTGTTCAACCAGGTGTTTAATTTGCATTATCCATTGATATTCACACAAAAATGCGAATTTGTCCTAAAATTTATTCAAAGATCAGTTTGCTTTCTGCTAGTTTTCGGAAATTAGTTTAGGAATCATATGTTTCACAAAAAATAGTATGATGATCAAAAGTGAAAATTAAAATAATTCATAAGAGGACAGTTTTTGTAAGTTGCCCTTAATCAAAGGGAAGCACATGTAAAACAATCGTTTTGCTTCACTACGTGCTTATCATCACATTAATTATGTTGTAACCAATACAGCATGCTGAGACCTATGAGCGTTCCGGGCTGCAAGATCCCGTCTCAATTGACATCAGGAAATTACTTTGCGATATGCCTCCCATTTCGCTGAAGCGTAGTATATTCAAGGTCCGTCGTCCCCTGCGCGAAGTCAACGAGAAAGCCTATGACCCAGAAATTCTAGCCATTGGCCCTTATCACCATGGAAATGACAAGTACAAATTCATGGAGGAGCAAAAACTGCGATACCTGCAGCGATTGCTTGAGAGGAGAAATGAGGGGAGCATCGACAAGTGTATGTCGAAACTCAGGGAACTAGAACAGCAGGCGCGTAATTGCTATGCGGAAACCATCGATGCCTCCCAAGAAAACTTTCTTGCGATGATGCTCATTGATGGCTGTTTCATCATCGAGTTGTTCCGTAAGTACGACATGAAGGAATTAAGAGACAAGGACGACCCGATTATGCATGAAAGTGGGATTCGAACCAGCATTAGGCGCGATTTACTGCTGCTAGAGAACCAAGTCCCACTTTTCATCTTGAGCAAGCTACATGACCTGACTAAAGGTCCGGATGAGCATCATGAGTTCAGCTATGTCGCCATCGAATACTTCAATTTTGAACTAGGAGGCCCCATCCGAAAACGGACGATTGACAAGAGCCAGGGGGAACATCTTCTGCATCTATATCACATGTGGCGCACTTCTGTCTTGCCTGAAACGGACCCGCAAGACTGCATAGTAGTCATGCCCTCGGCGACAGAGTTGAGGGAGTCAGGAGTCAGGTTTAGAGCTTTGCAAGAGGGCGAACTGAGCGACATCAAATTCGTGAACGGGACACTCGCGATACCGGTCTTGTATGTAGAGGACAACACCGAAACACGATTTCGAAACCTGATCGCGTATGAGCAGTATCGTCTAAGCAAAGGCATCAACTACTTCACGGATTACGTGACCTTCCTGGATTGCCTCATAAACTCTTCGAAGGATGTTAAGGTGCTTCGCCATGCAGGGATTATTAAGAACTACTTGGGCGATGATGAGATGGTTGCGCAAATGTTCAACAAGATCGGTGACTACATCATTACATGCGATTCCTATTACTCCAAGATCTTCAAAAATGTGAATGCATATTGTGACAAGCCGTGGAACATTTGGATGGTGAAACTGAGGAGGGAATATTTCCATAGTCCTTGGGCTTTCTTGTCCATTCTCGCAGCCATTGTGTTGCTCCTTCTCACAATAGCACAAACAGTATTTAGTATTCTTTCTTATAAAAAGCAAAGTTGAATGTGATCAATGTTTGTTTGAAGTTTTCCCTTGGACCATCTACTCGTGTCTATATCCAATAGTATTATCTTGGTTTTCCAAAGAGGACGAACCACATGCGTATTTCTATAGTGAACAGTACTTGCACATCAATTAGAGTCTTAACCATTTTATAGTAGCAATATTTTTGTTGATTTTGGGGGATTTCTTTTGTACACACCTGACTATGGTATACGACAGTCAATTCTAGTTATTCTAGGCAGATTTCAAAATTTTCCTTTGCGAAAAGTAGAATTTCATTATGTGTTTACACATGCAAAGTAATTGAGGAAGGAGAGATGGTCGATGGGTGATTGGCTTTTAAGTCTTGGATTCACAATCCACCTGAGCTCATGACTTGAAGTAATGATCATTCTCCAATTGAGTAATCCCACCAAATTTCACAAGAACATCTTCGAGGCATTGAATGTGCAGTAGTCATACCTAATTTTAATCCCGACATCGATATCGGAATTGTTCAAGAACCAATTGCTTTCTCAATTGTTCAAGTGCCACCCCCTCTTCAATCTTCTTTGACGATATGGGCTGTGACCTTTGCCTCAAGTCTGGGCAAGGGCAAGTGGCGAGGCTTGCTGCCTTGCCTGGCTCACTCATCAAAACTCGCATGCACACATGCACGCACTGTTTTCTTTTTCTAGCACGTGAAGGTGGTGGTGAGGGCCACGTTGGCTTTGGCTGAGTCCAAAGAAAGTTTAAAATGAATGGTCGTTGACGAGTCCTGGGACGTCGCTTCCAATTGACCATAGTAAGGGGTTGTTGCGTGTTTGGGGTTCGGGGCGTGACACCAGGGGTGACCGGGGGTGCGTGGCTATCTCCCTAACTTCCATGGCTACACTTTGGGTGGTGGTGGCGGCGGCTTCGGTGATGGCGGCAAGGCTGTTTTTCAGCTGGAAAGCAGTAAAGACAACAAGGAACAGTAGAAATGGAAGAGGAAAAGGGAGAGAGAGTGGGGCAGGGCTGATGCATGAATTTGGGGAAGAAAGGAGGAGAGAAAATGGGCTGAAAACTTGAAGGAGAAGCCAAGGCAAGTGGGCTTGCCACTTGCTTGAAGGGCCAATCAAAAACAACCAATAAACAAGCAAAAACAATGCCCACTTGGGCACAAAAGCAAAAGGCCAAGAGAGAGAAGCCCAAGGGCTGGAAAGGGAGGGGAACTTGGGCCAGCTTGGGCTCCTCTTAGGCTGGGCTGAATAGGTGCAAGGCCCATTGGGCCGCCAGTCTTGGGCTGGCTTACCCGCGGGCCCAAAACCCAGTCCAATTCTTCCTTTTTATGACGCTTCCTTGTCCAATGGAAAATCTCAAAATAAGTGAGGTGACGCCCAAGTACTTAGTCTTGATATCACTAAGAAGTCAGTTCCCAAAATCGGATTAAAATCGGGCTAAATTGAGTTGATTTTCAGGATGTTACACGAGTGGCGAGGCCTACTGCCTTGCTTGGTTCACTCACCAAACACTCGCATGCACACGTGCATGCACTGTTTTCTTTTTCCAGCACATGAAGGTGGTGGCGAGGGCCACGTTGGCTTTGGCTGAGTTCGAAGAGGGATGCCAGCCCCTCACCGGTGTAAGGGTGGCCACCACAACGCCACTGCTTTAAGTGGAGACACCGTTGTGCTTCTTGACTTCAGCTTTTCCTCTATTTGATTCTTCCTCTTTTTCCATTTTTTTCAGATTTTTATTTTTATTTCTAAAATCTTGAAATCAATTTTATCCTTTTAATTTACTTTAATTTTAATTTTTCCATTATCAGTGCCTCTCTCTTCATAAAAATATAAATAAAAGATTAGCTTCTTTTTATTAACTAAATTAGACAGATCTACTATAACCAAATTGGGCGAAGAATATGGAAAGATTTGGTTGCATCAATTTAACAAGTTTTAAAATTTCATTGCACATTTTGAAAATTTTTAAAGCTTGATTACATTTCGCAATAAGTTTTTAAATTTATGGTGCACTTATCCCTATATTTAATTGTTAAAGATATTAAAGTTGATGAAACATTTTAATCCTACAAAAATGTCGAAAAGGAAGTTCAATAACCAACTCAATATGCCATGTTTTATTCCAGCACCGAGCACAAATGGAAATATATCATGCTAATTGAATAACAATTCAGAACAAAATAGGATTCACATACTAAATATATGACAAAGTATGTTTAGCTCATAATCATAATATGTCATGACAAATGGGAAATGGTTTGTATGGACAAAGGCAAAATTAAAGAGCTTTCACCTTACAATATATAACAGACCACAAAAAAAAAAAAAATACAATATGTAAATATAGAAAGCTTGGTGATGGTGAATATAGAAAACTCGAAGACACATTCCCCGGTAATTCCAAAGAATGATAAGTCTAGATAATGAATACATTGATACTAGAGCTCTTGCACCAAAGTCAAACCGTCCAATGGAGATTTTATCAAGAATTCAAGAACTCCGTCGTTAAAATGGAAGAGCTATTTGATTTGGTGGGTCAAAATAGTTTTGATTGATCAGTTGATTAATCACACGACATCAACTCCGTTTTGTGAAAATTCCTTTAGTTCCCGAAGCTTACTTTGCAAAAATTCTCTGTTGTGGAAAAAAAAATCGAATTTTTATGGACTAAATAGAAAAATGGGTTATTAACTTACTACACATACACACGTATAGTTGAATTCGTTTTAACTTTTTAAAGAACATTAATGTTAAATAAGTGAAAAAATTGAACATCTTATCTAAATAATTGTACAAGTTCGTGGTTTCCAACTTAGAAATCTTTTTCATTATTCCCTTTTCTCGATCGATTTGCACTTTTTATCAACCCACATATATAATTAAGTAATCACATGTTTGCCAAACATATATAATTAAAATTACTAATAACCTCTTTATACATTGCATGAATCCATTTTAATTTTTTTTAAAACATCATGACAAATAATTAAGCTTTTTTTATCTAATTAATGTAAACGATAGAGTAATATATGCAGGGGAAGTAGTAAACTTTATATGTCTTTTGTATGCCTGTTTAATATATCAAGAATTACTTTCTAAATATATGTTTACAACAATCTCTCATTGTTTGATATATGTCTTTTGTATGCCTGTTTAATATATCAGGAATTACTCTTGAATCTAAAGAGTTACTTAAATGGTAAGTGTGTTCGTCTTCCTCGTTTAAGACTTGAGTTCCAATTACTACGCTTCCAGATTGTTCTGACTTTGTCAGCATAGACTTGTCTCGGTATGTGGGAAATAGCGAATGCCGTATCCGGGGAGTGATTTTTAGAAGCAGATCGAGGGCCAGTGATTGGCATCAGAGAGGCCGGGGCCTGGGGAGAAATGGCGGACGAGAGCTCTGATGAGTGGCTTCCCTTCGGAGAAGTCGAGCTCGAGATTTAGGTTGGAGAAGGGAAAATGGGCCAGGCAAAGAAGAGAGAAAGAAGAAGACCACGAAAGGGCAGAAGAAGAAAAAAATAAAGGAGAAAAAGAAGAGAGGAAGGGAGAGGCGAGATGGTGGACGGTGAGGGAGTGTCAGAGGGGTTTTGGCGTGGTGGGCCTCGATGACAGTGTCGCCTGATGAATGTACTAGGATTTTGACGGGGTGAACTCCAAGCAGTACTTAATACTTTCTCCTCATTAAGAGATTATCAAGTTGAGAGTTGAAAGTTACGTATTTAGATTTTACCAAATTGCATGTGAACTGTTTTTTGTATTCTAATAAACTGTGAGAGATGTATGAATCGGCATTGCTCACGTTTATGGTTGCTTTCTGTAAGAAAAAATACGAAAACTATTTGCGCTGCTACGAGAAGGAGCAACACGATGGCTGCAAGAATGGACAAGAAAGCCCAAGGACTATGCAAATATTCCCTCCTCAGTTTCGCCATCCAAACGCTCCACCTCCTATTACAATACGCATTCACACTTTTGAAGATCTCGGAGTAATAGAAATTGGATAGAGAGATGTAGTCACCCATCTTGTTGAGCATTTGCGCCACCACCTTGTCATCACCCAAGTAGTTCCTAATTATCCCTGCGCGGCGGGGCACCTCAACATCCTTGGAAGTGTTTACAAGGCAATCCATAAAGGTCACATAGTTAGTAAAGCAGTTGATGTCCCCGCCTTGACGATGCTACTCATACGTGATTAGGTTTCGAAATTGTGACTTGGTGTGGTCCTGTATACTCAAGGCCGGTATCTCGAGTTTCCCATTCATGAATCTGATGTCTTTCATGTGCAGCCGTCGCACTGCCTTTAACTTGACTCCGGATTCCCTAAGCTCTGTTGTTGAGGTCATGAACATGAATTTCTCTATAATCGGCGGGGGTCTGTCATGTAGTTGGGGCATATTAAGAAAGCCATAAGTGCAACATGTGTGCATCAGATGAAGAAGGTGTTTGCTCTTGCGAAGTGTCGGATATTGGCTTGAGTCTCCTAGTCCGAAATACCTGGCGGCTATATTGATGAGCTCAAGATGCTCGTCCTGACCCTTAGTCAGATCATATAACTTGTTCAAGACGAAAAGCAGGAGTTGGTTCTCGAAAAGCAGTAAATCGCGTTGGAGGCAGTGTCGAATCTAATCTGCCTTCGTAAACGGATCATCTTTGTCTCTCAGTTTCTCCGTATTGTACTTACGGAAAAACTCAACAATGAAACAACCATCAATGAGCATCATCGTTTGGAATTATTTTGGGGAGAGATAAATGGTTTTTGTGTAGCAATCACGAGCTCGTTGTTCTAGTCTCTTAAAGTCATCATATACCCATCGACACTCTCATTTTTCCTTTGAAGCAACTGCTGCACGTACTGCTTTTTTTGGTCCATGAATTTGAACTTGTCCTTTCCATAGTGATAAGGACTGACAACTAGAATCTACGGTTCGTAGGTTTTAGGGTTTACTTTGCGTAATTGATGATGAACCCTAAATATGTTGTGCGACAACCAGATTCTCACATTCTAGCTACTCGCTAGATACATTAACTTCATGATGGAGACAACTTACACTTGAGACGATATAGATGTTGGCCCACAAGAGACATAATTGGCTGGTAGGTCAATAGATTTCCAAGTTACCAATTGAAAGTCACAAATTCAAACTTTACCTATGCATGAAACTGCTCTGATTTAGGGTCACCTCTACAGGTAAAAAATTTGAACTTAATCAGTTCAAGGGCTGATGAAATGTTCTAATGGGCCTTCAATTAGTCAGCCTAGTTTTGCTTGTCCACCTAGATTATGAAAGATAAAAAGCTTTCGGCCATAGAAAAAATATATATAGTCCATATAAGTGATTTTGTTTTATTTTATTTTTGGAAAAATCTTGCAGAGTAATGGTGCAATTTTGACCCGTATTTCCCTAGGAAACCGGATGACCTGGGATATCAAAATCCCACTCCGTGGGATTTAAGCGGAATCTGTTAATTTTTTTATTTGGGAATTGAAATTTTCTTTTCAAATTTGCTACATGGACTTGAAGTTGTCTCATATAAATATATTTTATATCAACATTAAATTATTAAATTAAACCAAAATTTTCATTTCGCTCTTCTATAAAATGCCCAAAATCTTCTACTACTTAAGCTGATACTAAAGGCTCAAAATGCACTATTTGTTTGAAGCACTTACGGCACCATTAGGCTAGCATTATCCTTCTCATTATTCTCTATTTGTTTTACCGGTTTCATGTCGCACTTCAATTTTTTTTCCCATTGTTACAACAAAAAGGATATCTAACATGATTTTCACATAATAGAATACAAATTTTCCTTCTCAATTCAGTAAAAATAAGTCATCTACAAATGGACAGTTAATGAGAAAATTACTTCGATGTGATCTAATTCTAAATAACTCTAAATAAGACCAAATAAAAGACATGACAAAACTTAATCAAGAAAAAGATCTAGTAAAGTTTCTATTCACTCCTCAAATGAGTTTTATACCTGAGTAATTATTCAAAGTCTAAAAAAAGTTCACATGCGGTAATTATTATTATTATTATTTTGGTTTCATTTCCTTTCTCGGAGAAAGAAGTAGTGTTCATAGTTGAGAGTTTCTATCAGAGAAAAAGTCTCTGGCTGCCGATTGCATCTCCATGGCACTTTGTGGTAAAAAAGACACCATTGTTTACTTTAGCAAGGTTATTTAATTTTAGCAAGTGCATGCTTGCGGAACTTGATGAGTAGAAAAGACTAAGGGCCTACATGGTAACTTACCAAATAGTGATAATCTCTGTTCTTTTGTTCCCGGGAGTAGATTTGGAATAGAAATCCGTTTGTTAAAATTTTTGTTCCTGGGAACAAATTTGTTCCCGGGAACAGATTTGGAATGGAATCAAGAATATAAAAAAAGTAGCTTCTTGTTTCTAAGAACAACTTCAAGAATCAGTTTTTCTTTCTCTTTCTCCTCTTTCTCTTTCCTTTTCTTCTTCCTCCCTCAGCCCACTGCCGCCATCACTGCCCACTGCCACCGTTGCCGGCGCCGGCGCCGACCACCTCCGGCGAGTGGCTAGGCAAGGTTCGGCAAGCTTGCCAGAGGTCGCCTGGTCACCAGTGAGGCTCGGCCTCGTCGGCCCACCGCCAGGGCGGCATCGGCTTGGCTAGGCGACGTCGCCCTGCGGTGGGCCGGTGAGGTCGAGCCTCGCCGATGGCTGGGTGAGCTCAGCCTCGGCCAAATTTGGCGAGGCCGAGCTTGCCCAACCACCTGATCTGGCCGAGGCCGGCTTGCCCAAATCCAACCACCGGCGAGGCTCGAGCCTCGCCAATGGCTGGATCTGGGCGAGCTCAGCCTCGCCGTGGCTAGGTGAGTCGGCCTCGGCCAGATCTGGCGAGGCTAAGCTCGCCCAGCCACCTAATTTGGTCGAGGCCAGCTCGCCTAAATCTAGCCACTAGCGAGGCTCGGCCTCGCCGGCCCACCACTAGGGCGGCGTCGCCCAGCCAAGCCGACACTGCCCTAGCTGTGGGCTGGCAAGGTCGACCCTCGCCGATGGTTGGGCGAGCTCGGCCTCGCCAGATCTGGCCGAGGTCGCCTCGCCCAGCTCACGGCGAGGCTAGGCGTCACCAAACCCCGGCGAGGGCGTCTGGCTGGTCGTCGGCCCCCAGCGAGGGTGTCGGCCCTCATTTAGTCGGTCGCCGGCTACCAGCGATCTATTAAGAAAAAAAAGTGAAAATGGAAAGGAAAAAAGAAAGAAAATTGTATTTAAATTATTAAAAAATTAAAAGAAATTATTTTGGACTATAAATTTTTAGGTTTTACCAAACGTATTTCTATTCCAAGAATAAAAATTTTAGATAGTTACCAAGCACTTTCAAATACTTAAAAATTATTCCCAGGAGCAGAATTAAAAATAATCACTTCCGAGTAGAAATTGTTCCCGGGAACAGAATCATTACCATGCGCATCCTAAGAAGACTCAGGAAACGTGAAATTGACTCACTCAAACACCTTGGCAAATCTTTCCACATGTGGCATGTTTAGTAAGAGAGAGAAGCATGATTGGCAAACGGCGGCGGCTATGAAGTGCTGACGCATTTGATGGCCATTGCGCAAGCGGCGGCAGCGGGATACCCATGACCCTCGATGGCCCATTCGAGCCCGTCACGCGCCGCTTCGACCCGTCCCTCCGCTCGGGCAGCGACGACTTGCTTATGGAAAACCCGAGGCTCAAGAAGAACGTCACTTCCTCGTTCCCCGAGCAGATTTCGCTCGTGCTGTCCGCTGATCTGAGCTCGATGTGGGTCTCTTGGATCACAGGTACTCAATTTCCCTACAAGCTTCGAGTATGGTTTCAACGGTTCTTGGAATTTGGAATATGTTTCTTGGGAGACTCAACAAGTGGTTAGCTTTTGTGATGGTAGTGCATTTCATCTTGTGGGTAATGGACTGTTGTGATGACCAAGTTGGAATTGCATTTCCACCTTATGTGATGTGTCGCGAATGAGTTCATCGACTACAGGGGTGGTCAGTAAAGTCTAGTTGTTTGTATGTACTAAGGAGTTGGAATAGATGTTGATGTTGGTCGGGTTAATGAGTTGATCTGTATCTTCAAGGGGATGCTCAGATTGGCAAGAATGTGACGCCGCTCGATCCATTATCGGTCGCCAGTGAAGTGTGGTACGGCACGAAAAGTGGGAAGTACGTGAGCCAGCAAGACGGCAAGTCAACTGTACCCTTTCGAGGGTCTCTTGAATTACACCTCTGGCATTATTCATCACGTCAGACTTGAAGGTAACCGGAAACCGGTGAAAAATGCGATATATGGGTTTTGATTTCCATTACACAACCTCAAGTTTATTGCTGATACATGGGGAAACATTATCCGGATTTTTGGTGCTTTTGCCTTTGGCGTTATGTATTCCTTAAGTGAGAGTGATGGATTCCTTCATTTACCGTAATTGACTTCACTTTATTTTTGAACTTACCATTACAACTGGAAATTTTATATTCTAAGATAGCATTATATGAAAAGGTCTAGGGGCCATCATTTTCACTGAATTCAATGAACTCTGCAGGTAGACTCTTTAAGGGGGATTAGAAGCTTCACTAGATAGACGCTACTTTATCTGTAGCTGCTTAGTGTCACATGGTGCCCAATATCGTCAATTTTTTACTGTTCTTTCTTCATGTGAGCTGCTATCATGTTATGAAGATGGTGATTATGCATTTCGTATGATAATGCTTGGGTAATAAGTTTTTCACAAATGAAGACCAGCCTAAATTACAAAACAATTATGTTTGAATTCAATATGGTAATTGATGGTTTCACAATGAGAAGAAAGCTGATGAAGAGTACTTTTCTCAGCAAAATGATACTCTACAAGATGAAAGCTCATGAGTGATCTTTAGTACTCTTGCCTCTTGTGTTCACTGCAATTATTAGTTTGAAAAATCTGTAGACACTAATACAACATAGTCCTATCGTATAGAAAGAGAGCTTGATCTCTTTGCTTACCAATTCACCCACCAAACATTGAGTTTTGACCAAATTAACAGATTTGCTTCAGGTTGTTTCGTAATTTAAAATGTAAAAGAATTTTACATGGCATGTGCAGGTTTTTTTTTTTTTTTTTCCCTTTTCCATCGGGAGGTACCACCAGTCTATCCATTTTATGATAATGACAGTTTGCTTGATAACAATTTAAATTACTTAGTCCCTGCTGTACTGAATTTTTTTTCCTTCACAGGTCTTGAACCTGGTATGACTTATTATTTTAAGTGCGGTGACAGTTCTGTTCCAGCTATGAATGACGAATATTCCTTCAAGACCATGCCCTCACCCAGTCCAAATGCATATCCCAGTTGAATAGCGGTTATTGGAGATTTAGGTCTCACGAGCAATTCTTCGACAACCAAAGATCATGTGATCAAGAATGATCCTGCCTTGGTTTTGATGGTTGGAGACTTGACTTACCTAAACCAGTACCTCACCACTGGGGGACAAGGCGCTTCATGCTTCTCTTGTTCTTTTCTCAATGCACCAATTAGAGAGACATATCAACCTCGCTGGGATGGCTGGGGAAGGTAAATCCTCCGCACCTTCACATCCTTTTGTGGGTTCGTTTTTATGAGACCAGTCAAATATTCTGTATAGTTTGTGATAGTATCTTAAAATGAAGCATCTCCATCATGGTGCAAGGGCTAAACAATTTGAAGTCAGGAAGACCAAACATTGCTGCACTAATATGAATACCGTATGCTTCTTCTAAGATGTAGTTCACACTTGATAATATTGTATCTATATGAGTATTGCCTTCTTTGTCTCTTTTTTTACTCGACAATTTGGTATGATCATCCATATTGTACATGGATTAGAGCAGAGGTAGAATGCCGAGGATGATTTGGTATGCGCGTTCATTTTTATGGTCTCTGCAACTGCACGTATTAATGCTCTTCTGACTCCCTTGTTTGAACTGCCAAGAATGAATTAATTTCAATTTCAGGTTCATGGAGCCATTGACATCAAGAGTCCCTATGATGGTCATAGAAGGCAACCACGAAATTGAGCCCCAAGTTGATGGGTACACTTTCCCATCATACTTAACGAGATTTGCTGTTCCATCGGAGGAGAGTCATTCCAACAGCAGTTTCTACTACTCCTTCAATGCTGGAGGAGCACACTTTATTATGCTTGGAGCCTATGTCGACTACAAACATAACCGGTACATGACTAAATCCTGCATTACACTTCACCACGTAGTTACTGTTCAAAGAAGAGCCATGTCCCTGGCTGATGGATGATTTATAACTTTCGTCTTCTGACTCTGTTTTGACATAAGTTTGCCCTTTCAGGCACTCAGTATTCATGGCTGATGGATGACTTGCATCGAGTGAATCGCAGTTTAACCCCATGGGTGGTTGCTGCTTGGCTGCCACCATGGTATAATAGCTATAACTCCCATTATCAGGAATTTGAATGCATGAGGCAAGAAATGGAAGCTCTTCTTTATCAATACAAAGTCGATATTGTGTTCAATGGCCATGTAAGTACATAACATGAGGAACCTTAAAGTTTTTTTCACTTTGAAACATAATGCTCCTTTCCCTTGTAATCTGTGCACTTATTGTCCTGCGTGAGGAGGAGGACAGAACTTATGATGATTTCATGACGTCATTGCGATGGTTTCACCTCTTGTGAGTTCTTATTTAGTCTGGCATAGCAATCCCCATTTTTACTTTAGAATCTTGAAAGTTGAAAAGATGTTGAACTGAAACCAGAGCTATTGCATATGATGCTTAGTATAACTAGCAACGTGTTCGCTTTCTATTACCAGATTCGGCTTCTCCTCAGACAACCCTGATATTAATATTTCACCATGATGTCTTTTCATTATGTATTGCAATCCGCTAGCCTAAATATTAGAAAATAAAGACATAGATCAAAGTGGCAAGAGAGGAGAATTTGGATTCTTGTTTTTTCATTTATACAAAAGTCAAGTGGAAGAACCGACACTCTGTGGCTTCCTCTTTATCATTATCAGTTAGTTGCATGAGATATAGGTTCTGGTTTTGCAGGTTCATGCATATGAGAGGATGAACAGAGTCTACAACTATACACTGGATCCATGTGGTCCTGTCTACATATGGTCGGGGATGGTGGCAATATCGAGAAAGTCGATGTTGATTTTGCAGATGACCCTGGAAAGTGTCCTAAACCTGACGACAACAAGCCGGAGTTCGGAGGGCTATGTCATCTGAATTTCACCTCTGGCCCCGCCAAAGGAAACATCTGCTGGAGCAAGCAACCTGAGTGGAGTGCGTACAGAGAAAGCAGCTTTGGACGTGGAATACTCGAGGTGCGGTTGTCAAATGTTAGGCCATGCGCCTTTTCACACTTATTCTAATTGTCCAAACCAATGTGCACCCTATAAAGAGTTTAGTTTATCGTTATCACTATCTATCCACTTGCTGTTTTTAACCTGTATGATAGTCTACATAGAACATTGTTGGCATGTCATTATGGAGAGGCCACAGTGACTTTTACTGAGCTGGGCTTCAGTTTGCTGCAGTAAGTGACCCTTACCATGTTTAATGTGCTTCCTAAGCCGAACAAATACATCCATGTCTCCTCACTATCTGAAGCATCTCTTCCTATGAACTACATATCTAACAACATTAAGCTGAGTGTAAGTTTGAATAAGAGCTGTTGGATTAGACAATCTAAGTGCCCTTTTTCTTTCTTCTTGTAGATGAGAATTTTATTTCAGTTCAAATCAGTCGACAGGTGTTTGATTCAGGAGGATGACCAGCATGAATTAGAAATGTAGTTCAATTTAGCAAAATTAATTTGCTATTTTCCTTCGCAGGTTGTGAATTCAACGTATGCATTATGGACTTGGCATAGGAATCGGGATGCCTACAAGGAAGACAAACTGGGCGATCAGATATTCATCGTGCGACAGCCTGAACTTTGTTCTCCAACCACTAAAGTCATTCTCTAAACCATAGTTTCATCTTTTAAATATAGCTTTCTGTGTCATGAAATTTATTGCACGTCTAGTTCCATTTGTTACTCAACACGAGGACCATTCACTTTTTTATTTCTTTTGCAACATCTCATACACACCCAATTCTATTCGGTTCTGCAGAGTTCCATTTCTTGAAGATCTACTTGTTTTCAATTTAATTGTACTACGGACTTTCAAGTTCTGCGATCTCTACAAATTAAAGCCAACATTAACAGCACATTCAGTGAATTCAATTTGTTCCTGGTTTTTTTTTGTGATAGGAAACTAGCGATCCTCCTCAAGGTGCTCGAGAGTCAGACCCCGCGTCCCCATCATCTACTGTAATTCTATCATCCAAAATGATGTGGCTGATGAGCTTGCTTGTTGCTTTGTTTGGCATTGTTGCGAGATGATCATCTTCCAAAGTTTGGCATACGGGAATTTCCGTAACAGAGTTATCTCCTTGAGAATTCTGTTTATGGAGATACTCGAGGTAATGTAAAACTTGTGCGTACACATGTACACATATACTTGAATACAAATTCCTCTTTTTTCTTATGTTTTAGTGACATTCACGTGGTCACATAAAATGTAAATCTGACGCGAGTGCTAAATAAATTGTCCATATTGCATTCAAGTACACTCTGTATTTACCTTTGAAGTTTGATGGGTCCTCTGGGGCTATACGATAGAATAATGTTATAGTCGTCCATTAATTTTCTTCTTCCCTTCTTTTTCTGGCGTAGTTGTCTCTTGACTCGAGTGACGTGAATTTTCCATGGTCCCATTGTGTGGTATCTAAGAATCAATAGCTATAAACAAGAAAGTTGGGTAAGATAAAACTTTGTGATTGGCCATATCATCACAAAACTCAATTCTTTTACTACTTCCCCTGCATATATTACTCTATCGTTTACATTAATTAGATAAAAAAAGCTTAATTATCTGTCATGATGTTTTAAAAAAAATTAAAATGGATTCATGCAATGTATAAAGAGGTTATTAGTAATTTTAATTATATATGTTTGGCAAACATGTGATTACTTAATTATATATGTGGGTTGATAAAAAGTGCAAATCGATCGAGAAAAGGGAATAATGAAAAAGATTTCTAAGCCACGAACTTGTACAATTATTTAGATAAGATGTTCAATTTTTTCACTTATTTAACATTAATGTTCTTTAAAAAGTTAAAACGAATTCAACTATACGTGTGTATGTGTAGTAAGTTAATAACCCATTTTTCTATTTAGTCCATAAAAATTCGATTTTTTTTTCCACAACAGAGAATTTTTGCAAAGTAAGCTTCGGGAACTAAAGGAATTTTCACAAAACGGAGTTGATGTCGTGTGATTAATCAACTGATCAATCAAAACTATTTTGACCCACCAAATCAAATAGCTCTTCCATTTTAACAACGGAGTTCTTGAATTCTTGATAAAATCTCCATTGGACGGTTTGACTTTGGTGCAAGAGCTCTAGTATCAATGTATTCATTATCTAGACTTATCATTCTTTGGAATTACCGGGGAATGTGTCTTCGAGTTTTCTATATTCACTATCACCAAGCTTTCTATATTTACATATTGTATTTTTTTTTTTTTGTGGTCTGTTATATATTGTAAGGTGAAAGCTCTTTAATTTTGCCTTTGTCCATACAAACCATTTCCCATTTGTCATGACATATTATGATTATGAGCTAAACATACTTTGTCATATATTTAGTATGTGAATCCTATTTTGTTCTGAATTGTTATTCAATTAGCATGATATATTTCCATTTGTGCTCGGTGCTGGAATAAAACATGGCACATTGAGTTGGTTATTGAACTTCCTTTTCGACATTTTTGTAGGATTAAAATGTTTCATCAACTTTAATATCTTTAACAATTAAATATAGGGATAAGTGCACCATAAATTTAAAAACTTATTGCGAAATGTAATCAGGCTTTAAAAATTTTCAAAATGTGCAATGAAATTTTAAAACTTATTAAATTGATGCAACCAAATCTTTCCATATTTTTCGCCCAATTTGGTTATAGTAGATCTGTCTAATTTAGTTAATAAAAAGAAGCTAATCTTTTATTTATTTTTTTATGAAGAGAGAGGCACTGATAATGGAAAAATTAAAATTAAAGTAAATTAAAAGGATAAAATTGATTTCAAGATTTTAGAAATAAAAATAAAAATCTGAAAAAAATGGAAAAAGAGGAAGAATCAAATAGAGGAAAAGCTGAAGTCAAGAAGCACAACGGTGTCTCCACTTAAAGTAGTGGCGTTGTGGTGGCCACCCTTACACCGGTGAGGGGCTGGCATCCCTCTTCGAACTCAGCCAAAGCCAAAGTGGCCCTCGCCACCACCTTCATGTGCTGGAAAAAGAAAACAGTGCATGCGCGTGTGCATGCGAGTGTTTGGTGAGTGAACCAGGCAAGGCAGTAGGCCTCGCCACTCGTCTAACATCCTGAAAATCAACTCAATTTAGCCCGATTTTAATCTGATTTTGGGAACCGACTTCTCAGTGATATCAAGACTAAGTACTTGGGCGTCGCCTCACTTATTTTGAGATTTTCCATTGGATAAGGAAGCGTCAGAAAAAGGAAGAATTGGACCGGGTTTTGGGCCCGCGGGTAGGCCAGCCCAAGACTGGCGGCCCAATGGGCCTTGCACCTATTCAGCCCAGCCTAAGAGGAGCCCAAGCTGGCCCAAGTTCCCCTCCCTTTCCAGCCCTTGGGCTTCTCTCTCTTGGCATTTTGCTTTTGTGCCCAAGTGGGCATTGTTTTTGCTTGTTTATTGGTTGTTTTTGATTGGCCCTTCAAGCAAGTGGCAAGCCCACTTGCCTTGGCTTCTCCTTCAAGTTTTCAACCCATTTTCTCTCGTCCTTTCTTCCCCAAATTCATGCATCAGCCCTGCCCCACTCTCTCTCCCTTTTCCTCTTCCATTTCTACTGTTCCTTGTTGTCTTTACTGCTTTCCAGCCGAAAAACAGCCTTGCCGCCATCACCGAAGCCGCCACCACCACCCAAAGTGTAGCCATGGAAGTTAGGGAGATAGCTGCGCACCCCCGGTCACCCCTGGTGTCACGCCCCGAACCCCAAGCACGCGACAACCCCTTACCATGGTCAATTGGAAGCGACGTCCCAGGACTTGTCAACGACCATTCATTTTAAACTTTCTTTGGACTCAGCCAAAGCCAACGTGGCCCTCACCACCACCTTCACGTGCTAGAAAAAGAAAACAGTGCGTGCATGTGTGCATGCGAGTTTTGATGAGTGAGCCAGGCAAGGCAGCAGGCCTCGCCACTCGCTCGCAAGGTCATCTTTGAGTCTGGCACTAGTGAAAACTTCCTGCGCATGCCAGGTTAGTGTAACAATATTCATTTATGGAAAAATGATATAAATGATCTCTGTCCATAAACTTTTGATTTGTCATTATGGTCCCTATATTATTAGTAAATGTTTAATCTAGTCCTTAAATTACATGAAAATGTTCAATATCGTCTTTGTGTTATGAAATCTATTGATGTGGGTCTGAAGTTTGAACAATGGATAATTAAAAAAAAATTGTTAGACGAGGACTGTCCAAGTAAGATATTCATTTCAAATTTAGATATAAGGATCCACATAATCAAATAATAATGGAAGTATTAATGCCTAATTTTTATTTAAAAAATATACATGTCAATATCATAATTTTAAAAATTCAACTCAATATATAATAATTCACGAATTAAATAACATTTTATTTGCCGTTTGAGCAAACAGAAATAATATATTGATTATTTATCAATTCAGAAATTATATTAAATAAATTTTTAAAAATATATATATAATACTGCAGGTGGTGCCAATATTCAGGTAACCTTTCATTTTCCCATCATTCATCGCTGCCAAGGCGAACCGGCACAGTATGATTGAGTGGGGCCCAGCCCACGTCAAGTCATCTTGAAAGGGACGGGCTCGAGCCGTGCGGGACCCACGAAGCGGAGGGCACATCCCATGTGAGAGTGGGGAAGCGGAAGTGTCGGTGGCAGCTTTTGTACTCGGTACTTCGCTTTTATGAAGGGAGATAGCAATATGTCCAAACCAGATTTTTGTTCGGGAAGAGGAGAGCCATCCTTTTTGGCGAATGCGCCTGGGCGTCAAGTCCTTGGGGAATCTCGTGTTGTGGCCTAGACGGGAGAGGAGTTCTTCTAATAGTGCTAGTGTCCGCTCTGGTGGTGGCGATCGGGACGAGTTCGATGGCAGGGATAGGTTTGAACGCTGAAGCAATGAAAGTTACGATGGACAGTGATGCTAAAGATATAGAGTTTGGTGTTGTATCAGCAATTTGGACATGGTAGGGACATTCGGACCATTTGATTAGTTGTGCGATGCCAATTTGGACACTTAAAAGGATGAATAACTATTTTATGTGCTCTATCAGCGATTTTTGTTAGTTCAATGGACAAAATAATTAAATTTCACCGATTTTAGGCAATACAAGAACTATATTGAATCAAAAGGAACATACAAGCAACTAAATTGAACATGTAAAAGTTCAAATACATGCGGCATCTTTCCTATTTTCAAACTCAATTGCACTCTAAAATCCAAGATTTTGCACCCTTTTTATTTGCAAAAATTTTCAGTTTTCCTATTTTTGTTTCCATTTAAGAATGAAAATGGTCCACAAGAAGCGTGTGGTAGTATTTTTTTTTTAAAAAAAACAGTTTTCAAACCAAAACAAGGGAAATTGTCATCGAAATCAAAATTGTGATAAAAAAAATTTGAGACCAATATTCCAAAAGAAAATAACAAGGAGGTGTCTGAAATTACAGGAATAACCTCCCTTACAATTATCATGAAATGTAAACCACCCATCTCACTCCCTAGCCCCCCTTCTCTCTGCACTCACGTTACGAGTAAAAGAGAGTTGAATCCACACAAATACGGGAGAGCAAATTGCGAGCGTTCGGTAGGGGCCGGGGGAGGGACAAAAGCGTCATTTGGACGAGCACTTTGTTGCTGGACTCGGATTTGCTGCGAATCGCAAAACAAAAAACTCTCTGCTTTTTCCTCTAACGTCGAGATGGGGTCAGTTACTCCCCTCCACTGCTGCTCCCTCCCTTCCTTTCTTGGACAGTTTTACCCTCATCCTCCCATCTCCAATAATCACGGCCCACCTCCTCCTCGAGTTTGAGGTTGAGGTCGCAGAAGGGAAACTAGGCCAGGCGGAGGAGAGAGACAAAGAAGAAGAAGACCGTCAAAGGGAAGAAGAAGAAAAAAGGACAAAAGAAGAGAAGAAAGAGAGACGTCGAGACGGTGAGGGAGTCTCAAAGGGGTTCTAGGGCGGTGGGGCTCGAGGGACACATGTCGCCTGATGAGTAGATTAGTATTTTTGATAGCATAGGATCCAAACGGAATCCAATCATGCATCATGGTCCGATGAGTGGATTAGGATTTTCACGTGATGGAATCACATCGATGCCTAATATTTTCTCCTTGACACGACATTCAACCAATTCAAAGAATTGGGCTAGCATCTTTATTTTTGCATTATCACAATTGGACAAAGTAATCTCGATCATGAAGGCATTTATGTTTTTTTGCAGTTAGGTAGAACATACGAACAAGGTCAATGGGCCAAGGGAAAAACGCGTTTGGATTTTCTATAAATGATTGGTGTATGCGGTAGTCTCGTTTTATCTCTACTTCACTAAAAAAATTCCCACGGAAAGAGGAGCTGGATACTACTTGATAGCAGCTGGTTTAGCTTGGCGAGAAGAATGAGCTACTTCCAACCTGATGAAGTAAGTCTAACGAGTTTCCCTTCCAAAAGATAGTCATTTGTATGTTATTTAGCTAAGGGCTTGTCTCGCCTTCTCTAACCTAAAATCCTATATTTTATCTTGGTTAATTTCGTCCCAATAATTCTTCTTATGTAGTTTAAAACTATTCAATGCAGTTCTCACGCCTTCGACATCGATGGCAAGTATCTCACTATAAGAACACACAAAATAAATTTAAAATTCACATTTTAGTGTCTAAAAGATTGTCCTTGCTTGATGGCTGGAGAGGTGAAATTTGGGAACTCAAATTCTCAAAACTTTTCTAGAGAGCAAAAGGGGGGCTCACTGAAGCGCAAAAGTAAAAAGTCCATACAACTGTCGATTAATGCTCGGAGCAAAATTATATAAGGAGTAATAGCACAGGGTTTGTAATTTTTCCTCTATTATCCATTTGTTTATATTGAATGTCCACACCACGTGTTCAACCACAGTGCTTAATTTGCATTATCCATCGATATTCACCCAAAAATACGAAATTTGTCCTGAAATTTATTCGGAGATTATTTTCTTTCTGCTAGTTTTCAGAAATTAATTTATGAATCATATGTCTAACGAAAATTAGCTTGATGATCAAAAATGAAAACTGAGATAGTTCATAGGAGGACAGTTTTTGTAAGTTGCCATTAATCAAAGGAAAGCACACGTAAAACAATCATCTTGCTTTACCACGTGCTTATCATCACATTAATTATGTTGTAATCAACACAGTATGCTGAGTCCTATCCGCCTGCGGATCCGTGTTACAACATCCAAGATTCTGTCTCAAAGCGCATCGAGGATAAGCTTTGCAGTTTGCCTCCCACTTCGCGAAAGCATAGTATATTTAGGGTTCGTCATCAACTGCGTGAAGTCAACGAGAAAGCCTATGACCCGGAGGTTCTAGCCATCGGCCCTTATCACCATGGAATTGACAAGTTCAAATTCATGGAGGAGCAAAAACTGCAATACCTGAAGCAATTGCTTGAAAGGAGAAATGAGAGAGTTGAAAGGTATACGTCGGCTCTCAGGGAACTGGAACCACCACCGCGTGATTGCTACTCGGACATCAACTCCTCCCCAAAAGGAGATGACTTTCTCGGGATGATGGTCATCGATGGCTGTTTCATTGTCGAGTTGTTCCGTAAGGTCATCAAGAGAGTACCAATAGACAAAGACGACCCAGTTATGCATGTACGTCGGATTGGAACCAACATTACGCGCGAATTACTGCTGCTAGAGAACCAAATCCCACTTTTCGTCTTGAGCAAGCTATATGACCTGACTAAAGGTCCGGGAGAGGATGGCAATTTCAGCGATGTCGCCAACGAGTTCTTCAATTATGTACTAGGAGAGAGCGAAGGTGAAGGTAAACATGAGAGCCTGGGTGAAAGTTTCAGGGATGTCGCCATCAGGATCTTCAATTCTGTACTAGGAGAGAGCGAAGGTGAAGGTGAACATGAGAGCCAGGGTGAAGGTGAGAGCCAGGGTGAAGGTGAGAGCCAGGGTGAAGGTTTCGCCGGTGTCAACCTCGAGTTCATCCCTCCTGAACTACCAATTAGAAAGGGTGAAGGTGAACATGAGAGCCTGGGTGAAGGTGAGAGCCAGGGTGAACATCTTCTGCATCTATATCACATGCGGCGCACTTCTGGCTTGCCTCAAAGGCCCCAGCCAGAATGCAAACCAGTGATGCCCTCGGCGACAGTGAAAGAGTGGATACCCTCGGCGACAGAGCTAAGGGAGTCAGAAGTCAGTTTTAAGGCTGCGACAGTGAAAGAGTGGATACCCTCTGCGACAGAGCTAAGGGAGTCAGGAGTCAGTTTTAAGGCTGCGCAAGGGAGCGGACTGAGTGGCTTCAAATTCGGGAAGAACGGGACTCTCGAGATACCGTTCTTGCGTGTAGATGACGAGACCGAGTCACGACTTCGAAACCTGGTCGCGTACGAGCAACATCGTCAAAGCGAAGGCACCAACTACTTCACGGATTACGTGGCCTTCATGGATCGCCTCATAAACACTTCAAATGACGTCAAGGTGCTTCGCCGCAAAGGGATTATTAATAACTACTTGGGTGATGACGAGGTGGTTGCACAAATGTTCAACAAGATCGGTGACCATGTCGTTATATACAATTTCTATTACTCCGATATCTTCAAAAAGGTGAATACATATTGCGCCAAGCCATGGAACACTTGGATGGCAAAACTGAGGAGGGATTATTTCCATAGTCCTTGGGCTATCTTCTCCGTTCTCGCGGCCATCGTGTTGCTTTTTCTCGCAATAGCACAAACGGTAGTTAGTATTCTTTCTTATACAAAGCAAAGTTGAATGTGATCAATGTTTGTTTGAAGTTTTCCCTTGGACCATCTACTCGTGTTCTATAGCCAATAGTGTTGTCTTGGTTTTCCAATGAGGACAAACCACACGTGTATTTCTATAGTGAACAATATTTCTACATCAATTAGAGTCTTTAACTATTTTATAGTAGAAATATTGCTGTTGATGTGGGGAGATTTCTTTTGTACGTACCCAACTTTGGTATACAACGGTTAATTCTGCTTATTCTATGCAGATTTCAAAATTTTCTTTTGCAAAAAATAGAATTTTGTTATGTGTTTACACATTCAAAGTAATTGAGGAAGCAAAGATGGTCGATGGGTGATTGGCTTTTGAGTCTTGAATTCACAATCCACCAGAGGTCATAACTTGAAGTGATGAGTAATCCCACAAAATTTCACAAGAAGATCTTTGAGGCATTGAATATGCGGTAGGCCTACCTAATTTTAATCCCAACATCGATCTTGGAATTGTTCAGGATCCAATTGCTTCTCTCAATTGGTCAAGTGCCACCCCACTCTTCAATCTTCTTTGACGATATGGGCTGTGACCTTTACCTCAAGTTTGGGCAAGGGTCATCTTCTCACTGAAGACGTTGTAGATCTAGGCTAGGATCGCTGCCATCATTACTGGAGGGGCAAGGGTCGCTAGTGCCAAGCTCATAGATGACCTTGCGAGCGAGTGGTGAGGCCTCCCACCCCTACACACTCATGCGCGCATGCATTGTTTTCTTTTTCCAGCATGTGAAGGTGGTGGTGAGGGCCAAGTTAGCTTTGGCTGAGTCCGAAGAGGGATGCCGGCCCCTCTCCGGTGTAAGGGTGGCTGCCACGATGCCACTACCTCAAGTGGAGCCACCATTGTTCTTCTTGACTTTGGCTTTTCCTCTGTTAGATTCTTCCTCTTTTTCCATTTTTTTTCTAAAATCTCGAAATCAATTTTATCCTTTTAATTTACTTTAATTTTAATTTTTCCTAAAATGGTTGACATGGCAACCACACCAGTGCTTCTCTCTTCATAAAAAATAAATAAAAGATTAGCTTCTTTTTATTAACTAAATTAGACAGAGCTACCATAACCAAATTGGGCAAAAAATATGGAAAAATTTGATCGCACCAATCTAACAATTTTTAAATTTCATTACATATTTTGAAAATTTTTATAACCTAATTACATTTTCGCAATAAATTTTAAAATTTATGTTGCCACTTGTCCCTATATTTAATTGTTATAGATATTAAAGTTGATGAAACATTTTAATCCTACGAAAATGTCGAAAAGAAAGTTCAATAACCAACTCAATGTGCCATGTTTTATTCCAGCACCGAGCACAAATGGAAATATATCATGCTAATTGAATGACACTTCAAAACAAAATAGGATTCACATACTAAATATATGACAAAGTATGTTTAGCTCATAGTCATGACAAATGGGAAGTGGTTTGTAAGGACAAAGGCAAAATTAAAGAGCTTTCACCTACAACATATAACAGACCCAAAAAAAAAAAAAAAACTACAATATGTAAATATAGAAAGCTTGAAGACACATTCCCTGGTAATTCTATAGAATGATAAGTCTAGATAATGAATACATTGATATCAAAGCTCTTGTACCAAAGTCAAACCGTCCAATGGAGATTTTATCAAGAATTCAAGAATTCCATCGTTAAAACGGAAGAGCTATTTGATTTGATGGGTCAAATTATTTTTGATTGATCACTCAATGAGTTGATTAATTACACAACATCAACTACATTTTGTGAAAATTCCTTTAGTTCCCGAAGATTAATTTGCAAAAATTCTCTGTTATGGAAAAAAATCGAATTTTTATGCACTAAATAGGAAAATGGGTTATTAACTTACTACATATACATATGTATATTCATTTTAACTTTTTAAAGAAAATTAATGTTAAATAAGTGAAAAAATTGAACGTCTTATCTAAATAATTGTACAAGTTCGTGATTACTAACTTAGAAACCTTTAACTTTTTCATTATTTTGATATCATTCCCTTTTTCCGATCTTAGAAACCTTTTTTAACATTTTCACTGCTTTGATATTATTCCTTTTTCTCAATCGATTTGCACTATTTATCAATCCACATATATAATTAAGTAATTACATGTTTGCCAAACATATATAAGTAAAATTACTAATAGCCTCTCTATACATTGCATGAATCCATTTTAATCTATACATTGCATGAATCCATTTTAATCTATACATTGCATGAATCCATTTTAATCTTTTAAAAAAATCAATAACAGGTAATTAAGCTTTTTTATCTAATTAATGTAAACGATAAAGTAATGTATGCAGGGGAAGTAGTAAAAGAATTGAGTTTTGTGATGGTATGGCCAATCACAAAGTTTTATTTTACCCAACTTTCCTGTTTATAGCTATCGATTCCTAAGTACCACAGAGTGGGACCATGCAAAATTCACATCACTCGAGTCAAGAGACAACCACGCCAGAAAAAGAAGGGAAGAAGAAAATTAATGGACGAATATAACATTATTCTATTGTATAGCCCCAGAGGACCCATCAAACTTCAAAGGTAAATACAGAGTGTACTTGAATGCAATATGGACAGTTTATTTAACACTCACATCAGATTTACATTTTATGTGACCACATGAATGTCACTAAAACAAAAGAAAAAGAGGAATTTGTATTCAAGTATATGTGTATATGTGTACATGTGTAAGCACAAGTTTTACATTACCTCGAGTATCTCCATAAAGAGAACTCTCAAGGAGATAACTCTCTTACAGTAATTCCCATATGAAGCTATGCGTGAGAACTTTCTTCATCCATTTTTCAAGGTAATTGCAGAAGGAAATTTTGAAAAATCGACACTTTTGAAGATGATCATCTCACAACAATGCCAAACAAAGCAACAAGCAAGCTCATCAGCCACATCATTTTGGATGATAGAATTACAGTAGATGATGGGGATGTGGGGTCTGACTCTCGAGCACCTTGAGGAGGATCGCTAGTTTCCTATCACAAAAAAACCAGGAACAAATTGAATTCACTGAGTGTGCTGTTAATGTTGGCTTTCAATTTATAGAGATCACAGAACTTGAAAGTCCGTAGTACAATTAAATTGAAAACAAGTAGATCTTCAAGAAATGGAACTCTACAGAACCGAATAGAATTGGGTGTGTATGAGATGTTGCAAAAGAAATAAAAAAGTGAATGGTCCTCGTGTTGAATAACAAATGGAACTAGACGTGCAATAAATTTCATGACACAGAAAGCTATATTTAAAAGATGAAACTATGGTTTAGAGAATCACTTTAGCGGTTGGAGAACAAAGTTCAGGTTGTCGCACGATGAATATCTGATCGCCCGGTTTGTCTTCCTTGTAGGCATCCTGATTCCTATGCCAAGTCCATAATGCACATGTTGAATTCACAACCTGCGAAGGAAAATAGCAAATTAATTTTGCTCAATTGAACTACGTTGTTAGCAAGGTGCAGTCAAAGATAAGTGACATGTACATTTCTATTTCATGCTGGTCATCCTCCTGAATCAAACACCTGTCAACTGATTTGACATCAAATAAAATTCTCATCTAAAAGAAGAAAAAGGCCACTTAGATTGTCTAATCCAACAGCTCTTATTCAAACTTACACTCAGCTTAATGTTGTTAGATTGTCTATTCCAATAGCTCTAATTCAAACTTACACTCCGCTTAATGTTGTTAGATATGTAGTTTCATAGGAAAAGATGCTTCAGATAGTGAAGAGACATGGATGTATTTGTTCGGCTTAGGAAGCACATTTAATATGGTAAGGGTCACTTACTGCAGCAAACTGAAGCCCAGCTCAGTAAAAGTCACTGTGGCCTCTCCATAATGACATGCAACAATGTTCTATGTAGACTATTCATACAGGTCAAAAACAGCAAGTGGATAGATAGTGATAACGATAAACAAAACTCTTTATAGGGTGCACATTGGTTTGGCCAATTAGAATAAGTGTGAAAAGGCGCATGGCCTAACATTTGACTACCGCACCTCGAGTGTTCCATGTCCAAAGCTACTTTTTCTGTACGCACTCCACTCAGGTTGCTTGCTCCAGCAGAAGTTTCCTTTGGCGGGGCCAGAGGTGAAATTCAGATGAGATAGCCCTCCGAACTCCGGCTTGTTGTCGTCAGGTTTAGGACACTTTCCAGGGTCATCTGCAAAATCAACATCGACTTTCTCGATATTGCCACCATCCCCGACCGTTATATATACAGGATCACATGGATCCAGTGTATAGTTGTAGACTCTGTCCATCCTTTCATATGCATGAACCTGCAAAACCAGAACCTACATCTCATGCAACTAACTGATAATGACAAAGAGGAAGTGACATAGTGTCGGTTCTTCCACTTGACTTTTGTATAAATGAAAATACAAGAATCCAAATTCTCCCCTCTTGCCACTTTGATCTATGTCTTTATTTTCTAATATTTAGGCTAGCGGATTGCAATACATAATGAAAAGACATCATGGTGAAATATTAATATCAGGGTTGTCTAAGAAGAAGCCGAATCTGGTAATAGAAAGCGAACATGTTGCTAGTCATACTAAGCATCATATGCAATAGCTCTGGTTTCAGTTCAACATTGTTTCGACTTTTAAGATTCTAAAGTAAAAATGGGGATTCCTATGCCAGACTAAATAACAGGAACTCACAAGAGGTGAAAGCATCGCAATGCCATCACGAAATCATCATAAGTTCTGTCCTCCTCCTCACGCAGGACAATAAGTGCACAGATTACAAGGGAAAGGAGCATTATGTTTCAAAGTGAAAAAAACTTTAAGCTTCCTCATGTTATGTACTTACATGGTCATTGAACACAATATCGACTTTGTATTGATAAAGAAGAGCTTCCATTTCTTGCCTCATGCATTCAAATTCCTGATAATGGGAGTTATAGCTATTATACCTAATCGCATATGAGCAGCATCATCAAGGCGGAGACATCAACTACTTTACCGACTACGTGACCTTCATGGATTGCCTCATAAACACTTCCAAGGATGTCGAGGTGCTCCATTGCGCAGGGATAATTAGGAACTACTTGGGCAATCACGAGGTGGTGGCGTAGATGTTCAACAAGATGGGTGACGGTGACTCTATCACTCTATCCAATTTCTATTACTCCCAAATCTTAAAAAATGTTAATGCATATTGTAACAAGAGGTGGAACGTTTGGATGGCGAAACTGAGGAGGGGATATTTCCATAGTCCTTGGGCATTCTTGTCCATTCTCATAGCCATCGTGCTGCTCCTTCTCGTAGCAACGCAAACAATATTTAGTATTCTTTCTTACAAAAAGCCAGACTCAAGGTGATCAATACTAGTTCATATATTTCTCATAGTTTATTTGAATACATAGAACAATTTGCATGCAGTTTGGTGAAATCTAAACATGTAACTTTTAGCTCTTAACTTGATAATCTCTTAACGTGTCATTTAACAGCACCAACTCAGAGAATTGGGCTAGCATCTTTATTTTTTGCATTTATCACAATTGTACAAATGTCTTGTTCATGAAGGCATTTATGGTTTTTGGCCGGAGATAGAATGTAGGACTCTTTCCACATGTTCCATGAAGTTTTGTGAAATGGTCAGTTTTCGCATAGTACAATGCAACTTGCAGATGACTTCGTACATCAATTTTTGGTGTTTCCTTCTTAGTCTTTCTAAGACCTTCGCATCTTCATCCAATTTATTGCAGTACCCTCCAATGTCGAAAGTATTGACGACTAAGGTCAATGGGCCAAAGGAAAGCATGTAGTTTTGTATAAACGTCTGATGTATGTGGTAGTCTCATTTTATCTTTACTTCACTGAAAAAGAATCCCACAAAAAGAGGAATTGATACTACGTGATAGTGGCTGGTCTAGCTTGGCGAGAAGAATGAACAGCCACCAACGTAATCCAATAAGTCTTATGAATTCCCCTTCCCTTTTCTAGTCCTCTACTGTTGTGATTATTCACATTGAAAGGGGGAAAAACATAAAGTTGAAAGATGACACCATTTCTTTTTAAATCATACATGTTAGATCTTATTCGATGTGATGAATTTACATTAACTAATGTGTCCGACCAGACAAAGTCACTTAGGCATCAATTTTGTCTTCTCTTGGCTCAATTATCGTTTGCTTCTATAATTTCTAGATAAAATGGCAATGTGTGATGGTGCATTATCTCTATTCACTAAATGTCTAATTTAATGATTTGACAGAGAATTCGATCCCTTATCTTCATGAAATCCATGGATGACCTATGTGAAATGGCTCTAGTTTTTATATAAGAAGGAATACAATGAGAAAACCGCATGCAAGATCACTTTAAATTGTTGTGTTTTCTTGGAGTTCGAATTCTTCTATCATTTGTGAATTCACAAACCCCTCAGATTTGTGGAAATGCGAAATGCACAATGGATCTATAAAGTGTTAACAATGAACATCCATTCTATCATGAGGTGATTTCCTTTAGATGGTGAGCATCATTGATCTCATGGCATTTGTGTTTGCTTCTTAATTTTCAATCACTCACGTATAATTTCCCAAGCACATTTTTGCTTGAATTTTACATGCATATCCTTTTGACCTCTCTTGATGTATAAAATTGATACAAAATTGGTTTGTCCTATTAACTTGGGATGCTTAGATTACATAAGGCGCATGATACTTAAAAAGATAATATACATGAAAACCTATATGACCAAAAAGGTTGTCCCGACCTCCCTTTCAAATCATGGACACTAATAGTCATTATACTTTAGACTTAGCCCAAACTTTCTCAAACGTATCAATTCACGACTTATAATTCAAATTTTTAACTTACAAGTTAATTTCATTTAAAAAAAAGTCATCACTAATTAATTGGGGAATAATCAATTAGAGTAAGTCGATTAAAAGCACAATAAAACACAGAGAAATATTTCCTCCTACACAATCAAAAAAACTAAAATTGATGATTTAATAACTCTAATTTATTACTGATGTTCTTTCAATACCTTTTATTATTTAAACATCAAGTAAAATATTTATACAGCATTTATACCAATCATAATCACAAGTTCTAGAATTTAATTTCTAACCAGTTCGAGAAAATTGAAATTCATGTATTATAAAGGCACAATTGGAATAAGCCACTATTTTCTTCCAAGAATACAAATTCCTTTTTTTTTTTTTTGAAGGATTTTCCATGTAATTGTGGAAAAAACTAATCAAGACTATTTTTTAGGAATTTTTTCTAATTTTTCTGGAAAATATAAACATATTTTTGGATTTTTTATTTAAAATATTTTGCAATGTTTAAATAATATAATAATTATAAATAAACAACCCGGTCGGAACCGACTCCCGTCGGATCGCCCGATCGGAACCGTCCCGGATGGGCCGCCAGTGGCCCAGCTGGGCCTGAGATACAGGCCCATCCGCAGCCACTCTGAATCCAGCCTCGGACCCATAACATTGAGCCCGCCACCGAATAAAAGAATTGTCCGGCCCATGCCAAAAATTACCAAAGCCCGCGCGGCCGGCCCACACGAAAATTAGAAATGAGCTGTGCCCAGCCCGCGCGCCCAGCCCACATGCGCCAATGCCCAATAGGCAGTAACCCTACCGGACTCATGCCAGCACCCGACCCGGCTACAGACCAGGATCGTGGCCGCCGCTGGTTTCTCTCTTACTGTGAGCTCCGACGGAGACGGCCGCGGCGGGCTTGACCTCCTGGCCATGCGTTCACTGCTGAAGCCGGAACTCGAGTGGCTCCTACCTGCACCACCCCGGTGGAGGACTCGAACCACCTCTCGACGGAGCGAGTGCCATGACGACGCCGGCAAGAGCGAGCGACGCCAAACCGCCTCTCGGCCAAGCGTACTCCTAACTTCCATGAACACCAAACCACCATGAATCTGGCCGCGGCAAAATAGATATACACAAAGGGCTACAAAAACAAACGGGGGAGCAGCGTCCAAGAGGAGGGGTTTGCGAATCTCACTCGAACATTACATCGAACGGGTGGCCTACGCTTATGGGCGAGGCGTTCCCAGCTCGAATGAGGACGAAGCCAACACCGGCGTTTACAAAACGTGACTCACAACGCGCTCAGCAACTCAGCAGGGGGTCGGTAGGGGGCCAGAGTTCGCCTGAACCGGGCGGCCGTGAACTCCGGCCCAGTACACCCTAAAACAGGGTGACGAACAAGGTTCGGGGATGTGGCGACGCTTACTGGTTCGGTTAGGGATGCCGGCTGGAGCTCGCCGCACGAGGGTCGTCGCGGCAGGGACGATGGCTGAAACGCTCTCTCTCACGCACAGATCTTTCTCTCGCCGACTCCCAGAACGAACCCACATCTCAGTCTCCCTCTTGCTCAGACCTCATTTTCTCACAGATCTCCCTATTTTATTTTTTTTCCTTCTCTTGGATTCGCTCGCTCTTTGGCCTCCCCGGATGTCTCTCCGGTGAAGTCCTCTGAGCTCGCTCTTCCACTTGCCTCCCCCTTCTCGAGCTCCCGAAAGCCCTATTTATAGGCTGGAGGGTCCGGTCGACGGGGCGTTTCAGCCGCCGGTTCTTGGCGCGCCGATCGGCCTCACCCTTGGCCGAACCGGCGTCCAATCGACCAGGCCATCCACGGAAGATCTGCTCGGCATTGAAGGCGCCCGATCCGCGTCCCATCCATTCGGATCTCTCGCCGGCCACTTCCCTGCTCCACGTGCGGGCGTCATCCTCTGCGCGTAGCTCTTCTCAGCGCTCGAGGCGCAGCGCCAGGAAGGAGGAGAAGGGAAGAGGGCCGGGCCGCGGGAGAGTTGAACTGGGGGCCCGAGATGGGCCCTGCCCGCGAAGAAAAGAGAAAAGGGAGGCTGGGCGCGAAGGCCCAGCCCTAGTGGGCTTCTCACTTTTTTTTAATATTAATTTTTATACTTATCCGAAAATAGAAAATAATTCTTAATAGATGTAAATATTGTCAATACCTAGGTAATGCAAAAAATATTTTTGTTAGGGCCAGATTGATTCCTAATTTTCTATGTAATTTTAAATTTAATTATCTAGTCAAAACTTAGGTGTTAGCAAAAAGTACATGGTATCACTCAAATAGGTCCATAATCACGCTAATGGTTGCTAATCATTGAACCAACAATATGGATATAAAACAGTGAAAGATTGTCTCATTCTTCAATTTTTGGTTCAGTGCAATGAATATGTCAATACAGCTGACGATCTAAAAACGGAAGCTAATACGTGTAACTTACTTGATTATACAATTGATTTAGATGAGTGGAGTTAAAATGATGAGACTCACAAATACCAACCTTTATTCTAATTACATACACGCTTTCATTCATCACCGTCAACCTTTGTCATCATCATAAAAATAAAAAAAATCTTTGTCATCGTCATGGCAAAAAATAAATAAATTTGTGGAAAATAAGCAAACGATGACGAAGACTACCTCAAAACGTCAAAAATTGACTTTTGGAAAATGATGGAGAAGTCAACCCCAAGCGGCATTTATATCAGTGATTAGAAGTTATCACAAATGATGAGATAAGAATGAAGAAAAAAAAATTGGAATTTTTTATACATTTTTATGTTTTGATAAATAGTACATGAACCTATTTATAGGTTTTATTAGATTATTATCTAGTTACAAACCAATAAAGTTAAGCACAATCAATACACCATATGAAAGATATGAAAAATCAAGGAAAATATCCTAAATAATTCTAATGTGATTTACTTCGTTCTCATAGTGTTCTATGCCACAACAAAAATTTTGCAAAGTCTTGGACGGAGTCCTCCATTCTCACCTAAACGAAGTTTCATGAGATTGACAACCTTTTATTTTATTTTTATAAACAATATTTATAGCTTGTTGCGCTTGCAGTAAGCTATATCCATGAAAATAAATTTAAATAAGTTCGTTTACCAAAAGTTTTCCTTTTAAAAGTGCTTCTTAAGAAATAGTTACAACTTACGAGATAAACTATTTAAATATTAAATTGTGCATTCATTCAATAGTTTAGCTTTTAGAATAATTGTAATGATCCCATAAAATTTTACAAAAGCAATGATAGATTTATGAATAAAAAATGTTATATAGTTCTAGAATGTCTCCTAACATTCGGATGTTTATGATATGACCTTCGCTAATAAGCTCTGTCGACTCATGTTTCTCATCATCGGAGGTGGAATCATCCCTATTGAGCCACTATGTATCTGCGGATTTTCTTCCGGTCCTGAAAATTTTTGGGTAATTGCATGTATTAGAACCAAAACAACCAAATAGGCATCCTAAATGCATAGGTAAAACCATTCATGTAAGTATATATATTTGACTACAAAAAGTATCCGAACTTTTGAACTCACTTGATCCCCATGGGCGTTGGATCCATGCAAATTGAGTAGACTCCATCCAAAGGCTGGCCAAATAAGGCCTTCAAGATTACTTTGATTGGAACACCCAAAGATTTAAATGTGAAATTTACCATATTCAAATCAAATGCTTATTCACCATTATTGGATTAGAAAAAGACAGATTCGATGTTTCTTTTGTCCTTAGGCACGAAGTTTGGAATTGTAACTTTTATCGATTTATACAAGAATATCGATTCTTGAACTAATAGCGACACCACATGTGCAATTTTTTAGGATGGTTTGGAAGTGAACCTTATATATAAGTTACCTCCCTCTGATTAATAATTTAAACTTTTGGGCTAATTAACTTTATAATAGTCTTAATGCCGACACATTTACAAAGTTTAATTTTGTTTACCGTATTCATTCCATTGTTAGATGAATGTTTCCCTTTCAAAAATTTTCACTAATAGTGTATGTAATATTAAGCGCAAACAAAAACCTGTGATTAGACTATTTTTCAGATAGAAAATTCTAAAATATGGACATTATTTCATTCTTTCAGAAAAGAAATGAAATCAATAAGAAGTAATTACTGCAAGTGAACTTTTTTTAAACTTTGAATAACTACTTAAATATAAAACTCATTTGAGGAGAGAATAAAAACTTTACTAGATCATTTTTCTTGGTTAAGTTTGTCATGTTTTTTACTTGGTTTATCTAGAGTTATTTAGAATTAAATCACATCAAAAGTGATTTTCTCGTCAATTGCCATTTGTAGATGACTTAGTTTTACTGAATTGAGAAGACGAATTTGTATTATATTATGTGAAAATCATGTTAGATATCATTTTAGTTGTAACAACAGGAAAAATATATATTAAAGTTTGACATGAAACCGGTTAAGAAAAGAGAGAATAATGGGGAGGACAATGCTAGCCTAATGGTGCCGCAAGTGTTTCAAACTAACGGTGCATTTTGTGCCGTTAGTATCACTTAAAAAGCAACATGCTATCAAACATTTGATTAATTAATAATTCAGCTTGATTAGTAGAAGATTGCAAGCATTTTATGGAACAGAGAAATGAACAATTTTGTTTAAATTAATAATTTAATATTGATATAAAATCTATTTCACAGGAGACAGCACTAAGTAGACGTAGCAAATTTTAATTCCAAAATAAAAATTCTACTCAAAATCCCACCATGTCCCAGGGAAACCGGGGGGAAATATAAGGAGGGGGAGGGGGGGGGGAGTTTAAAGACTGCACCGTTACTATGCCAAGTTTTTTTCCAAAAATAAAATTAAAAAAATCACAATTAGAGACTATATATAATTTTTCCGAGGCCAACACCTTTTTAATTTTTATAATCTAGGTGGACAAGTGCAAGTAGGTTGATTACCTGAAAGCCCATTGGAACATTTTATCAGGCCTTGGACTAATTAAGTTTGCATCATTTGCTTGTACATATGAGCTAACTTAGAATAAGTTCATGCAATATATGAAATTTGAATTTGTGATTTTTAGTTTTTAACTTGGAAATCTACTGAACTGAACCAAAACCCCCCCCCCCCCGGGGGCCCGTGGCAACCAATTGCGTCAATCCACAGGATTGGGCCAGCACCTTTATAGTTGAAAGTGTAACAAGTTGTCCCCATCATGAAGGCAATTATAATATCTAGCTAGTAGCTGGAACGTCAGATTCTTTGTAGATTTTCTTTGAAGTTCTATAATGGGGTCGGTGTTTGCATAGTATCTTTCTAATATCCAGCCAATGCAACTTGTGAAAGACTTCACGCGTCGTTCTCGTAAAGTCAAGTTTTGATGTTTCTTTGTAGGTCATTCTTATTCCTTTGCCTCTTCATCAAGTTCCATGAACTTTCACTTATTGCAGTACACAAAGTAGTTTTTACACTTTGAACATGTTACCTCTAATTTTTAACTTGGAAAATTGCCTGACGAGTTGATCAATTGCGTTGGTGAACAAGTTATCTCCATCATGAAGGCAATTTTTACTTGGAAAATCTCCTGACCAGCATCTTTACTTTTTCACCTATTGCGCATGTACAAGTTGTCTCCATCATGGAGGCAATTATTATTTCTAGTAAGTAGCCAGAATGGAATTTTTCCAAATTTCCATTTAGGTTTTGTAAAGTGGTTGGTTTTCACATGGTCCAATGCAACTTGTGAAAGACTTCATACTTTGTTCTTAAAAAGTCAATTTATGACATCTCCTTTTATGTCTTTCTAAGCGCTTTGTCTATTTATCATGTTCCTTGAACTTTTAGTTTATTGCAATCCCCAAAATAGCTATTGCTCAAATATGTCTGTAATCATGCTAATCATTGAACTACCAATATGAATATAAAAGAGGGAAAGATGGTCTCACTCTTCAATTTTTTGTTCAATGCAGTGAATTTCTAATTCCAACTGAGGATCTGAAAAGTGAAGGAAATACATGAAACCTACATCATTATACAAGATATTTATAGATGAGCGGAGTTAAAATGATGAGACTGACAAGTACCAACCTTTATTCTAACTACATACATGCTTTCATTTGTCACCATCAACATTTGTCATCGTCATAGCAAAAAATAAAAAATAAAAGAAAATAACCTTTGTGGAAGATAAAAGTCAAGAGCAAACGATGACGAAGACTACTTGAAAACGTCAAAAATTGACTTTTGGAAAATGATAGATAAGTCAACTCCAGGGGGCATTTATACCAGTGAAAGAGAAGTTATCTCAAATGATGAGATACGAGTAAAGCAAAAAAAAAAAAAAAAATTGTGGAATTTTTCTATATGTTTTTATGCTTTGATAAATAGTACGCGAACCTATTTATAAGTTTTGTTAGATGATTATCTAGGTAACAAACCAATTAAGTTATGCACAATCAATGCACCGTTATGAAAGATATGAAAAATCAAGGAAAAATCCTAAATTATCTTTCAAAAATTTCCTAAATATCTCTAATATGATTTGCTTCTTGGCCATACTATCATGTGCCAGTCATGAGGATGAAGAATAGTGGAATTAACGAAGGCCAATTGGGAGTATTTGATTGATCATCCACAAGGAAGGACGGTTAACCTCTAATGACCCAATCATGAAACTATCGTCGATAAACCAGGAAGTGTTAGGACATGATCAGAGCGGTTATGGAGAAATGGCAGGAAGGAGAAGGAATGTGATTAAGGTTGGAAGCGGTTACCAAAAGGGAAATAACTATTCGACGGTCAGCAAGTTGCTCTATAAATACTGCTAGTCATCCAACAAAGAACCCCCCACAACAAATCAATTGCTATTTCTTTACACTTATCTTTAGTTTTGTAGCTGTAGATCTTAGATTCTCACTGTCAATTATATTCGTCAATTATATTCCAGCGAGTATTTACTCTCTAGTACAACATCATTGATTAAATTCTAGTATTGTATCTTTAGTCCAGCGTTGTCGATTAAATTCAACTGTTGTGTCTTTTACCTAGGTTCACTGTTGTCGATTAAATTCTAACTTTGTACTGAACTATCCTTGGGTTGTGCCGTCAATTGAATTCCAACATACTTTTGGATCTAATCGTAGAAGTTAGTGAGTCATCAATTAGTAGGATTGTATCGTGTTGCTTGAAATTGGAAAATCATTTGCATTGCATTTGATATCCTCTGTTCGGATTCAGCATAGGACCTTTACACCATTTAAATAAAAGCCAAAGAATGACATTCGGTGAAAGGTAATTTGTCTTGGGAACAAAAACCGGCGAAACAACATCGTTCTCATATTGTTCTATGCCACAACAAAAAAATTGTGAAGACTTGGACGGAGTCCTACATTCTCACTGGAAAAGAAGTTTCATGTTACTTACAACCTTTTCTTTCATTTTAATAAACAATATTTACAGCTTGTTGCGCTTGCAATAAGGTTTATCTATGAAAGTATAGATTTAAATAAGTTAGTTTGTCAAGAGTTTTCCTCTCGAAGTGTTTCTCAAAAAGTCATTAATATTTACGAGCTAAATTATTTAAATATTAAATCGCGCATTCATTTAACAGTTTAAATTTTCAAAATAATTGAAAATGATTCCATGAAATTTCACAAAAGTAATGATAGACTTAAGAATAAAAAATGTCTTATAGTACTAGAATGTCTTCTAACACTCGGATGTTTGTGGTATGACCTTCGCTAATCAGTTCTGTGGACTCGTGTTTCTCGTCATTGGAGGTGGAATCATCCCCATTGGTTAGTGCTGCTCCATTTTTTGTTTACTGGTTTTACAAATTCATTGAAGATAATGGTCCACTGTTGAATTGTGATCTTCACGAAATCTCTTGCCAGAAATGTGTTTAACGCTCGAATTTACATACACAAACATCAGATTATGATAACAACGATAAGGCTTCATGAAAGGGAAGCACATTAAAATCCATTTTAAGAACACGAAAAACTATCATCCTGCTTCCCAACATCCTTATAATCACATTAATTATGTGCATAGTATCTTAGACACAATGAGCAATCCAAGAGGCAAGATCATGTCTTAATCTACATCAAGGATATGTTTTGCAGTGTGCCTTCGACCCCGCTAGAGCATAGTATGTTTAGGGTTCATCATCAAATGCACAAAGTAAACAACACAACAAAGCCTACCGGAGATTCTAGTTGTCGGCCCTTATCACTATGGAAATGAAAAGTTCAAATTCATGGAGGACCACAAAAAGCGGTACGTGCAACAGTTGCTTTGGAGGAGAAACGAGAATGCCAACGGTAGATGACGATTCTAAGAGAACTGGAATAGTGGGCGTGTGATTGCTACACAAAAATCATTGATCTCTCTCCAAAAAATCCAAACAATGATTCTCATTGATGGTTGTTTCATTGTTTATTGGAGTACATAGAATATTTTTCATGCAATTGGTGATATCTAAATATGTGATTTTCAACTCCTAACTTGATAATCTTTTAACACGTCATTTAACCGCACCAATAAGAGAATTGGGCCAGCATTTTTATATTTGCATTTATCACAATTGTACAAATTGTCTCCATCATGAAGGTATTTATGGTTTCTCGCCGGTAGGTAGAACGTCGGACTCTTTCACGTTGGACTCTTTCCACATGTTCCATGATGTTTTGTGAAATGGTTGGTTTTCAACTAATATGATGTAACTTGTGGATTGACTTCATACGTCTTTCTCCTGAAGTCAATTTTTGGCGTTTCCTTCTTAGTCTTTCCGAGACCTTTGCATCTTCATCGAATTTATTGCAGTACCCACTACCGTCAGAAGTATTGATGACTAAGGTCGATGGGCCAAAGATAAATGTGTTTTGAGTTTTGTATAAATGGTTGGTGTATGCAGTAGTCTCATTTTATCTCAACTTCATTGAAATATAATGCAAAAAAGAGAGAAGAACTGCATACTCCATGGTAGTAGCTAGTCTAGCTTGGCGAGAAGAATGAGCAACCAACAATTGTATTCAGAGATTACTTTTGTTTTTTCCAATTTTTGGAAATTAATTTAAGTATCATATATGTCATGAAAAATAGTACTTGACCAAAATTGAAATTTGGAGTAGTTCATATGAGGACAGAATTGGTAAGTTGTCCTTACTTTATTACGGATAATTTTGTGCATATTTAAAGATATTTTTTTATAATGAGATACCAATAAAATAATAGCATATCAAAGACAGTGGGGAGGAAAACCTATGAGTGGGATCAATAAGGTGGATAGAGGGAGTAGCTCCTACATACATTAAGCAAAATAGTGAAAAATTTCTCAGTTGCTCTAGTATGTTGCATATTTGTACATATTCAACTCTAAATTACGCCATAACCTATATAGTGTGTTAGACACAATGAGCAATCCGAGATGCAAGATCATGTATTAATCTATATCAAGAATATGCTTTGCGGTGTGCCTCCAGCCTTGTCAGAGCTTAGCATATTTAGGGTTCATCGACAATTGTGCAGAGTAAACCACAAGAACCAGAGATTCTAGTTGTCGGCCTTTATCACTATGGCAATGACAAGTTCAAATTCATGAAGGACCAAAAAAAGTGGTATGTGAAGCAGTTGCTTCAGAGGAGAAAGGAGGATATCGACTCCAAGAGAACTCAAACAACAAGCTCGTGATTGCTATGGAGAAACCATCAATCTCTCCCCAAAAAATTTTTAAGCAATGATGCTCATTGATGGTTGTTCCATTGTCGAGTTGTTCCATGAGAACAATATGGAGGAACTGAGAGACAAAGACAACACGCTTATGAAGGCAGAGTGGATTCGATACTGCCTTCAGCGCGATTTACTGCTGCTCGAGAACCAACTCTTGCTTTTCATCTTGAACAAGCTGTGTGACCTGACTAAAGGTTCGGATGAGCATCTCGAGCTCATTGATATAGCTACCATGTATTTTGGACTGGAAGACTCAAGCCAATATCCGACACTTCACGAGAGCAAACATCTTCTGGTTTGCCTAATGTGCCCCGGCTATATGACAGAGCCATGCCAATGAAAGAGAAACTCATGTTCATGTCCTCAGCGATGGAGCTTAGGGAATCCGGAGTCAAGTTAAAGGCAGTGTGAGGGCGACACATGAAAGACATCAAATTCAAGAACAGGAAACTTGAGATACCAGTCTTGAGTGCACAGGACCACGCCAAGTCACAATTTCGAAACCTAATCGCGAATGAGCAGCATCGTCAAGGTGAAGACATCAACTACTTTACTAATTACGTGACCTTGATGGATTGCCTCATTAACTCTTCAAAGAACGTCGAGGTGCTCCGCCATGCAAGGATTATTAAGAACTACTTGGGCGATGACGAGGTGGCTATGCAAATGTTCAACAAGATGAGTGACTACGTCACTCTATCCAATTGCTATTACTACGAGATCTTCAAAAATGTGAATGTGTATTGTAACGAGAGGTGGAACAACTGGATGGCAAAATTAATGAGGGAATACAATCCCACAGCCAGAGTTTGCTCGCAGCCATTGTGTTGCTCCATCTCATAGCAGCGCAAACAGTATTTAGTATTCTTTATTACAGAAAGCAAAAATAAATGTGATCAATGCTGGTTTATATATGTCTCACAGTTTATTGGAATACATAGAGTAATTTACATGTAGTTTATGAAATCTAAATATATAACTTTTAGTTCCTAATTTGATAATCTCTTAACACGTCGTTCAATCGCATCAATCCAGAAAATTGGGCCAGCATCTTTATTTTTGCATTTATCACAATTATACATGTTGTCTTGTCAAGGCATTTAAGGTATCTAGCTAGTAGGTAGAACGTAGGACTCTTTCCACGTGTTCCACCTACAGTAATCCAGTAACCTCAAATGGTTTTTCAAATATAGTACGATGCAACTTGTGGATCACTTAATACGTCTTTATTGTAATACTCTCAACCGTCAAAAATTGACGATCTAGGTCGACGGGTCAAAGAAAAACGAGTTTGAAATTTCTATAAATGGTCGATGTATCCGGTAGTCTCATTTTATCTCCACTGCACTGAAAAACAACCCCACAAAAAGAGAAACTGGATACTGCGAAATAAGAGCTGGTCTAGCTTGGTGAGAAGAATGAGCAACCAACAACTTAATCAAGTAAGTCCTACGAATTTCCCTCTCCTTTTCTGATCCGTGTTTATTCAAATTGAGAAAAAGAACATAAAGTTGAAAAATTCCGAATTATGGTCCATTAATTAACATGATTTTGGGAAGCACTAAATTAAATTGTACATGTTAGATCTTATTTAATGCGCCAAAATTACCTTAACTAACGCGTCTTAATCAGACTAAGGGGGCAAGTAGCTCACGATAAGAACACACAAAATGAATTTAAAATTCACATTTTAGACTTCGTTCGTTTCACGGAAAATATTGCTTTTCTGAAAAATATTTTCTAGGAAAACGTAATTATTTTCTGGTATTCGGGTGAAACTTGATTTTGAAGTAGAAAATATTTTCTGTCATTTGCTTGGGAAAATATTTTCCTTTACAAACTCTTTTCAATAATTTTTTATTATTTTGTTTTTTAAAATAGATTATTAAATTATTTTTTTCTTTATTTTGTGTTCTCTCATTCCTTGGTTGGTGGCCGGCCGACGGCCAGCCACGCCTCAAGCTCACCTTGCCGGTGAGGCTCGAGGCTTGCCTACCTCTGGTGAGCTCACTTGATCAACTCATCGGCGAGGTGAGCTCGAGGCAGTGAGGCTCGAGCCTCACTGTCGTCTGGTTATGCTCAGGCGTTGCCGATCTGGAGAGGCCCAAGCCTCACTGCCGTCTGGCGAAGCCAGATCGGCGAGCTCAGTTCATCTATCGCCGGTCGCCGGCCGTTGCCGTGGCCAACGACTGGTTGAAAAAGAAAAATAGCAAAAAGAAAGACAGAAAAATAAAGAAAAATAAAAAATAAAAAATCTATTTTATTAAAAAATAACAAAAAATTCGAATTTATGAAAAATATAAAAAATTGAAAAATAAACGAAAGAAGTGAGGACTAATAGAGAGAGTGAATGTGGAAAATGTTTTCCACTTATGTTTTCCCCAACTTGAAAAGTGGAAAACATTTTCCCTCATTTTAGAAGTTTTTTTTTTCTTCATGGAAAATGTTTTCCCCAATGAATTTATTTTCCGTGAAACAAACATCGGAAAATCTGGAAAACGTTTTCCGGAAATTTATTTTCCGTGAAATGAACGGAGCCTTAGTGCCTAAAAATTGTCCTTGCTTGGTGGCTGGAGGGATGAAATTTGAGAACTCAAATTCTCAAGACTCTTCTAGAGAACCAAAAGGGGTGCCCGGGGGGTTCTCTAAAGCTTGAAAGTAAAAAGCCCATATAGCTGTCAATTTATTCTTGGAGCAAAATTATGTAAGGAGCAATAGTACAGGGTTTGTAATTTTTCCTCTACTATCCATTTGTTTATATTGAATGTCCTTGCCACGTGTTCAACCACAGTGCTTAATTTGCATTATCCATCAATATTCACCCAAAAATACAAAATTTGTCCGAAATTTATTCAGAGATTAGTTTTCTTTTTGCTAGTTTTCAGAAATTAATTTATGAATCATATGTCTAACGAAAATTAGTATGATGATCAAAAATGAAAACTAAGATAGTTCGTAGGAGGATAGTTTTTGTAAGTTGCCATTAATCAAAGGAAAGCACATGTAAAACAATCATCTTGCTTTACCATGTGCTTATCATCACGTTAATTATGTTGTAACCAACACAGCATGCTGGGATCCGTGAGCATTCCGGGGAGCAAGATCATGTCTTAGTCTACATCGGGGATATGCTTCGCAATATACCTCCCACTTCACCAAAGCATAGTATATTTAGGGTTCGTCATCATCTGCGCGAAGTCAACAAGAAAGCCTATGACCCGGAGATTCTAGCCATCGGCCCTTATCACCATGGAAATGACAAGTTCAGATTCATGGAGGAGCAAAAACTGCGATACCTGCGGCAATTGCTTGAAAGGACAAACGAGGGGAGCATCAATAGTTATATGTTGGCTCTCAGGAAATTGGAAGAGCAGGCGCGTAATTGCTACGCTGAAGCCTTCAATTCCTTCCAAGAAGACTTTCTCGCAATGATGCTCATCGATGGCTGTTTCATTGTCGAGTTTTTCCGTAAGTGCATCAATAAGAAGCTAAGAGACAGAGACAAAGACGACCCGATTATGCATGGATGTGGGATTCGAACCAGCATTAGGCGCGATTTACTGCTGCTAGAGAACCAACTCCCACTTTTCGTCTTGAGCAAGCTATATGACCTGACTAAAGGTCCGAACGAGATTCAGGAGTTCAGCGACGTCGCCGCCACGTACTTCAAGTTTAAACCAGGGACAATTGGCAAGAGCCAGGGTGACCATCTTCTACATCTATATCACACGTGGGGCACTTCTGGCTTGCCTAAAACACCCTCGGCGACAGAGCTAGATTGCATACCCGAGCTAGTCTGCATACCAGCCGTGTCCTCGGCGACAGAGATAGGGCGGATACCCTCGGCGACAGAGCTAGATTGCATACCCGAGCTAGGCCGGACACCCTCGGCGACAGAGCTAAGGGAGTCAGGAGTCAGTTTTAGAGCTTTGCAAGGGGGCGAACTGAGCGACATCAAATTCGAGAACGGGACTCTCAAGATACCGGTCTTGTATGTAGAGGACAGCACCGAGTCACAATTTCGAAACCTGATCGCGTACGAGCAGTATCGTCAAAGCAGAGGCATCAACTACTTCACGGATTACACGGCCTTCATGGATTGCCTTATAAACTCTTCAAAGGGTGTCAAGGTGCTTCGCCGCGCGAGGATTATTAAAAACTACTTGGGCGATGACGAGGTGGTTGCGCAAATGTTCAACAAGATCGGTGACCACGTCACTGTATCTGATTTCTATTACTCTGAGGTCTTCACAAAGGTGAATGCATATTATACCGAGCCATGGAACATTTGGGTGACGATACTGAGGACGGAATATTTCAATACTCCTTGGATTTTCTTGTCCGGTTCCGCGGCCGGCGTGTTGCTCCTTCTCACGATAGCACAAACGGTATTTAGTATTCTTTCTTATACAAAGCAAAGTTGAATGTGATCAATGTTTGTTTGAAGTTTTCCCTTGAACCATCTACTCATGTTCTATAGCCAATAATGTTGTCTTGGTTTTCCAATGAGGATGAACCACGTGTATTTCTACAGAGAACAGTATTTGTACGTCAATTAGAGTCTTTAACTATTTTATAGTAGAAATATTGCTGTTGATTTCGGGAGATTTCTTTTGTACGTACCTGTCTATGGTATACAACGGTTAATTCCACTTATTCTAGGAAGATTTCAAAATTTTCTTTTACAAAAAATAGAATTTTGTTATGTGTTTACACATTCAGAGTAATTGAGGGAGTAGAGATGGTCAATGGGTGATTGACTTTTGAGTCTAGGATTCACAATCCACCTGAGCTCATAACTTGAAGTGATGAGTAATCCCACAAAATTTTACAAGAACATCTTTGAGGCATTGAATACGCGGTAGTCCAACCTAATTTTAATCCCGACATCAATATTGGAATTGTTCAAGAACCAATTGCTTTTCTCAATTGGTCAAGTGCTACCCCACTTTTCAATCTTCTTTGACGATGTGGGTTGTGACCTTTGCCTCAAGTCTGGGCGAGGGTGATCTTCTCGCTGAAGATGTTGTAGATCTAGGCTAGGATCACTGCCATCATTACTAGAGGGGCAAGGGCCGCTAGTGCCAAGCTCATAGATGACCTTGCGAGCAAGTGGCGAGGCCTCCCACCCCACACACTCATGCGCGCACGCATTGTTTTCTTTTTCCAGCACGTTGGCTTTGGCTGAGTCCAAAGAGGGATGCCGACCCCTCTCTGGTGTAAGGGTGGCTGCCACGACGCCACTACCTCAAGTGGAACCACCACTATTCTTCTTGACTTCGGCTTTTCCTCTATTAGATTCTTCCTCTTTTTCCATTTTTTTTCTAAAATCTCGAAATCAATTTTATCCTTTTAATTTACTTTAATTTTAATTTTTCCTAAAATGGTTGACATGGCAACCACACCAGTGCTTCTCTCTTCATAAAAAATAAATAAGATATTAGCTTCTTTTTTTAACTAAATTAGACAGAGCTACCATAACCAAATTAGGCGAAGAATATGGAAAAAATTGATCGTACCAATCTAACAAGTTTTAAAATTTCATTACATATTTTGAAAATTTTTATAACCTAATTACATTTTCGCAATAAATTTTAAAATTTATGGTGCACTTGTCCCTATATTTAATTATTATAGATATTAAAGTTGATGAAACATGTTAACCCTACAAAAATGTCGAAACGGAAGTTCAATAACCAACTCAATGTGCCATGCTTTATTCCAGCATTGAGCAAAAATGGAAATATATCATGCTAATTGAATAACAATTCAGAACAAAATAGGATTCACATATTAAATATACGACAAAGTATGTTTAGCTCATAATCATGATATGTCATGACAAATGGGAAGAACCATGGTAGAAAAGATGGAAAATGTCACCAGCATAATGACCAGACTATACTAAGTGGGTAAAGTGGTTTGTATGGACAAAGGCAAAATTAAAGAGCTTTCACCTACAACATATAACAGACCCCAAAAAAAACTACAATATGTAAATATAGAAAGCTTGGTGATAGTGAATATATAAAGCATGAAGACACATTCCCAAGTAATTCTAGAGAATGATAATTCTAGATAATGAATACATTGATAGCAAAGCCCTTGCACCAAAGTCAAACCGTCCAATGGAGATTTTATCAAGAATATAAGAACTCCATCGTTAAAACGGCAGAGCTATTTGATTTGGTGGGTCGAAATAGTTTTGATTGATCACTCAATGAGTTGATTAATTACACAACATCAACTCCGTTTTGTGAAAATTCCTTTAGTTCTGGAAGATTAATTTGCAAAAATTCTTTGTTGTGGAAAAAAAATCGAATTTTTATGGACTAAATAGGAAAATGGGTTATTAACTTACTACATATACATTCATATAGTTGAATTCGTTTTAACTTTTTAAAGACAATTAATGTTAAATAAGTGAAAAAATTTAACGTCTTATCTAAATAATTGTACAAGTTCATGGTTACTAACTTAGAAACCTTTAACTTTTTCATTATTTTGATATCACTCCCTTTTTCTGATCTTAGAAACCTTTTTTAACATTTTCACTACTTTGATATTATTCCCTTTTCTCAATCAATTTGCACTATTTATCAGTCCACATATATAATTAAGTAATTACATGTTTGCCAAACATATATAATTAAAATTATTAATAACCTCTTTATACATTGCATGAATCCATTTTAATTTTTTTAAAAACATCAATGACAGATAATTAAGCTTTTTTATCTAATTAATGTAAACGATAAAGTAATATATGCAGGGGAAGTAGTAAAAAAATTGAGTTTTGTGATGGCATGGCCAATCACAAAGTTTTATTTTACCCAACTTTCTTGTTTGTAGCTATCGATTCTTAAGTACCACATAGTGGGACCATGGAAAATTCACATCACTTGAGTCAAGAGACAACTACGCCAAAAAAAGAAGGGAAGAAGAAAATTAATGGACGACTATAACATTATTCTATCGTATAGCCCCAGAGGACCCATCAAACTTCAAAGGTAAATACAGAGTGTACTTGAATCCAATATGGACAGTTTATATAGCACTCGCGTTAGATTTACATTTTATGTGACCACATGAATGTCAGTAAAACATAAGAAAAAGAGGAATTTGTATTCAAGTACGTGTACATGTGTACGCACAAGTTTTACATTACCTCAAGTATCTCCATAAACTGAATTCTCAAGGAGATAACTCTGTTACGGTAATTCCCGTATGAAGTTATGCGTGAGAACTTTCTTCATCCATTTTTCAAGGTAATTGCAGAAGGAAATTTTGAAAAATCCACACTTTGGAAGATGATCATCTCACAACAATGCCAAACAAAGCAACAAGCAAGCCTGGCTTCCACATCATTTTGGATAATAGAATTACAGTAGATGATGGGGACGCGGGTTCTGACTCTCGAGCACCTTGAGGAGGATCGCTAGTTTCCTATCACAAAAAAACCAGGAACAAATTGAATTCACTGAGTGTGCTGTTAATGTCGGCTTTCAATTTGTAGAGATCATAGAACTTGAAAGCCCGTCGTACAATTTTACAAAAGCAATGATAGACTTATGAATAAAAAATGTTATATAGTTCTAGAATGTTTCCTAACATTTGGATGTTTATGGTATGACCTTCGCTAATCAGCTCTATCGACTTATCTTACTCATCATCGGAGGTGGAATCATCCCTATTGAGCCACTATGTATCTGCGGATTTTCTTCCCGTCCTGAAAATGTTAGGGTAATTGCATGTATCAGAACCAAAACAACCAAATAAGCATCCTAAATGCATAAGTAAAACCATTCATGTAAGTATATATATTTGACTACAAAAAGTATCCGAACTTTTGAACTCACTTGATCCCCGTGGGCGTTGGATCTATGCAAATTGAGTAGACTCCATCCAAAGGCTGGCCAAATATGGCCTTCAAGATTACTTTGATTGGAACACCCAATGATTTAAATGTGAAGTTTACCATATTCAAATCAAATGCTTATTCACTCATTCCATTATTGGGTTAGAAAAAGACAGATTAGATGTTTCTTTTGTCCTTAGGCACGAAGTTTGGAATTGTAACTTTATTGGATTTATACAAGAATATTGATTCTCGAACTAATAGTGACACCACATGTCCAATTTTTTAGGATGGTCTGGAAGTGAACCTTATATATAAGTTATCTCCCTCCGATTAATAATTTAAACTTTTGGTCTAGTTAACTTTCTAATAGTCTTAATGCCGACATATTTACAAAGTTTAATTTTGTTTGCCGTATTCATTCCATTGCTAGATGAATGTTTCCCTTTCAAAAATTTGCACTAATAGTGTATGTAATATAAAGCGCAAATAAAAACCTCTGATTAGACTATTTCTCAAATAGAAAATTCTAGAATATGGACATTATTTCTTTCTTTCAGAAAGGAAATGAAGTCAATAAGAAGTAATTACTGCAAGTGCACTTTTTTTAAACTTTGAATAACTACTTAAATATAAAACTCATTTGAGGAGAGAATAAAAACTTTACTAGATCATTTTTCTTGGTTAAGTTTGTCATGTTTTTTACTTGGTTTATCTAGAGTTATTTAGAATTAAATCACATCAAAAGTGATTTTGTCGTCAATTGCCATTTGTAGATGACGTAGTTTTACTGAATTGAGAAGACGAATTTGTATTATATTATGTGAAAATCATGTTAGATATCATTTTAGTTGTAACAACAGGAAAAATATATATTATAGTTTGACATGAAACCCGGTTGAGAAAAGAGAGAATAATGAGGAGGACAATGCTAGCCTAATGGTGCCGCAAGTGTTTCAAACTAACGGTGCATTTTGTGCCGTTAGTATCACTTAAAAAGCAACATGCTATCAGACATTTGATTAATTAATAATTCAGCTTGATTAGTAGAAGATTGCAAGCATTTTATGGAACAGAGAAATGAACAATTTTGTTTAAATTAATAACTTAATATTGATATAAAATCTATTTCACAGGAGACAACACTAAGTAGACGTAGCAAATTTTAATTCCAAAATAAAAGTTCTACTCAAAATCCACCATGTCCAGGAAACCGGGGGAAATATAAGGAGGGGGGGAGGAGTTTAAAGACTGCACCGTTACTATGCCAAGTTTTTTCCAAAAATAAAGTAAAACAAAATCACAATTAGAGAGACTATATATAATTTTTCCATGGCCAACGCCTTTTTATTTTTTATAATCTAGGTGGACAAGCGCAAGTAGGTTGACTACCTGAAAGCCCATTGGAACATTTTATCAGGCCTTGACTAATTAAGTTTGCATCATTTGCCTGTACGGATGATGTAACTTAGAATAATTTCATGCAATATATGAAATTTGAATTTGTGATTTTAGTTTTTAACTTGGAAATCTACTGAACTGAACCAAACCAGCCGCCCCCCCCCCCCCGCGGGCTATGGCAACCAATTGCGTCAATCCACAGGATTGGGCAGCACCTTTATTGTTGAAAGTGTAATAAGTTATCTCCATCATGAAGGCAATTATAATATCTAGCAGTAGTTGGAACGTTAGATTCTTTGTAGATTTTCTTTGAAGTTCTATAATGGGGTCGGTGTTTGCATAGTATCTTTCTAATATCCAGCCAATGCAACTTGTGAAAGACTTCATGCGTCGTTCCATAAAGTCAAGTTTTGATGTTTCTTTGTAGGTCATTCTTATTCCTTTGCCTTTTCATCAAGTTCATGAACTTTCAGATATTGCAGTACACAAAGTAGTTTTTACACTTTGAACATGTTACTCTAATTTTTAACTTGGAAAATTGCCTGATGAGTTGATCAATTGCGTTGGTGTACAAGTTATCTCCATCATGAAGGCAATTTACTTGGAAATCTCCTGACCAGCATCTTTACTTTTTCACCTATTGTGTGTGTACAAGTTGGCTCCATCACGGAGGCAATTATTATTTCTAGTAAGTAGCAAGAACGGAATCTTTCCAAATTTCCATTTAGGTTTTGTAAAGTGGTTGGTTTTCGCATGATCTAATGCAACTTGTGAAAGACTTCATACTTCGTTCTTAAAAAATCAATTTATGACATCTCCTTTTATGTCTTTCTAAGAGCTTTGCCTATTTTATCAAGTTCCTTGAACTTTTAGTTTATTGCAATCCCCAAAATAGCTATTGCTCAAATATGTCCGTAATCACGCTAATCATTGAACTACTCATATGAATATAAAAGAGGGAAAGATGGTCTCACTCTTCAATTTTTTGTTCCATGTAGTGAATTTCTAATTACAGCTGAGGATCTGAAAAGGGAAGGAAATACACGAAACCTACTTCATTATACAAGATATTTATAGATGAGAGGAGTTAAAATGATGAGACTGACAAGTACGAACCTTTATTCTAACTACATACACGCTTTCATTTGTCACCATCAACCTTTGTCATCGTCATAGCAAAAAATAAAAAAGAAAAGAAAAGAACCTTTGTGGAAGATAAAAGTCAAGAGCAAACGATGACGAAGGCTACTTGAAAACGTCAAAAATTGACTTTTGGAAAATGATGGAGAAGTCAACTCCAGGTGGCATTTATACCAGTGAAAAAGAAGTTATCTCAAATGATGAGATACGAGTAAAGCAAAAAAATAATTGTGGAATTTTTCTATATGTTTTTGTGCTTTGATAAATAGTACATGAACCTATTTATAAGTTTTGTTAAATGATTATCTAGGTAACAAACCAATTAAGTTATGCACAATCAATGCACCGTTATGAAAGATATGAAAAATCAAGGAAAAATCCTAAATTATCTTTCAAAAATTTCCTAAATATCTCTAATATGATTTGCTTCTTGGCCAATTGGGAGTATTTGATTGATCATCCACAAGGAAGGACGTTTAACATCTAATGACCCAGTCATGAAACTATTGTCGATAAACCAGGAAGTGTTAGGACATGATCAGAGCAATTATGGAGAAACGGCAAGAAGGAGAAGGAACGTGATTAAGGTTGGAAGTGGTTACCAAAAGGGAAATAACTATTCGATGGTTAGCAAGTTGCTCTAATGCTAGTCATCCAACAAAGAAACCCACCCCCCAACAAATCAATTGCTATTTCTTTACACTTATCTTTAGTTTTGTAGCTGTAGATCTTAGATTCTCGTCATCAATTATATTCTGGTGAGTATTTACTCTCTGGTGCAACATCATTGATTAAATTCTAGTGTTGTATCTTTAGTCCAACGCCATTGATTAAATTCAAGTGTGGTGTCTTTTATCTAGGTTCACTATTGTCGATTAAATTCCAACTTTGTACTGAACTATCCTTGGATTGTGCTGTCAATTGAATTCCGACATACTTTTGGATCTAATTGTAGAAGTTAGTGAGTCATCAATTAATAGGATTGTATCGTGTTGCTTGAAATTGGAAAATCATTTGCATTGCATTTGATGTCCTCTGTTCGGATTCAGCACCAGACCTTTACACCATTTAAATAAGAGCCAAAGAATGAGATTTGGTGAAAGGTAATTTGTCTTGGGAACAAAAACCGGCAAAACAACTTCGTTCTCATATTGTTCTATGCCACAACAAAAAATTTGCGAAGACTTGGGCGGAGTCCTACATTCTCACTGGAAACAAAGTTTCATGTTACTGACAACCTTTTCTTTCATTTTAATAAACAATATTTACAGCTTGTTGCGCTTGCAATAAGGTTTATCTAAGAAAGTATAGATTTAAATAAGTTAGTTTGCCAAGAGTTTTCCTCTCGAAGTTTTTCTCAAAAAGTCATTATAATGTACGAGATAAATTATTTAAATGTTAAATCGTACATTCATTTAATAGTTTAAGTTTTTTAAATAACTGAAAATGATTCCACGAAATTTCACAAAAGTAATAATAGACTTAAGAATAAAAAATGTCATATAGTACTAGAATGTCTTCTAACACTCGGATGTTTGTCGTATGACCTTCGCTAATCAGTTATGTGGACTCGTGTTTCTCGTCATTGGAGGTGGAATCATCCCCATTGGTTAGTGCTGCTCCATTTTTTGTTTACTGGTTTTACAAATTCACTGAAGATAATGGTCCACTGTTAAATTGTGATCTTCACGAAATCTCTTGCCAGAAATGTGTTTGACGCTCGAAGTTAGATACACAAACATCAGATTATGATAACAACGATAAGGCTTCAGGAAAGGGAAGCACATTAAAATCCATTTTAAGAACACGAAAAACTATCGTCCTGCTTCCCAACATGCTTATAATCACATTAATTATCTTGTAACGTGCATAGTATCTTAAACACAATGAGCAATCCAAGATGCAAGATCATGTCTTAATCTACATCAAGGATATGCTTTGCAGTGTGCCTTCGACCCCGCTAGAGCATAGTATGTTTAGCGTTCATCATCAAATGCACAAAGTAAACAACACAACAAAACCTACCGGAGATTCTAGTTGTCGGCCCTTATCACTATGGAAATGAAAAGTTCAAATTCATGGAGGACCACAAAAAGCGGTTTGCAGCAGTTGCTTTGGAAGAGAAACGAGAGTGCCGACAGTATATGCCGATTCTAAGAGAACTGGAATAGTGGGCGTGTGATTGCTACACAAAAATCATTGATCTCTCCCCAAAAAATCCAAACAATGATGCTCATTGATGGTTGTTTCATTGTTTATTGGAGTACATAAAATATTTTACATGCAGTTGGTGATATCTAAATATGTGATTTTCAACTCGTAAGTTGATAATCTTTTAACACGTCATTCAACCGCACCAATCAGAGAATTGGGCCAGCATCTTTATATTTGCGTTTATCACAATTGTACAAATTGTCTCCATCATGAAGGTATTTATGGTTTCTTGCTGGTAGGTAGAACGTCGGACTTTTTCACGTTGGACTCTTTCCACATGTTCCATGATGTTTTGTGAAATGGTTGGTTTTCAACTAATATTATGTAACTTGTGGATTGACTTCATACGTCTTTCTCTTGTAGTCAATTTTTGGCATTTCCTTCTTAGTCTTTCCGAGACCTTTGCATCTTCATCGAATTTATTGCAGTACCCACTACCGTCAGAAGTATTGATTGTAATAATTCTTAATATGAACAATCATTAAATTAAGAATGAATTCGATTTATACATGATTGTAAAACACCAAGAATCCGAATATGTACAGCGGAATTAAACACATACATGTTTGAGCCATGGCCTCACTTGACTAGAAACAGATCAACCTGATATGATCAGTGATCTGTCGGTATGCTGATTCTTCCTCTCTATGACCTATTTCGGTTTAGCAGCTTTAATGGGATTAAGCGACTGATAGGTATAACCTACCCTTTTATAGGCTAGAGAGGGGACCTAGCAAACCCTAATCAATAGCGTGTCAACTGGGCCCTTCCCATTACGGGTTTCAGTTAAACACAATTGCCTACACTTTGCTGCTCAATTAGATGCCAAAACCCAACTCAATAAGATCACTTTAGGGTTTAAAATAAATTGGAATATCCATTAACCCGATTATATAAAATAGAAAATTAATTAATTAATGTAAGCCCATTATCGAAAAATTTCCAACATTCTCCCACTTGGGCTACATTAATTAATTTGTTTTATCTTTGAAAACGATTTTATTTTGAAAACGACACTCTCGGGTTAATAACTGAAAATTTATTTTATGTGGCCACAATTTTGAAAAATAATATTCCAATAATGGCATCTCAAAACCAATCCAATCCTATATAACCTCATTATAGGACTATGGCGATCAACGTGTTAAGAAAATATCGTAACACATGACCTTCCATAATCACATATAATAAACATTATATTTTCATGGATCATGGGCCTAGTAGTGTAGTAAAAAATAGTGCCAACATGTGATCAAAATATACACTATTTCTTATCGGTCCTCAATGCAATTTCTCAACGACATGAAACTGCATTAGCGTAATTTCTAAACAACATGAAATTGCCTCAGTGTGATTTCTAAACAATATGAAATTGCACAACTATGTCACAATCCAACATGAGATCTCATAATCAGTGACATCCAGTTGTCTTTAAACAAAACTTTGTTTAAAGATACTGTTTCATATTTCCATTTCTCAGTCGACAGGAGAAAGGATAACGATAAAATCAATAATAATGATTATCAAAAGTCAATGATTTAATAAACATTATAAAAGCATTATTAGTTTGTATATAACTATAATATCTAGAAATACAAACTATATAGCTCCCACTAACAAAAGAGATCAAAAGACTCTAAAACACCCATATTCTTTACATGTTCTTTAAACAAAATGGGTTGTAAGCCTTTTGTTAGGGGATCAGCCAACATAGACTCAATTCTAATATTCTCTATCACAATGTCTCCATTTTTGACTAAGTCCTTAATAGTATAATATTTGATCTCCATGTGTTTGGACGCATTGCTGATCTTGTCATTCTTGGAATAAAACACAGTTGCAGTATTGTCACAATAGATCACCATAGGTTTAGCAATAGAGTCCATAACCCGCAATTCAGAGATCAAATTTCTGAGCCAAACAGCTTGAGTTGAAGCTCCGTAACACGCTACAAACTCAGCATACATTGTAGAGTTTGTAACCAAGGTTTGCTTTGTACTCTTCCAAGAAATAGCACTTCCAACCATCATAAAAATATATCCAGAAGTTGATTTTCTGTCATCCGAACAACCAGCAAAATCAGCGTCTGAATATCCAATCACCTTGAGGTCATCTACTTTGCTATACACAAGCATGAAATCTTTTGTTCGTTACAGATATCTCATCACTTTCTTAGCTGCAACCCAATGTTCATGACCTAGATTCGACAAATATCTCCCAAGAGCATTCACAGCAAAAGCAATATCAGGTCTAGTGCATACTTGTGCATACATAAGACTACCAACTGTACTAGCATATGGAACATTCTTCATTGCTTCTTTTTCAACATCATTCTTGGGACATTGTTCTATGCTCAATTTATCTCCTTTTACAACAGGAGCTTCACCAACCTTGCAGGTTTGCATATTAAACCTCTTCAGAACCGGTCTATATAACTTTTCTGAGATAATCTCAGAACCTTCTTAGATCTGTCACGATGAATTTCAATGCCTAAAACAAAAGAGGCTTCCCCAAGATCTTTCATATCAAACTTTGCAGACAGAAAACTTTTTGTGTCATTCAATAGATCAATATCTCTACTAGCAAGCAAACTGTCATCTACATAAAGTATTAAGAAAATATATTTACTCCCACTTACTTTCATGTAGATGCATTGATCAAACTTATTTTCTTCAAAATCATATGATCTCACAACTTTGTCAAATTTCAAGTACCATTGACGTGATGCTTGTTTGAGATCATAAATAGACCTCCGAATCTTGCACACCATATGCTCATTTCCAGTTTCTTTAAACCCTTCAGGTTGCTGCATATATACTTCTTCATCCAGGTCTCCATTTAGGAAAGCCGTCTTGACATCCATTTGGTGAAGCTCTAAGTCGAAATGAGCCACCAATGCCATAATTATCCGAAATGAATTTTTAGTGGACACCGGAGAAAAAGTTTCAGTATAATCAATGCCCTCTCTCTGCGTGAACCCCTTTGCGACTAACCTCGCCTTGAATCTCTCTATGTTGCCTTTATTATCTTTCTTGGTTTTGAATACCCATTTGCAGCCAATCGGTTTATGCCCATCAGGTAAATCGACAAGTTCCCATACTTGATTATTTGACATGGAAATCATCTCGTCCTTCATCGCTCTTAACCATTTATCTGTCTGATCACTATCAAGAGCTTCTTTGAAGGTCATCGGATCAACTATATGTCCAATGTCAAAATCAGCTTCTCCAAGATAGACATGATAATCATCTTAAAGTGCCAGTCTTCTTTGTCGTTGTGATCTCCGCACAGGCATTTTTGGAGCCGGATCATTCGTCTGGGGAATTTCATTCCCAGCCATATCTCCAGTATCTGCTTCTTGCTGCGCTTCCACTCTACAAGGCTCTCTACAAGGCTTTCGAATGGAATCATCACTCAAGATGGGCAATGGAATGAAAACCGTTTTGTTTGGTTCTTCCCTTTCAAAAGATTGAGAAGAATTCTCTTCAGCAACATCTAACTCCAGGAATTTAGCAGTTTGAGACTCAACAATTCTAGTGCCCTGAGTAGGACAATAGAACCTATACCCTTTAGAATGGTGAGGGTATCCAATAAAATAACATCTAGTAGTCTTGGGTTCGGTTTTCTTTTGAGAAGGATCATAAATTTTCACCTCTGCAGGACAACCCCAAACTCGAAAGTGATTCAAGCTTGGTTTCCTACCCGTCCATAATTCAAAAGGTGTTTTCAGCACTGATTTACTAGGCACGCGATTCAATATATAAGCTGCTGTTTTAATCGCATCACCCCATAAGTATTCAGGCAAATTAGAACTGCCCATCATACTTCGTTTCATTTCCATGAGTGTGCGATTGCGCCGTTCAGCTACACCATTTTGTTCGGGACTTCCAGGCATTGTATACTGAGCAACAATACCACAGTCTTGTAAATATTTAGCAAACAGTCCCATTTGTTGTCCGGTCTCAATATATCGCCCATAATACTCACCACCGCGATCAGATCTGACAATTTTGATAATTTTTCCCAATTGTTTCTCAACTTCAGTGCGAAATACTTTGAACATGTCAAGAGCCTCAGCCTTCTCCTTAATCAGATAAACGTAACAATAACGGGAGAAATCATCAATAAAAGTGATGAAGTACTTATTTCCACACAGAGTGGTTGAGTATGGCCCGCTAATATCTGTATGAATTATCTCCAATAGATTTTGACTGCGAGTAGCACCTTTCTTCTTAATTTTAGTCAATTTTCCCCTCACACAATCAATACAAGTCTCAGTATCATCCGAGTCAAGAGGAGGAATAATGTTAGCCTTGATGAGTCGCTTTACTCTTTCTTTGGAGATATGCCCTAATCGCTTATGCCACAGCAATGAAGATTTATCTTTAATCAAGGATCTCTTAGCAACATTGTTCTCGACATTAAAAGAACAATATGGACTATCAGGAGATAAGAACAATCGATATAATCCATCACACAGAACACAATTCCCAATAATTCTGAAATCATAACTCAAATCCACTCTCTTATTTGCAAAATAAAGACAATATCTAGCTTTGTCAAGCAAATAAAGAGAAATCAAGTTTCTCCTAAAACCAGGAACATAAAAGACATTGTTCAAAATGAGCTGAAATCCAGAATCTAAATTCAAAACAATTGTGCCTATGTGCTCCACATCAACTCCGACATCGTTTCCAACTTTAAGCTTTAACTCCCTCAAACTTGGACTCCTTAGATTTGTTAGACCCTGTAAGGTAGTAGTCACATGAACAGTAGCACCTGAATCAAGCCACCAAGAATCCAGAGGAACATCAACCAAATTTGATTCAAAACAAACCAACAACTCACCTTGGTGACTTTCTTTTCTTCCTTTTAGCCAAGCTTTGAACTTATAGCAATTGGCTCTCCTGTGACCTTGCTTCTTGCAGTGAAAACACTTGAAATCCTTATCTCCATTTTTTCCATTGTTCCCATTTTTCTTGAAGTCTTGGCTTTTCTTTGGACCATAAGCATTTGATCCTTTAGGCTTCCATTTTCCCCTAGAGGAACTCGATTTGGTATTAGCAATTACATGGGCCGACTCATTCTTCTCCTTCTTCAACTTCTCCTCCTCAGTCACACATTTTGAAATTAGGGCATTAACGCTCCAAGTCTCATTCTGAGCGCTATAAGCAGTCTTAATTTGGCTGAATTTAACTGGCAAAACATTTAAGACGTGATGCACAATATAATCTTCAGAAAGAACAATTTTATGGGTTTTGAGTTTGGACTGAATATGGACCATCTTTAGTATAAACTCTCTAACACCCACAACAGCATCATATCTCATATTTGTTAACTCATGTAGCAAATTTCCAGCTTCAGCCTTGTCCGAGACTCTATATCGTTCTCCCACTGCTTCAAGGAATTGTCTTGCATTCGTATTTTCCGGTAAATGAGATGCTCAGCAATGGACCTCTTCATAGTAATGAGGCTCAGTCGGTTGGATTTTTCCCATCTAGCATAATGGGCCTTTTGATCTGTACTACTTCGGTCATTGGGCTTGGGAGGTTCATTCTCACGTAGTGCCAAGTCCATATCAACAATTCCCAAAGCAAACTCTATATCTTGCTTCCACCTCTTGAAGTTTGATCCAGTTAACATCTCAACCGTGGCATTATTGTTGTTCACAGCAAAAGTAACTGTTTGTCACACATAATGCAATATGATTAATTATGGGCAATAAGCGATTTCACAAAATAATTAGTATATTATAAACTCCCCTTTGGGCAGAGCGTATAATACACCATTATTTTTCATAGCATGAAGATTGTAAAACAACAACAACAAGGAGAATTACATATAATTGTCAAGAATTCATCCCCTTTGGGCAGACAAATCCTTTAAATTATACATCTCCATAATATCAATATATAGAGACGATAATGAGAATTACATATAATTATCAAGGGCTTATTTACTTTGTGCAAACAAGACCTTTTAAATTATACATCTCCATTATCACGACATAGAGGAGAATTACACATAACTCTAAAATTTATCCCCTTTGGGAAGATAAAATTTTGAGTTATACATCCCCATCAATTATCTCTATTATATTAATATAGAGGGGAATTACATATAATTTTCAAAAAAAAAATTTATCCCCTTTGGGCGGATAAATATTTTTCCAATTATACATCCCCATCTTTTTAAAGTGGGAATTCTTCATGCAATTTTTCAAATTAATATACACAATAACCCCCTTTGGGCGGGTAATTGTATATACTAATTTTTATTAATAGGAACTTCAAAAAATTTTATAATGTTCCATTTAATCAATGCCCAAAATTTATCAATATGAAGCACTTAACAACATGTGCTTCCCAAAATCATATTACATTAAACAACAATTTTTGCCACAAATTCCCTTTTTTTTTTTTTGAAATTTATTTTTCATTTAATATTTTATTAATAATTAATCTACAGGAATTTTGGCCCAGCGGGCTCGGGCCAAAAAATTCTGGTCACCGGCCCGCGTGGGCTTCCCTCCGAAAGCCCCAGAATCCGAGAAGCCCAGAAACTGGGCTTTGGCCCAGACGTGAAGCTAAGCGTGAAGCCAGCGTGGGCTTCCTTCAGAATCTCGGATTCTAAGCCCATCCGCCCCAGCTTCTTTGGAGACCCAGCCCGCATGGGCTTCTTCCATAAGCCCAGATTCTGGGCTTGCGCCCAGAATCTTTTGAGGCCCAGAATCTGGGCCAAACCAGCCCAGTTCGCTCATGGCCCGGCTAGAGGTCTTCTTCAACCTCCAGCCGGAGCCCCGAGGTCTGCAAACCGGGTCACACGACCCGGTTTCGACCCGAAGCTCAATAAATCATATTTCATACCTGATTTATTTTAGGTTTTTCATGGGTTTTGATTATAACACCATTATAAAAGGATTAAAGTGGATTAAACGAAAATTAATCAAACAAATCAACAATATTGAAGCTTCAAAATTTTCGGATCCTATTCCCATGGCCGAAAATCAATTTTCTCAAATTTAAGGCCAAAAACTCACTTTAATGCAACTAAACAATTCTAAAGTATATATATAACAATACCCATGCGTCAATTTATAACATAAATCATTCAATTGCAAGTAATTTAAAAACAAATTCGGAACTTTTCAAGGTACAAACCCTAGAATTTCAAATTCGAAATTCTCTCTCAATTCTCAACGAAAATCCATAAATTATATATGGTTGGAAAGATCTCAACATGTAGAATAAAAACCCTAAGGTTTCAGAATCAATAGATGAAAGAGTCCGTATGAGAAAATAACGACAACATTAGGTTAAAGGGAGAAAATTTCGAATTTGTTCATAAAAAAAATTTGGGTTCTACAATCATATATGACTAGCTCTGATATCACATGTAATATAATTCTTAATATGAACAATCATTAAATTAAGAATGAATTCGATTCATACATGATTGTAAAACACCAAGAATCAGAATATGTACAGCGGAATTAAACACATACCTGTTTGAGCCATGGCCTCACTTGACTGGAAACAGATCAACCTGATATAATCGGTGATCTGTCGGTATGCTGGTTCTTCCTCTCTATAACCTATTTCGGTTTAGCAGCTTTAATGGGATTAAGCGACTGATAGGTATAACCTACCCTTTTATAGGCTAGAGAGGGGACCTAGCAAACCCTAATCAACAGCGTGGCAACTGGGCCCTTCCCATTACGGGCTTAAGTTAAACACAATTGCCTACACTTTGCTGCTCAACTAGGCCCGTAATTAATAGATGCCAAAACCCAACTCAATAAGATCACTTTAGGGTTTAAAATATATTGGAATATCCATTAACCCGATTATATAAAATAGAAAATTAATTAATTAATGTAAGCCCATTATCGGAAAATTTCCAACTATTCACCGTCGTTAAGCTTGGAATTGCAGTCATTGTGTTCTCTGCCCATAAGCACCATTTGTGGCTAATTGGCATCACTGGCCGCCCTTGACTAGACCTGGTTGACCCTCACCTACAGTCGGCGAGGGTTGCTAGCCAATGGCCGGGGCCAAGTGGCCCCCACTAGCCATCACCACCCTCCTTGTGGGTTGTCAACCCCCTTTCTCTTTTTTAAGATTTAGCTAATTTTTAAATATAATTTAAGTAAAAATTTGTATTAACATCATATTTTGACCAAAACAACATTGTTTTAGTCTATTTTTGATGTTTTAGCCATGTCTTCGCTATGTAAGAGAGAGAAATATTAAAAAAACCACATTAGAATTTTTCGTTAGTTAGATTGGACAGAGTTAACAAAAGACTTGATTACATCAATATGATAATTTTTAAAACTTGTTTGCACTTTTTACAAATTTTGGACTGAATTTCACTTTTGTGAAAAGTTTTACTATTTTTATTCATAGCTATAATTAGAATTTTGATTTTGGATTTGACCATTCAACAAAAATTCTTCAAAGGCATAATATGTTTGTGAATGTTGTCGCTCCTAAATCACCATGAGTTGGGAGTGACAATTTTACAATTTCGAATAAACTTGAAATGGTCATTGCTCGATTCTCTCAACCCTCTAGTGTTACCAAATAGGTATGTTTAATATCTTATAATTGATTTATTTAACTAAATCGAAAAGCTATGTGATAAGATGCTATAAATCGATCCACATTTTACCATTCAAAAGAACATTTTTTATGAAAAATTAAGATTATGGATAGTGAATTTG
>CM026417.1:17585297-17623910 GCA_014858505.1 Corymbia citriodora subsp. variegata | reverse complement strand
CTCGACTCCTTGCCTTTTTCTTGTTGCTTGCTTTATCTTTATGGATGCTTTTGAGTTAGAATAAGTGTTCGTTTCTTGTTGAGAAACCATGCTTGTCGTGTCGATCGACTCTTCAGACAATCGATGCTCATTCATGGATGTCCTGCTAGTGCATATTATCAGCATCAGTTGTTGCTGGAAGAACATTAGCCCCACTAATCTTCTTGGTCACTCTTAGAAGCTTTATTGATCTTATGGCAATGACCACCAGACAAGAAAAGAAAAGGAGTGGTTACGGCTTAGATTTAGGCTCAGTGGAGGGTATGATGAGCCTTGGACCAGAACGATCCGACTAGCAACGAACGAACCATATGCACGATGCAACCGTTCATCCATAAAGCTATGGCGTAAACTCATTCTATTATCTCCCATACCTAAAATCAAGAAAAGAAAAAAGTTCAGTTTTCGTACGATCCTTTGCCATAATCAGATTTGTCCATGCCACTATAAACGAGATATAACCAATGCTTTGAGTAAATGTCACGGATCTGAGATTTTCATGACTAATTAACTGTGCAATATTGAAGGAGACTACCCCAACTTGCCCATGAAATTTTCTAGAATTTCCGGAAGGTTACCAGAGAGGGGTGAGACGGTAATTGTACCGAAGTCTAGAATTCTCTCGGAATAAATGCTAGTCATTCGTAGGTGGATCTCATCCTTTGGATCGAATAAGGATTAATGGTTATAATCTGAGAGCCACTAGTATAAAAAGATATGGCTTCCCTTCATTGTATCTATCCAACCATTTCTAAATCAAAGTTCCATTCTCTCTCAAAGCTTCTTTCTCTAAACTTTTTTCTCTCCACAATTCAGGCGAATTATAGTAATCCATTGATCCGCAAAAGGGTTCGGGCGAATTATAGTAATCCATTGATCCGCAAAAGGGTTGGCTTAGGGTGCTCCAAGAAAGTTTAAGTTGCCGCATATTCTTGATTTCAAACGATAAGGGTTGGCTTAGGGTGCTCCCGCATGTTCTTGATTTCAAATGATGATAAGGGTTGCTTAGGGTGCTCCAAGAAAGCTTAAGTTGTCGCATGTTCTTGATTTCAAACGATTGATCCGTGATATAAAGCCCAAGCCTATCAATCCCATAAATGTGTCGAACAACATGAAGGGGTTGATACAAGCCTATTAACCCATAAACATCTCGAACAACAACATCGAGACATCAAGTTGTTTTTTTTTTTTTCCTTCTTGCATATCAGATCTCAAAAAACCTTTCCAAATCAACCGAAACTTCCGAAACCTAAATGCAGACAAAGCCAAAAACGATTCTGGGAATCCAAAACATCCCTCACGAAATCCATGGCCTTTTTTACTCTCGACTTTTTTCTTTTTTTCTTCTTTCATAAAGCTTAATTCCGTCGATAGTTCAAAAAAATCAAATCACCAAGCTGTCAGAGGTCGGCGAAACAAACATATGATTGTGAGGACCGAACCAATCTGAGCTTGAAGCTGAATGAGGGAGGCTGCAATCAGTCTCTCGGCGAAGGGCGATGGCCGAAGAACACGAGCTATACAGTATATAGGAAACGAGCAAGAGAAGAGCGAGCAAGCGAAGTTCAAGAGAAAAATGGGAAACGTCTGGTTTTGAGGGCCACACCTCACCTCTAGACTCCAACGGTAAAAAAGAATACCTTTAAATTTTGAACCTCAGCCCCTCAGAAACTCCAAAAGGGCCCATTTGAACAATCATTAAATTAAGAATGAATTTGATTCATACATGATTGTAAAACACCAATAATCCAAATATGTACAGCGGAATTAAACACATATCTGTTTGAGCCATGGCTTTACTTGACTGAAAACAGATCAACCTGATATGATCGGTGATCTGTCGGTATGCTGGTTCTTCCTCTCTATGACCTATTTCGGTTTAGCAGCTTTAATGGGATTCAACGACTGATAGGTATAACCTACCCTTTTATAGGCTAGAGAGGGGACCTAGCAAACCCTAATCAACAGCGTGTCAACTAGCGCCCTTCCCATTACAGGTTTCAGTTAAACACAATTGCCTACACTCTCCAAACGGTAAAAAAAAACAGAGACCGCCGCTTCTTCTTCGACAACTGCTCCCCATACAGATTGTTCAGACTCAGATCGCATTATGGGGCTGAAACTTTAGAGATCTCGAAAGCCCATTCGCTGCGCTTTGTTCCTTTCTCCATTCTCTGTGTTGTCGACACTTGCGTCGTTGTCGTTGTCATTGCTGAGGCATTGGCTGGCCCAACTGCTCCAGAGATCTGCCTGCCAGATAGCGGGGAGGCCAGCCGCATCATGGAACGCTACACTATTTTAAGCTTTCTATTTTCTTGGATGGAATCAACAATACCCATTTTTTGCCTTTTGTATTGTATAATATCTTGATCGGTGTTCGGACTTCTATGTCAATTGTATTCTAATTTGTTGATGAAGAACATGACGCTACAAATGGAAAAGTCTACTAGTAAGTTTCAACTTTTCTTATCATATTGTAATATTTAGATGGTTATTCTAATTTGTATATATAATTTAGTTTATACATCAAGCATAGCTAGTGAAGCTATAAATGAGATTCTAATTTTTTGGTATATCTGTTATTAATTTTTCAAATGAAATTTAACTTTTGATTTGTGTAAATTTGATGAAATGAGAGGTGGGGGTTTGAATCCTCCACCTATGAGTTAATATATGTTCTAAGGTGGAAAATATCATAACTTTTTTTAATTTAATTAAAATGAAAAAGTGGGGTAAGCCAATTCTACGGAATTGAAATTAGGAATTGAATTTATTATAGAACTTATTCCATATGGTTTAAAAGATGCGGTAGAGCTAGTACAATTATTGTATGAGGTCTACCCAATGCTAAATGAACATCATGAGCTGTCCTGCAATAAAACTTGTGTATGGATGATTTAGTTTCAGGAATAGGTTTCGACACTTACGTTGGAAAAGGAAGAGTAAAATAAAACCGACAAAAAGAAGAAGTGAACACTTTGGTATTTGGGAGTCCTCCTTTGATTGTTCACTTCATTCATCCACCATTCAAATTTATGCGTGTTTGAATTTACACTTCTACCTATTCTACTAGCTTACGTTGATTGTTCATTTGATTCATCCACCATTCAAATTTATGCGTATTCGAATTTTTGTGCTTACTTTTTATACTAGCTTACTTTGGATTTTGTTATTCGGTGAATTTGGTAGTGGCTTCTTTTGATTGATTTGTTTCATTGTATTACACTTGTGAAATGGATACAAATGGGGGAGGAGATCATTTTATTTATACAAGTACAAGTACAATGATAATTGTAACCGTGAATTTCTTATTGATTTTACAGTAGATATTATATCTCCCCAACCAACCACATCTATTAAAAATGTATATAATTACCGTATCGCCCTGATGAATATTATGAAATACTTGAGAAACTTTGGGACTCTAGAAACAGCCAAGGGTCACTCATTTATGGATCAATTACGGTCCTTTGTACAATGACTTGTGTCACTTTTTTGTATACACTAACAACATTTCATTATCTTCACCAATTGCCCTTCTCTCTCGTATGAAGAGCCCTTCTCTACCGCCTGAGTAGCTTCTTGATTTTATCTAAACCCTACTGTACAAAGCAACTTCCATTTCTTACGATGGTGAACCTGCTTGGCCTTCTAACCTTCGGCTAAGCTTTAATCTCTGCCTTTTTCATCTTGCTCTAACCCTTTTAGCCACTAACCCCAAAATGCCCCAAACAGTCCCACGAGCCTTTCTCACAGCTCTTGTTGGCCTTCAGCTGCAACCTCTTTAGCGGGCTTCATCTGGAGAAGCGGGGTCTGATCTTCACTCTTTACACTAAAGTCAACTTTGGGCTTCTTATGGCGACGCCAGAAGATGGTGCACGCCTAGATATACTCCAAGCCAGACTCGATATACAGCATCTTGAGGGATTCACATCTCGTTGACTGATAATTGTGATTTTCAAGATAATTGTGATTTTGATTCGGTTCGGTTCGGTTTTTCAAAAAAATAAAAAAAACCGAACCGTTTACACCTCTAATTGAGATCATATTGCCAATTGTTCAAAAAGTTTAAATTGTTAAAACTGAATTAAATCGCACCGAACCGTTTACATCCCTAATTGGGACCATATTGCCAATTGTTCAAAAAGTTTAAACTGTTACGTGAGATCATTGTTAATTATTCTAAAAAATTAAATTATTAGATGAAAATATCATTCAATATTTAATTACTCTATCATGGACCGGTCAGCAAAGAGGGGGGAAACAATAGCAAGATAAGAGGGACAGCGTGGCAATACGGTAAAAGACATTTAAAAGGAAATTTTGCGAGTAATTATTGCAGGGGCCCACAGAAAAATCGACTAAAGTTCAAAATTACAACATAATAAAAATTAAGAGTGCACGAGAGATCTGGGCACGCCCCACTGTTCCTATCGAGTTCGTATGTGCGATCACGAGACGGAGAATATTCTCCCATTTAGAGCAAAGTCAAATTAAGCCGACCGCTTGCTTAATTTGTATCCCATGGTACAAGGCGAAGGATCATAAGCTTAAGACTACAAAAATTTTCAAATTAATATATTTATAATAAATTTATTTTAATAAATTTTTTTATTACCAAAAATATGAAATTATTACACTTGTGAAAAATTTACTCTCTATTAATTTTTATTAAATTTTATTGTCAAATTACTGAATCGGATAATACGTGATAATTGATGGGTATATTAGTTTGAAGTTTTACCCTATCTTTATTACATGTGTACTAGTTATTAATCTAATTTAATAGAAACTAATAAAGGGTAAACTTGTTATGTTTAAATTTGTTACAAGTATATTAATTTAGGATTTTTGGTTTAGTTTGTAGTATCAATTTGGGGCTTTCAATGGTCACAAAATTATCTTAGGATAAATTTATCAAAAATATATCAGTTTGTAGTTTTTTATGGTATTAATCTTAAACAATAAGACGCAACATTAGAAAAAAAATCATTTTCTCTTTTTTTGGAAATATACTACCAATTAAATGAACCTTGGGGATAAATTTCTTTTGTAACAATTCAATCCAATTAATTGATATTTTACTTTTGATCGAGCACTCGAAGAAAATCTTCTATCGAGAATAGCTAGAATTGTAGAGAAGTCACCACCCTTATAGCGAAATGTAACGATGAAATAAGTTCCGATTTTTCAAATGAACATATGTAACAAAAGATTAAAATATTACATGTTGCTTTTTGTAAATCTTGAGGTGCATGAATCTGACTCACGTTTTTTTTTGAAGTACTTGAAGGAAGGGAAAGCCATGTAAAATATTGGGTAGCGTCTTCAACAAAAGGTAGTACTTTTTTCTTTTTTATTATATTCGAATGTAAATCAAATCAGGATTAGGTTGCCTTCTTCGATTCACGAAAGTCATGATTCTTCAGTTTTTAACTTGTCATAATTATCCACGTCTTGTTGTAATTTCTACGCAACAATACGTAATATTCAATAAATTTAAACAATATTCTACCATCAAATGACTGGGATTTTTTATTATTTAATGGAAAGATGCCATCGGAAATTCTAAATTAAGTCAATTATGGCCCATTTATCTCTCTTTTTTTGTGATATCTAAATCACTAAATTATATCCGATGTCATATTTATTCTATAACTTTTCTTATAATATGAAAAATTCAAAATTTATATTCATATAATATATTTATCTCTCCATCAAATGATAACGTCATTTTAATTTCGCTTGAGTTATGTGGGTCCCATTTCAAAACCTTTTGCCTTCCATTATTCATATGTAGGCAAATTTTCAATGATATTCACTATGAAAGGTCATAATGCCGGTGGATCCGTATAATAGCTCCTAAGATTAATGCCCCTTGAAGATGGAACACCTTGATTCGCGATAGTGCTAGATATCAAGTTTGACCTATGCAATGACAGCAAAATGGACGAATCTGAATACATGAAAATGAAGAAGGTTGATCTCTTTAACAGTCGTGGTCCAAAAACTCTTGAACTTCCTTCATGTTTCCATGGCTTCCAGTTGGAAAGAGCGATTGAAACCCTTTGAAAAACTACCGCTCACCATTTCAGCAAGCAATTTGCTGATGAGAACATTTTCAAAAAGAGAAACCAACCTTTCCTAGAGTATATGGATTATATTAAAAAAATCAAAAGTTTAAAGATCATATTATATATTCAATCAAACTTCGTAGGCTATTTATATCATTATAAATAGTTCCTAGAGTATATGCATTTGGTTCACTGACGAGGATATTTGCAAAAAGAGAAACCCAACATTTCCTAGAATATATGAATTATATTAAAAAAATCAAAATTTTAAAACTCATATTATATATTTGGTCAAAGTGTATAAACTATTTATACCATTATCCTTGTGATCTATAATTTTTTAAATTATGAAAAAAATAATATATTTTAATATTAGGAAAAGTTCAACATGCTTTGTTATAAAATATAATTCTTGCAAAAAGAAGTATATTTATACATGATCATTTTCTTTCGTATTAATTTGAATCCTGCGATTTATTCACTTTGTTTCTTTTTTCTTTTTAATCCAAAATACTTGAGTTTTTCACAAAAAAAAATATTTATATTAATACATGGCTTCACACAAATTTTTCCCAAAATTTCTTTAAATTTATATAACATTTTGAATTTGAGTGGAAAAACAAAAAAAAATAATTTTCTTCATGCTGTATCGTAAACAAATAAGCCCTGCCCAAAAATCGTTTGCTTGCAACGGTAAAAAGGAATTCGGAATTTCTTTAAATTTTAAACTCAGCTTCCAAACGGTAAAAAAGAGAAACAGCTGCCGCTTCTCCGACGACCTTCTCTCCCCAGAGATCTTCCAAACGGTAAAAAAAGAAACAGCTGCCGCTTCTCCGACGACCTTCTCCCTCCAGAGATCTCGAAAAGCTCCGTTCTTTTCCCGTCGATCACCTCGATCGAAGGATGGGTCGGGGCGAAACGCCGGACGGACTCGTGCCCAACGCGAGAGCTCGCAGAATTGCGTACGAGAAGAGGAAGAATGGCCTCATGAAGAAAGCCCGCGAGTTCTCCGTCCTCTGCGGCGTCGACACGTGCGTCGTCGTCATTCCCGAGGCGTCGGCCTGCCCGACTGCTCTGGAGATCTGGCCGCCAGATAGCAGGGAGGCAAGCCGCATTGTGGAACGCTACAAATGTGGGGCTTCGCGCCAAGCCTTCGCGGACCGGAAGAAGAAGATGGCCGACCTCGGCGGGGAGGGAGAGGGAGAGGTCTCGAGGGAGCTGTCGGAGAGCCAACTGCTCCTGAGCTTTCTCGGCGACGGGGTCGACCTCGCGAAGCGGACGCTCGCGGCGATGAAAGAGGAAAAGAGGATCGCGATGGCGGGTGCGGCCTCAGGTCCGTGCAACGAAGGCCCGCCGAGCGTCGAAGCGATGCCGCAGAAGACTCCGCACCAAGCGTGCGCGGCCAGTATGCCGGATTGGGTCGCCGGTGCCCAGCCCTACAACGGTCACTTCGACGACGGCTGCTGGGACACCCTCGCAATGGAGGATGATTCCACTTTCTTCCGTACTTTTCTGATGGAGGCTCCAGTTTTTTGACGGAGATTTTACTGATTTTCTTTAGATTTGATAAGATCACACAGAGGTGGGTCAGGCTTCTCTGGCTCTGTCTTTCCTTTAGGATTTTTTTACCGATTCTTTTCTAGGGTTCCAGTTGTAGGTAGATGATGATGTATAATAGCTGGAAATTCTATGAATAAAACTGAAATCACACGATCTTTACTACTCTCTGTTTTTGTCTCTGTCTTGAGTTGATTACTTATCTGGAATCGAGACTTTAACCATTCGCACGGCTCGAAAAATTGCAGTAAAGCAACTCAATCAATCGAAAAAAAGTTAGATCTTTGAATCTCAAGGGGTCTTCTCCCCTTATGCTGAGATGTCTCTATGTTATTTGGAACTGCTTTTCCAAAATAATGTTTCTTTTCTGCACTGTTTTTTTTGCGGTAACATTGACCTTTTCCCAAAACTTTACCAAATGTTATGTATTTCACTTACAAGCAATGTTTTTGGATAGTTTATCAATGGATTGATCTTTCCATTAAATTGTTTGACAAGATGATTCTGGATGTCGTTGGATTGGCAGTTACGTTTGTCCTCTTGGATCGATCTCTTCATCTGAGCATGTCGGCTAAGGATTATAAATAATACGTAGAAGCTGATTTTTTGCTAGGTTACTTTTGTGCTAATATTAGATGAGATCAATGACTTGTTTAGATGGCAATTTCCTATGCTGAGATGTCTCTATGTTATTTGGAACTTGCAGATAGGTTCTTTTCCAAAATAATGTTTCTTTTCTGCACTGTTTTTTTGCAGTAACATTGACCTTTTCGAAAACTTTACCAAATGTTATGTATTTCACTTACAAGCAATGTTTTTGGACAGTTTATCAATGGATTGATCTTTCCATTGAATTGTTTAACAAGATGATTCTGGATGTCAGTGGATTGGCAATTACATCTGTCCTCTGGGGGCGATCTCTTCATCTGAGCATGTCGGCTAAGGATTATAAATAAGACATAGAAGCTGGTCAGTTCACATAGAATAAGGTGTTTGGGTTTCTTGGAGGAGTGGTGAACTGTTATACAGTCTTGTTTGCTTGAGTTCTGAAGTAATCTTTGATCACATCTTTAGGACGGGATGGACTGAAACTTTGGAGGTCCCTACATATTTTGTAGTTTTGATTTAAGTTTTTCTTCGGTTAATTATTTTTGGGGATCAGTGAGATAATTATCAAATTCTAATTCCTCTAAAAGTTGAAATTTTTCCAGTTTTGAGAAGCGGTGATATATTGATTTCTTCTGTGGGGCTGAGTTGGTGATTGCTTGAAATTGAACAAGCAACCGATTCATAGATTCTAGGCAGTTATCAGTTTGAATGAAGTTTGGTCTCTTTTCCTCTTGGATCATATCTATTGACATCTGAGGATGCTGCCATGGGAAGTGTTTAGTTTAGCTCCTCCTTTGACTCTTTATTGATACATTGACTGATTGATCTTTCTGTACAATTGTTTTATGAGCAGCTTCTGGATTTTGTTATTTGGTGAATTCGCAGTGGCTTCTTTCCCCTCAGAGCGAAACTGCTTGTCTGAGGATGTCTAGGATGATGAATACTATGATGACATTGGTTGGTCAGTTTTTTTCATAAAAACTTGGATAGTGGGGCTTTTTGGAGGACTGATGATCCTTTTGCTGCCTTTGATCACAGGAACTACCCCAGTCTTGAGGGGACTTTGATCGAGGATGTTGTCTAAGGAATGGTACATATGATGTGGTTGGTCAATTATCACTTACAATGACTGAGCTTTTCTTGAGTTCGACGATTTGTTCACATATGTCTTTGGTTGGGTTGGTGTATGGGCAGTGTCCTTGATCATCTTCAGGACTGGGTGAAGAACTGACATTTTGATAAACTCCTGCTGGCTAGGCACTTGGGTTTTCGTTGAATATCATTCCTCAGTCGATTCCCTTGGAGTGGAAAGATGATAATGCAGCCTTTTCTGGCTGGCTGAGTTGATGAATTGTGGAGTCCAGGCTTTGTTTGAAGTTGGATAAGCTACCACTGCTTGAATTTTGGTTCTTTTGATGTCCTCAATCTATTTGTGTATAGGGATCAATTCCAATTGATATTATGGCCCTGCTATGATAGGGTGTGCAAGAATGAGCCTGAGTTATGCTTTGAGGGTTTGAAGTTCAACATAAGATCTCTGATTGTCATTGGCTGGCCTCTCTATTGGACATACTAGCAAAAGGAGAGTACTAAGTCTCCTTAGTTGCAATAAGATATCTGTATGGGTTTGCTTAGCCGACATTTTCCACTGCTGTAGTAATTTCTCCTGGCACAGCCATTGTTGGAACATTTTACAAATGAGGTGTGTCGTTGGCAAGATGGGTTGTTTTTAGTTTGTAGTGCTGCCTTGAGGGCCTAAAGTCTGAATATTTAAAGTCCTCATTGATCCATGGGACTATGAAGACTTTTCTGCCAGGACCTAAGTTATACTTGGTTGCAAACTGTTAGCATCTCATTCTGAAAGATGAACTGGTAACGTGCTTTTGCCTCTTGCTTTTAATAACATACACCACATAGGTTCCTTTTAAAACTAGAAGGTTTCTTTTTTCTCGAGTTTCATAATTGGCATGTGTAATCATGCCTTCACATGGGAATGTTGACAGGACAGCCATCTAGACATAACTTCCTTGGTGTTGCTTGCGTTCTGACTGGTTCTCTCCTTTCTGCTGATTCTCTTGTTTCTTATCCATCACAAAGCTGTGTTGTTTCGTGTATGCTGTCATGGCTGGTCAGGCTGGGAGGAGCAGACACCTGGTGCTTGGTTGGCATGTATGTCAAATTTTGTAGTTATTTTTAAATGGGTGAAACTGAAGGGGCAGATGACAATCCTGCAATGAAGAAGCTTTGGTTTGAGGTTTTAACATATCTAGTGAGCATGGACTCCTTCTGATCTCTTATGATACCCTAATATACGAGGGGTGAACTTCTGCTTTGTATGTGTTCTATATTTAGTAAAGTGTAGCTGTTGAAGCTCTTTAGGGCTATGAATTTATAGATAATCGATTGCATCGTGATCCTTTGCCAATAGATGATCTGTCAACCGGATATTCTAATTCATGGTTCTACTGTATCTCTTTCTCATCGGCTCTGCAAGGGTTGTTCGAATTCATCTTCCTTGTAATTGGCGATACTAAACAGGTGCCTTATAATCGGTTTCATTTGCTTCGGTATTTGCTTTGAAGGCATGAATTTTGAAGCGTCTGGCTGTGTCTATTTCCAGAACAATGTTGGCAAAGGCTCTGATTTTATACAGAAAGATTTATCAAATTAATTAAGGTTCAAGTGTCCCTCTGATCATGTAAACAAATTTTGTGGCTTCCATGCTATACGGACTTTTCCAGTCAACGATGGGTGCTCGTTCCAATTTCTCAGTCGTTGATGGATGCATGTTCCAGTTTAGAGTGATCCCACTAAGAACTGTGTGAGGATGCTAATTGATCAAAACATGTTAGGGAATCCAAGTTCTTGAGTTGGGGAAGGCTGTAGGTTATTATTTAATGCAATTATGTTTAGTTGAGCTACTGAATTGTTGTTTTTCTTTGTGGATTGGAGGGATGAGTGGTGTCTGGATCTTTCTACAGGGATTTTCTGATTGTTTTATTTTCAAGGATTGGAGGAGATTCGATGAACATCTAGTTTTCTTCCTGTTGTAGGTTTCAGTCCTTTTGCTGCAAATCATGCTGAATTCAACCTGATTTGTGTTGTAGTGTGTTTTCGGGGAATAATCTAACTCAGGAAGCTTTTGCTCTTTGCTTCTCCTGGGGTATTTTGGTATAAATGGTTTATTTTGGGTGCCAATTCAAGTCTCTCTCTTCAATAATGTCGTGCACTCTATCTTCATCTGCAAACTTCACTGGATAAAACTACAATTACTCCAATTGAGTCTTGTGTTTAATGCTAAGTCTAATTGTTGCTTAGCTCAGTCATTTGGGGCTTTTACTTTTTGCTTCTTCTGGGGGTATTTTTGGTATAATTAGTTAATTTTGGGCGCCAGTTGAAGTCTCTCTTTGATGATGTCGTCCTCTTGTCTTTTTCTGTGAACTTTACTGGATACAACTCCAACTGAGTCCTGTTTCAAGGCTAAGTCTAGTTGTTGCTTTGCTTAATGATCTGGGGGCACACATCGATGACAATTTGACTTATCAAATGCTTCTACCTTGTGAGATTGGAAACTGATTGCAGATGTTCGCTAACATCATGGCAGATTATTCGTTTCTACTTTCAATTGGTTTGGTGCAGTCCGTAGAAGCTCTCTCTTTGGGATTCTCTTTATATTGAAGTTCCAGCTGCTATAGTTTGCCTGACAAATTGGTTTTATGTTGCTCGTGTGTTGAAATTAAAAGTTACTTGGCCAGGAGCTCACACGATTCCTCTACATGGATTCACCCCTCATTCTCTCTGAAGCTCTTATTCTATTATCTTCGTTTTCTGGGGATGCTGGCTCTAGTTTGTAACTTCAAAACTATGTCTGCAAGGATGCTCAGAATATGCTCATGGATAAGCGTGGAGTGGATGGTTTGGATGTTTTTGCCAACTTTTATAAGCTCTCTTTGAATAAGATGGTGTACTGGACATGTTGCTTTAGGTAGGGTTCATGTGTTGTATGAGCTATACCTGATGTTGAACGTGAGAAGAAAAACTAACTGTTTTGAAGACCTCACAAAGAAATTGAACTTTCCTGCAGCATGTATGGAGCTTGTATAGCTCTGCTTGTATTTTTGTACTTCTCAATGTAATTCTGTCTATCCTCAGTTGCTCACTTTGTTGAGCAAATTGTGCAACTTTTTATCATAGCACAAGTAAGACAGTTGTGGTTGTGCAGATAGCACTTGTTATCATTTTGGTCAGCGTGTGATGTGCTAACTCTTGGAAGAGATGTCCTAGGCCATGATCTGTATTTTATGTAGACTTCAAATACTTTAGATTGTCCAAATGAGAGGTGGGGATTTTCTTGTAACTAGTCTTGGATTTTCATTTGTGGCAGCTAATTGTGGGTCTTGTCATTCCAGTTTCCTAATTGGAGAAATTGAGTGTTTTCCTAACTGGTAATCATGGAATTATGGAATTGGCATCTCTTCCTATTTCTTTTGGAAATTTGCTTTAACAAATTATACATGTGAAATGGGCACTTTTGCAAGTAAATGTCTCTTCACTTTCTCCCATGTTCGTGAAGGCAATTGGAGCCTTATAAAACTTGACGATTCCTGTGGCAGCAGGATGTTTCCTGGTAGATATGAGGTCTCATTCCTTTTACCGTGGATGGCATCTTCGTCGCTTCTGGAAGTGTGGTATTATGTTCTTAATCCAATCAAAGCGTTGGGGATAGTCTTATTTTCAGAAGAAACAAACTGATTTCATTCTCTGTCGATGCCAATGCTCTTGTTGCTTGAACATCTGTATATCTATGGTCGACACATTCTCAGTTTCAGCTGGTTGATCTTTGATTCAGTCAAGCACAGACATTGACTATGCTGACTTTGATACCACGGTAAAGCTCAGCTCCACTACACTACCTTTTACATCGACTTCACTATAGGAAATCTATGATCTCTAATGTAAAGTTGGGAAAGTCTATAAAATTGGGCTTTATGATAAGCCGCAGCAAAGATCCATTCTACTGCCTTATACAGAACATCAATTAATCTGTTGAGAAGAAATCCAATTTTTAGCTTATACTAATGTATTGAGTTGCTGCATATATATAATTCGATATGATTCTTAGTCAGGAAGCTCTCCAGTTGAAAATTTAATTATCGTGTACATAATTATTCTCAGTTTATGATTCGCCTCTCATTAGGGGTGTCAACGGGTCGGGTCGGGTCGGGTCGGGTCTTGATGTTACCCGACCCGACCCGAACAATAAGGGTCATGTCATTTGACCCGACCCGACCCGACCCGAAATGCATAAAACATGAAACAAAAAAAACGGGTCGGTTCGGTTCGGGTCGGGTCGGGTTTCGGGTTTTTTTATTAAAAAATATTATAAAGGGAATTTGAAATACTCTTATGTGACGTTGCAAAACCTCGTCCAACCTGTCCGTGAACCATGATACGCGAGGCCTTGTCCAATCCATCCGTGAACCATGACGTCGCAATGTCTCGTCCAACCCATCCGTGAACCGTGGCCTCGCCAACCCGTCCTTGAACCGTGACGCCGTGAGGCCTCGTCCAACCCGTCCTTGAACCGTGACGCCGCGAGGCCTTGTCCAACCCGTTCTTGAACCGTGATGTCGCGAGGCCTCGTCCAGATGCCACGAGGCCTCGTCCAACCCGTCCTTGAACCGTGACGCCACGAGGTCTCATCCAACCCGTTCTTGAACCGTGATGCCGCGAGGCCTCGTCCGGATGCCGTGAGACCTCGTACAACCCGTCCTTGAACCGTGACGCCGTGAAGTCTTGTCTAACTTGTCCATGAACATCTCCGCAGACAGATAATTTTTTAATAAAAAATTATGACAAAGGGAATTCGAAATGTTCTTACGTGACGTCGCGAGGTCTCGTCCAACTCGTCCGTAAACATCTCCGCACATAAATAATTTTTTAATAAAAAATATGACAAAAGGAATTCGAAATGCTTTTACGTGACACCGCGATATCTCGTTCGACTTGTTCGTAAACATCTCCGCAAACAAATAATACTCCCTCCTCTAAAGTTCTGCGTCGGCCCCGAAAAATAAGCAAATTATATGGAAGATGGGGAGAGAGAGAGAGGGGGAGAGGGAGAGAGATTGATGGGGGCTGACCTGAGGGGCGACAACAACGAACCCGTGAAATGAGACGTGCTGGACGAATTGCGAATATAAGGAGTTGTGGAGGAGATAGCTTGGGTGGGTGTGTTTGGGTTGAAGCCTTTAATGTGTTTGGGTCAGAACATTGTTCCAACCCTAACTTGACCCAAAACATGTATTCCATTTGTGTTTATAATTGTTACCCAAACAATATTAAGACCCGAAACATGTACCATACTTATTTCATGTTCGGATCGTGTTCCGGTCGGGTTGGATGGGTTTTTTTGACACCCCTACCTCTCATACTGTATTTAGAAAGGGAATTTTGTTTTATGTGTAATGTAAAAGATTAGATGATTCTGCATGTTAGCGAAATTAGGTTGTCCTATTGATATGCTGTCCAACTCTAGCTCTTTCTTTCCCATAGAAATCAGGAAGGACCCTTGTCCTCTTACTAGGAGAAGGAAATCCTCATATGGATCTACTTTTTTGCCAGATTAAATGTAATTACTTCTTTCATTTAGGAATTTCTTCAAAGTTAATGAAGAGGAATGCCTCTGCAAGCATTTTGTGTATTGATCAATTTTCCTTTCACTTTTCCCTTGTATTGGTAGTTTCTTATTGTGGATTTGTCAGGGGTGGCTGGCTTATTGTTATAAGCATGATTACCTCAGCAAATTTGGCCAAATTGGCATTGGTTATTTTTTTCCATTTTATCTGATTTCAATGCTTTGTTTTGCCATTTTAATCTTTTGGTATGTTTTTCAGTTAACTGATTATACCAAATTTCAACAATGAACTCTTTTATCTTAGAGAACCTTGCTTTCATTTCTTATATTCATTAATCCTTCCTATTGCTTTTTGTTAAAACTTTTCATGTTGGTTCTTCAGGCATTTTCATTATTGTGAACTCTTTGCTCCGATAAAGATTGGATACGTTGCCATTTCTTTCTTGCAGAGGCCATCTTTGATTTCTCCTGACAATAATAGGTTATCCATATCTATGGAATATAGTTTCCTTCTTGTGATACGTATAATGCAATTGTCACACTGCAGTGCCTTTAGTTAAAGTGATGCTAATGTCTTAGGTTGACATGGTATCCTAGCTTGTTCCAGGACCTAGGGACTTTGACTAGGTCAAATGTCTTCAGTCTGTGCTTTAAATCAAGATTCTTTTACCACTACCGGATGTCACCTTTAGTATGTCATCACACTTCATTGGTGTTTCTCAGAATGTGGACCCATGAATGTGCTCTATCAGTATCACACCTGAAACTCTGATCTGGACAGTTGTTCACTCTGAAAGTTGGGTGGCTACCTTGTTGGATGAATTTGAAGAGAAGTGGCCGCGTCTTATATCTCATTGGTGTTTAATATTGTCCATTTTGGCTCATTGATATGCACTTTTTGTGCTCTTTTCTGCTGGTATAGATTCTTCACTGTGAACATTAAACTAACAACTGGACATATTATACTGGGATGGACTTTCTGAACCAGTCAGGCCTTAAGGATGCAAACTAGGGACTGCCATTCTCTGTGCATCATTTTTTTTGGTGGTTTTCTTTTCAATTTCTTCAAAAATTGGATTGACCTGTACAGATCATTTTCAGCAGTAGAACCAACTTTGGCGTCAAGGGGTGGAATCCCATTTATATTGGATGGACCGATAGTATCATCTTCTCATGTTTTGCCGTTAATGAAATAGAGGTCGAGACTTGTTTGATTGGGTTGTTATGATGTTTGGCAGAGTCTCTTTGTCTCGGTGATGATCTTTGATCAGGATGATTACAGTTTGCAGCCATTGAAATGGTGGGGTTGCGCTTGCTTTATTCACGCACGAATTGAATACTGTGTCTGTACTTTTTCTTCACTTCTCCACCAACATCTACTGGATAATAGACCCCATGTCATGAATTATTGATCCATTGGAAGCAACGTTGACAAGATGTCTGTTGAGTTATGGAAGTGAAAAAAATGCTTGGTGGAATTTGTAGGGTGAAGTTCGAATGTCATTTAAAAGGGAATTCTATGGTGGCTCCTTTCTTCGCTTTGGCTCTTAGGTCTTTATGGAACTAAGACTTTACATAAGATGCGCGCATGGCATGTGTAGTCATCTATTGTCAGTTTCCTAGTTTGATTGCTGTGTGCAGGGTGACTTCAGGTCTGATGAACATGAGAAGAGACATCAGAAAGTCCTTTTTTGTCCCCATCTGGCTTCTGGTTTGGGTTGATTATAATGTTGGTCATATTTATTCCCGCATTTGGTCTTCTAGATTCCCTTTTTCGGAAGATTCCTTGATGTGCCTAAGAATTTTTTTTTTTTCTGGAGATGATTTTCAAGTCCAATGTGGAGGATCTTGTAATAGCCCATGAGATGAATTGCTTGTTCACATATCCAGTGTTATCCTTGTCTTATATTTGTCAATTTGCCTTTGTCTGTGGTACAAGCATACTAAGTACGTGCTTGATCCCAATAAAGAACTTTCCACAAGGGACGTGGATGTGTTTGAAACCAGAATGGGTCCTCTTCTTCTACCTTGTATTGAAAATGTGGGCATCCCACCAATAACTGGAAAGGCTACGTTGCGCAGTTGAGGCTTCTCCGCTTGCAGTTGTGTTGGGGTTTAGCAAGCTGCTCATCATGGGCATTAGTACTAGATAGTGCACCAGTATCGATTCCTTTGCATAATGCTTTTCTCTACAATGCTCTGATTGCAATGGTTTTTTGTTCTGAAGATTTTTACCTTCGACCATCGGAGGGGATATATCTGCTAAGACTCCTGCTGCGTACTTTCAGCTCCATATCTTAGGACTTGATGCTTCCGGTTCTCATTTTTCAGAGTTTTTTTTCTCTTCTGAACGAAAGATTCTGGTGCCGGTGAATAAGAACGAAATTTCCAAGTTCCCTTGCCATTGATCCACACATCACTACATCCTTTCACCGGTTTCCAAGATAATTGTGATTTTGAACTTAATTGAACTGTTTACACCCCTAATTGAGATCATTGTCAATTGTTCAAAAAGTTTAAACTGTTAAAACTGAACTAAATCGCACCGAACCGTTTACATCCCTAATTGAGACCATATTGCCAATTGTTCAAAAAGTTTAAACTGTTAAAGGAAAACTGTCACTCAAACTTAAAATGTCTTAGCTCTGATATCATGATTTTACGTGAGATAACCGTTAGTTATTCTAAAAAATTAAATTATTAGATGAAAATTTGATTCAATATTTAATTACTCTATCATGGACCGGACAGCAAAGAGGGGGGAAACAATAGCAAGATAAGAGGGACAGCGTGGAATACGGTAAAAGACATTTAAAAGGAAATTTTGAGAGTAATTATTGCAGGGGCCCACAGAAAAATCGACGAAAGTTCAAAATTACAATATAATAAAAATTAAGAGTGCACGAGAGATCTGGGCACGCCCCACTGTTCCTATCGAGTTCGTACGTGCGATCACGAGACGGAGAATATTCTCCCATTTAAATGGCTCCGTTCGTTTCACGGAAAATAACTTCCAGGAAAATGTTTTACAGATTTTCCGACGTTTATTTCATGAAAAATAAATTCATTAGGAAAAACATTTTCCATATTCACTCTTTCTTATCTTACACACTCCATTAGTCCTCCTCACTTATTTCTTTTATTTTTAGATTTTTTTTTATTTTTTTCATAAATTCGAATTTTTTTGTTATTTTTTAATAAAATCGATTTTTTATTTTTTATTTTTCTTTATTTTTCTGTCTTTCTTTTTGTTGTTTTTCTTTTTCGGCCGGTCGTCAGCCACGGCAATGGCCGGTGACCGACAACAGGTGAGCTGAGCTTGCCAAATCGGTGACGCCCGAGCATCACAAGACGGAAACTTATTTCCAAATTTACCCCTTTTTAAAATAAAAAATTGTAATCATGTTTTCCCTCGCTTCACAAACTCAGTGCCCCCGTGCTTGCCTCTCTTTGCTCCCTTCAAAATAATCAAATCCCTCCTTTTTAAAGTAGAACAAAGTCAATTGCTTGTCCTAATTAGTCGATCTCCCTCACTTAGCTTTTGCACGGCATTGTGCTTCTTCTTCCTCCTGGTAATTCAACTACTTTCCGAATTGAAGTTGCATAACTCGCGATGTTGATCTGCGAGGCTCGAGCCTCATTGCCTTAAGCTCACCTTGCCGATAAGCTGATCATGCGAGTTTGCCAAAGGTAGGCGAGCCTTGAGCCTTGCTAGAAAGGTGAGCTTGAGGCATGGCCGGCGACTGGCCAAGGAAGGAGAGAACATAAAATAAAGAAAAAATATAATTTAATAATCTATTTTAAAAATAATAAATAACGATTTTAAAAAATAAAATAATAAAAAAATTATTGAAAAAGAGTTTATAAAGGAAAATATTTTCTCAAGCGAACAGCGGAAAATATTTTCCACTTCAAAATCAAGTTTTACCCGAACACCGGAAAATAATTATGTTTTCCTGGAAAATAACTTCTTGGAAAATATTTTCCAAAAAAGTAATATTTTCCGTGAAACGAACGGAGCCTTAGAGTAAAGTCAAATTAAGCCGACCGCTTGCTTAATTTGTATCCCATGGTACAAGGCGACGGACCATAAGCTTAAGACTACGAAAATTTTCAAATTAATATATTTATATTAAATTTATTTTAATTAATTTTTTTATTACCAAAAATCTGAAATTATTACATTTGTGAAAATTTTACTCTCTATTAATTTTCATTAAATTTTATTGTCAAATTGCTGAATCGGATAATACGTGATAATTGATGGGTATACCGGTTTGAAGTTTTACCCTCTCTTTATTACATGTGTACTAGTTATTAATCTAATTTAATAGAAACTAATAAATGGTAAATTTGTTATATTTAAATTTGTTACAAGTATATTAATTTAGGATTTTTGGTTTAGTTTGTAGTGTCAATTTGGGGCTTTCAATGGTCACAAAATTATTTTAGGATAAATTTATCAAAAATAAATCAGTTTGTAGTTTTTTATGGTATTAATCTTAAACAATAAGACACAACATTAGAAAAAAAAATCCTTTTCTCTTTTTTTGGAAATATACTACCAATTAAATGAACCTTGGGGATAAATTTCTTTTGTAACAATCCAATCCAATTAATTGATATTTTACTTTTGATCGAGCACTCGAAGAAAATCCTCTATCGAGAATAGTTAGAATTGCAGAGAAGTCACCAGCCTTATAGCGAAATGTAACGATGAAATAAGTTTCGATTTTTCAAATGAACATATGTAACAAAAGATTAAAATATTACATTTTTCTTTTTGTAAATCTTGAGGTGCATGAATCTGATGAAGGAAGGGAAAGCCATGTAAAATATTGTGTAGCGTCTTCAACAAAAGGTAGTACTTTTTTCTTTTTTATTATATTCGAATGTAAATCAAATCAGGATTAGGTTACCTTCCTCGATTCACGAAAGTCATGATTCTTCAGTTTTTAACTTGTCATAATTATCCACGTCTTGTTGTAATTTCTACGCAACAATACGTAATATTCAATAAATTTAAACAATATTCTACCATCAAATGACTGGGATTTTTTATTATTTAATGGAAAGATGCCATCGGAAATTCTAAATTAAGTCAATTATGGCCCATTTATCTCTTCTCCTTTTTTTTTGATATCTAAATCACTAAATTATATCCGATGTCATATTTATTCTATAACTTTTCTTATAATATCAAAAATTCAAAATTTATATTCATATAATATATTTATCTCTCCATCAAATGATAACGTCATTTTAATTTCGCTTGAGTTATGTGGGTCCCATTTCAAAACCTTTTGCCTTCCATTATTCATATGTAGGCAAATTTTCAATGATATTCACTATGAAAGGTCATAATGCTGGTGGATCCATATAATAGCTCCTAAGATTAATGCCCCTTGAAGATGGAACACCTTGATTCGCGATAGTGCTAGATATCAAGTTCGACCTATGCAATGACAGCAAAATGGACGAATCTGAATACATGAAAATGAAAAATGTTGATCTCTTTAACAGTCGTGGTCCAAAAACTCTTGAACTTCCTTCATGTTTCCGTGGCTTCCAGCTGAAAAGAGCGATTGAAACCCTTTAAAAAACTACCGCCTCACCATTTCAGCAAACAATTTGCTGATGAGAACATTTTCAAAAAAAGAAACCCAACCTTTCCTAGAGTATATGGATTATATTAAAAAAATCAAAAGTTTAGAGGTCATATTATATATTCAATCAAACTTCGTAGACTATTTATATCATTATAAATAGTTCCTAGAGTATATGCATTTGGTTCGCAGACGAGAATATTTCCAAAAAGAGAAACCTGACATTTCCTAGAATATATGGATTATATTAAAAAAATCAAAAGTTTAAAACTCATATTATATATTTGGTCAAAGTTTATAAACTATTTATACCATTATCCTTTTTTTTTTGGGTAAAGGTAAGTATTATAAGATTTCATCCAAAAATGTACAGTGAAAAGAGGATGGCACCAACAACTCTCGGATATCCATGTGGGGGGCCAAACTCACCGAAAACAGCAGTACATTAGAAGGGGATACATACAAGCCGACCCTCTACAATATTAATTCACAAAAAAATAGAGGGGTCCAAGCCCCAACAACATTGTAGTCTTCTATTTCGGGAGGTGTCGGGGACGCCTTTGTAAGTCAATGCTTTATCCTTGATCGCTTTGTTGAGGTATACCATTATCCTTGTGATCTATAATTTTTTAAAATTATGAAAAAAATAATATATTTTAATATTAGGAAAAGTTCAACATGCTTTGTTACAAAATATAATTCGTACAAAAAGAAGTATATTTATACATGATATTTTCTTTCATATTAATTTGAATCCTGCGACTTATTCACTTTGTTTCTTTTTTCTTTTTAATCCAAAATACTTGAGTTTTTCACAAAAAAAAAATATTTATATTAATACATGGCTTCACACAAATTTTTCCCAAATTTTTTTTAAATTTATATAATATTTTAAATTTGGGTGGAAAAACAAAAAAAAATAATTTTCTTCATGCTGTATCGTAAACAAATAAGCCCTGCCCAAAAATCGTGTGCTTGCAACGGTAAAAAGGAATTCGGAATTCCTTTAAATTTTAAACTCAGCTTCCAAACGGTAAAAAAGAGAAACAGCTGCCGCTTCTCCGACGACCTTCTCCCCCAGAGATCTTCCAAACGGTAAAAAAAGAAACAGCTGCCGCTTCTCCGACGACCTTCTCCCTCCAGAGATCTCGAAAAGCTCCGTTCTTTTCCCGTCGATCACCTCGATCGAAGGATGGGTCGGGGCGAAACGCCGGACGGACTCGTGCCCAACGCGAGAGCTCGCAGAATTGCGTACGAAAAGAGGAAGAATGGCCTCATGAAGAAAGCCCGCGAGTTCTCCGTCCTCTGCGGCGTCGACACCTGCGTCGTCGTCATTCCCGAGGCGTCGGCCTGCCCGACTGCTCTGGAGATCTGGCCGCCAGATAGCAGGGAGGCAAGCCGCATTGTGGAACGCTACAAATGTGGGGCTTCGCGCCAAGCCTTCGCGGACCGGAAGAAGAAGATGCCCGACCTCGGCGGGGAGGGAGAGGTCGAGGTCTCGAGGGAGCTGTCGGAGAGCCAACTGCTCCTGAGCTTTCTCGGCGACGGGGTCGACCTCGCGAAGCGGACGCTCGCGGCGATGAAAGAGGAAAAGAGGATCGCGATGGCGGGTGCGGCCTCAGGTCCGTGCAACGAAGGCCCGCCGAGCGTCGAAGCGATGCCGCAGAAAACTCCGCACCAAGCGTGCGCGGCCAGTATGCCGGATTGGGTCGCCGGTGCCCAGCCCTACAACGGTCACTTCGACGACGGCTGCTGGGACACCCTCGCAATGGAGGATGATTCCACTTTCTTCCGTACTTTTCTGATGGAGGCTCCAGTTTTTTGACGGAGATTTTACTGATTTTCTTTAGATTTGATAAGATCACACAGAGGTGGGTCAGGCTTCTCTGGCTGTGTCTTTCCTTTAGGATTTTTTTACCGATTCTTTTCTAGGGTTCCAGTTGTAGGTAGATGATGATGTATAATAGCTGGAAATTCTATGAATAAAACTGAAATCACACGATCTTTACTACTCTGTGTCTTTGTCTCTGCTGTCTTGAGTTGATTACTTATCTGGAATCGAGACTTTAACCATTCGCACGGCTCGAGAAAAATTGCAGTAAAGCAACTCAATCGATCGAAAAAAAGTTAGATCTTTGAATCTCAAGGGGTCTTCTCCCCTTATGCTGAGATGTCTCTATGTTATTTGGAACTTGCAGATAGGTTCTTTTCCAAAATAATGTTTCTTTTCTGCACTGTTTTTTTGCAGTAACATTGACCTTTTCGAAAACTTTACCAAATGTTATGTATTTCACTTACAAGCAATGTTTTTGGATAGTTTATCAATGGATTGATCTTTCCATTGAATTGTTTAACAAGATGATTCTGGATGTCAGTGGATTGGCAATTACATCTGTCCTCTGGGGGCGATCTCTTCATCTGAGCATGTCGGCTAAGGATTATAAATAAGACATAGAAGCTGGTCAGTTCACTTAGAATAAGGTGTTTGGGTTTCTTGGAGGAGTGGTGAACTGTTATACAGTCTTGTTTGCTTGATTTCTGAAGTAATCTTTGATCACATCTTTAGGACGGGATGGACTGAAATGTTGGAGGTCCCTACATATTTTGTAGTTTTGATTTAAGTTTTTCTTCGGTTAATTATTTTTGGGGATCAGTGAGATAATTATCAAATTCTAATTCCTCTAAAAGTTGAAATTTTTCCAGTTTTGAGAAGCGGTGATATATTGATTTCTTCTGTGGGGCTGAGTTGGTGATTGCTTGAAATTGAACAAGCAACCGATTCATAGATTCTAGGAAGTTATCAGTTTGAATGAAGTTTGGTCTCTTTTCCTCTTGGATCATATCTCTTGACATCTGAGGATGCTGCCATGGGAAGTGTTTAGTTTAGCTCCTCCTTTGACCCATTGACTGATTGATCTTTCTGTACAATTGTTTTACGAGCAGCTTCTGGATTTTGTTATTTGGTGAATTCGCAGTGGCTTCTTTCCCCTCAGAGCGAAACTGCTTGTCTGAGGATGTCTAGGACGATGAATACTATGATGACATTGGTTGGTCAGTTTTTTTCATAAAAACTTGGATAGTGGGGCTTTTTGGAGGACTGATGATCCTTTTGCTGCCTTTGATCACATATTAGACTGAAATTTACTGGTTTTGATGGGAATTTTTCTTCGGTTATTTGATCTTGGGTACTTGATTATCGTCTAGTCCTGATTCTCTCACAGGTTGGAGTCTTGCCAGACTTGACAAGTGGTGATCTGCTGCGGATGATTGTCTGAAATGGGATGAGCTTTGTTTCTTGAGGCAGTTATCGGTTTGAATGAAATTTCTTCTCTAGTCCCATAATTTCCTGATTAAAGCGAAAACCAATTTTCAATCATTGAGAGGTCAGTGTTCGGTCCATGTATGATATGTGATGGTTCTTTTTTTGTGAGGTGTACGTGCATCACTACCCCCAATCCAGATCCGCTTCGTCTTATTTTTATTGAAGCTCGAAGGCCAGTGTCTCCTTCCTTGTGTCCTCATCCTTCAGTCTCATCTTGCGTCTATGATTGTTCCTGCATTCCTCTCTCAGTTGACAGCCTCAGCAAAGTACTCTTCAAAGGAGACATCATTCCCGAAATGCGCTCTTGATACTACTACTTTTCTTTTTCTCTCTTTTGATTGTCAAACCGGTTTGATTCTTCTTATGCTATGTTTTTCTCCCAAGGACACGCTTCACCTCCCCGGGACTGCAATGTTGTGGGCATTGTTAGGGTTTGCCCTCCTCTGATTGTTGATTGTATCATCAATTAATTGATAATTCCAGGTTGAACCGTATTATGAGCTGATTCTGGTATTCACTATTCCGTGAATTGGCAGTGGCTTCTTTCTTCTTGGAGCAATCAATTTCCCTGAGGACGATGTCTGAGAGGACAATGAAGACAATGCAACTGGTCAGTTGGTTACATGGAATATGACATTTGGTGTTTTTGGAGGACCAATGATCTAATCTTGCACTGTTTGGTTGAGCTGATGATCTAGAAGTCTTTGTCTTTAGGACAAGCAATGGACTGAAATTTTTTTACAACCTTCTAGGCTTCTCTTACAGGTTGAAAGTTTAGTTGGACTGCGGGGCTGAGTTGATAATTGTTTGAAAGTGGATGAGCTCCCGCTTCTTGGATTTTAAGCAGTCATTTGTTTGAATGGAACTTGTCCTTTACTTATTTTAATTTTCTTGTTAATCTGAAAGATCAGATCTAGTTCTCTTCCCTTTGCAGATCAGAGTTTGGTCAGGGTAATACTTTACTTGGCCAAGTTTGATATGGAGTGTCATCAGTGATGTTCTTTCTTGCTGCATAAGCATCAATTTCTAATTTGTTTCCACTTCTTTTATCGTCTAGTTAAGGTGGAACAGTCAGATGTTCTCTTTCCTTTGCAGGTCATAGTTTGGTCGAGGCTATACTTTACCTTGTCAATTTCGAGAGGGAGTGTGTGATCAGTGATGGTTCTTTCTTGCTGCATAAGCATCAATTCATAGGACAAGCTCTTCTTTCAGAGTCCTTTCTTGTCTGGATAGGTCCACACACTAGCTCCTTTCTCTTCATTCTCATCTGTGTGCTACACTCACTAATTGGGTCTCTGTTAAATCATGGAGATATCATATGTAAGATGCATGCATTAAGCTCTTCTTCCCTGACCTGGAACTGGGTCGAGGCAATGACTAGCTTGTTTTCCTTTTTTTTAACACAACTTCTGTTTTTTCTTTTGGTACAGAACACGAGGTCATTTCGTGTTCTTTCTGTGCAAGAGGTTGTTTGAGTTGGTTGGACTCAGTCAATGGCCATGTAAATGTCTAAATTGTAGGTTTTCTTTGGTTATTGGGATTCTGAAGGCTTATTGCCGATAGAATCGTTTTTACTTAATGGCCTATTGGTAGCATCTAATTTTGAAATGATGTACTTCAGATATCTATTGCAATTTGCATTATTGATTTTTCTTATCTTGTTTCTATTTCTTAACGGATGATGAGCTGATTACTTTCTCGGTCTAATTTCAGAAATGTCTGGCTTGTTGCAGAAGCTTAATTCGTTCTGTTTCCTGTTGCCTTTTTGGGACTTTGCCATGGTCATGGACATCATTAGGGTTTACTCTTCTCTTTGACCATTTAATAATTGATTGGTCGTTTGTTCTATTAAGATTTTTTATGAGCAGATGCTGGATCTGTTATTTAGGGGATTGGGAGTAACTTCTTCTCTGATGGACCGATCTCTTCTTCCGAGGATGTTGTGTAAAGAACAGTAAATATGATAAGTTTGGTCAGTTGTTGCATACAATAAAGCGTTCTAGCTTATTCTGGGACTGACACGACTCTTTTGCAGTCTAATGTTGGGTTGGTGGACTTGGAATACTGGGTGATGAACTGAAACTTTTAATAATTTCCTGCATGGACACTTATGTTTCTTTTCTAAAATTTATTCTTTCTTTAATCATCTTTGGGTAGTGGCAAGAACCGAGGAGATAATCATCTAGTTCTATTTGCCTTTAGTTGAAGGTTTGCTGAATTGGGAATTGCTGATCCATTGCCTTTTCCGCAAGACTGAGAGGATGAGTTGTGGAGACAGGGTTTTGTTTGAAACTGGATAAGCTCTCATTTATTGGATTCTGGACAGTAAATGGTTCCGTTATTATTCTTTAGTTCCTTTTTTTCAGCAAGAGGATCACCATCCAGTTCTCCTTCTTTTGTAGGAAAGATGGTTAAAGCAAAGACTTTACCTCTAACTTCAACATGGTGTGTTCTTTTGATCTATGATGGTGCTTTATAGCTGGATATTGGAGGAATGGTTTCATTGGACAAGATCCTTAGATATTTGGTACTTTTATCTGTAAAGCTTGAGGTCCACATTAGTAAGTTCAATTTATTTGTTTTGTTGGTATTAACTAAGATGACATAGCTAATACCAGCTGTTCTTCGGCAGATTAGAGCCCACTTTCTCTTTGGGATTGGATGGAAAACTTTTGATTTATGTCACAAATTTTTCTTTGATGGAACTGTCTGGAATTGTCCTTCATGTTATTTATTATGGACTTTTTCCTTTCAACGTACTTTGTCACATGTTCATTCGGAAATACATTTTTTGCATATGCATTCGTTTTGATTTGGCATGTATGTCTGCTTGAATTTTGTGTCGATAGATGTTAAATCAGGTTTATATGAACAATTTTTTGTCAGGTTTCTTTTGTGTTTATATTTGATGAGACTAATGTTGTCTGGATGGTAATTTCCTACGCCAAGATGTTATTTTGGTGTGACTTATTGCCCCTTTTTCTCTATATTATTTGAACTTGCGGGGTAGAATCATTTCCAAAACAATATTTGTTTTTTGCACTGTTTTCTGCGGCAACATTTACCTTTTGCCAAAACTTTACCAAAAGTATAGTATGTGATGTTTTCACTTATAAAGCAATGTTGTTAGTTGGTTCATCAGTAGATTGATCTTTTCCATTAAATTGTTTATCAAGATGATTATGGATTTCAGTGGAGTGGCGGTTGTTCCTCTTGGAGCGATCTGTTCATCTGATCATGTTGTCTCAGGATGGTAAATACATACTTATAAATCTTTTCCAAAACAGTATTTGTTTTTCACACTGATTTTTGCGGTAACATTTACCTTTTGCCAAAACTTTACCAAAAGTATAGTTCACTTATAAAGCGACGTTGTTAGTTGGTTCATCAATAGATTGATCTTTTCCATTAGATTGTTTATCAAGATGATTATGGATTTCAGTGGAGTGGAAGTTGTTCCTCTTGGAGCAATCGGTTTATCTGATCATGTCGTCTCAGGATGGTAAATATATAGAAGCTGGTCGGTTTACATAGAATAAGGTGCTTGGGCTTCTTGGAGGAGTTGTAATCTATTGTGCAGTCTTTGTTTGCTTGAGTTCCGAAGTAGTGTCTGATTACATCTTCAGGATGGGCGCTGGAATGAAATTTTGAAGATTTCTAGGCATTTTGTAGTTTTGATTTAAGTTTGTCTTTGTTGATTATCTTTGGGGAGCGGTGAAATAGTAATTGTTGAGTTCTAATTCCTCTACAGATTGAAGTTTTGCCGGGTTTAAGAAGTGGTAATCTATTGCGTTCTTCTGTGGCGCTGAGTTGATGATTTGTTTAAATTGGACAAACATCTGCTTCTTGGATTCTAGGCAGTTACTGGTTTGACTGAAGTTTGTTTCCGGCTTCTGCTTTTTTCCAGTTATGGTGAGATGATTAGGGCCCGGTTCTCTTTCCTTCGATGCAAGCCTCTTCTGGTTCGATAGGGGCTATCTTCAATCTGTGATTGTTCTTTCTGGTTTTCATTTGACAACCTCTTCTTTCTTTGAGTTTCTGTTGGTTTTGTTGTTTTTGGAAGATGAATAGTCATTGACTATCTTCCATTGTAGGTTATGTTTATGAGTCTGGAAAGCTTGAGATCCACTAAGTTCTGGCTTGTTTCTATTTGTTCGTGCAACACATGCTGCGATACTAAATGGATTGCTGGTAAATCATGGAGATATTGCAAGTGCAATTTATTCATCTGGGTTTTTTTTTTTTTCCTGAATATTAGGGTCCCACAATTTGGTTAACATGGCTTTCATTGTATACAATTGATCTGTTTTATTTTGGTACAGAACCTTTGCTGGAACTTTTTCATTTACCAGGTGATTTCTATGCTTTAGGTGGTTGTGGAAGAGTGGGCTTGGACATTCTTAGTGTTTACACTCCTCATTTGATCATTTATGGATCGATCCATCCTTTTGTTGTTTAGAGCTGTTTGTGGATTTATAATCCAGCATATTGGTTGTAGCTTCTTTTCTCGCATAGCCCAGTCCCGTTAGCTATAAAGTCTCTGATCGTAAAGTCAAGTTGGTGCTGAGCATAGATAGGCATGTGAACCAAAGAGAAAGAGGAACTACCCCAGTCTTGAGGGGACTTTGATCGAGGATGTTGTCTAAGGAATGGTACATATGATGTGGTTGGTCAATTATCACTTACAATGACTGAGCTTTTCTCGAGTTCGACGATTTGTTCACATCTAACTTTGGTTGGGTTGGTGCATGGGCAGTGTCCTTGATCATCTTCAGGACTGGGTGAAAGGAACTGACATTTTGATAAACTCCTGCTGGCTAGGCACTTGGGTTTTCGTTGAATATCATTCCTCAGTTGATTCCCTTGGAGTGGAAAGATGATAATGCAGCCTTTTCTGGCTGGCTGAGTTGATGAATTGTGGAGTCCAGGCTTTGTTTGAAGTTGGATAAGCTACCACTGCTTGAATTTTGGTTCTTTTGATGTCCTCAATCTATTTGTGTATAGGGATCAATTCCAATTGATATTATGGCCCTGCTATGATAGGGTGTGCAAGAATGAGCCTGAGTTATGCTTTGAGGGTTTGAAGTTCAACATAAGATCTCTGATTGTCATTGGCTGGCCTCTCTATTGGACATACTTGCAAAAGGAGAGTACTAAGTCTCCTTAGTTGCAATAAGATATTTGTATGGGTTTGCTTAGCCGACATTTTCCACTGCTGTAGTAATTTCTCCTGGCACAGCCATTGTTGGAACATTTTACAAATGAGGTGTGTCGTTGGCAAGATGGGTTGTTTTTAGTTTGTAGTGCTGCCTTGAGGGCCTAAAGTCTGAATATTTAAAGTCCTCATTGATCCATGGGACTATGAAGACTTTTCTGCCAGGACCTAAGTTATACTTGGTTGCAAACTGTTAGCATCTCATTCTGAAAGATGAACTGGTATCGTGCTTTTGCCTCTTGCTTTTAATAACATACACCACATAGGTTCCTTTTAAAACTAGAAGGTTTCTTTTTTCTCGAGTTTCATAATTGGCATGTGTAATCATGCCTTCACATGGGAATGTTGACAGGACAGCCATCTAGACATAACTTCCTTGGTGTTGCTTGCGTTCTGACTGGTTCTCTCCTTTCTGCTGATTCTCTTGTTTCTTATCCATCACAAAGCTGTGTTGTTTCGTGTATGCTGTCATGGCTGGTCAGGCTGGGAGGAGCAGACACCTGGTGCTTGGTTGGCATGTATGTCAAATTTTGTAGTTATTTTTAAATGGGTGAAACTGAAGGGGCAGATGACAATCCTGCAATGAAGAAGCTTTGGTTTGAGGTTTTAACGTATCTAGTGAGCATGGACCGCTTCTGATCTCTTATGATACCCTAAAATACGAGGGGTGAACTTCTGCTACGTATATGTGTTCTATATTTAGTAAAGTGTAGCTGTTGAAGCTCTTTAGGGCTATGAATTTATAGATAATCGATTGCATCGTGATCCTTTGCCAATAGATGATGTGTCGACCAGATATTCTAATTCATGGTTGTCGCGACCTAAATTTTTTTAAAAATAATAGGTTCAGGGGTATTGTTAATTTCGGGCCGACGGACCTTCATTAACTCGGGCTCTCCCAAGCCCATACCTCGTGCGACATGGGATATCATGAAACTCTTCTAATAAGGAGTCGCTACTAACCTATTGGGGTTTCAAGGAATTGCCACTAACCTATTGGGGTTGGCTAGAAACTAAGTAAGGCATGGGAGCGTGCCTCACTTTCTACCTAACTAGAGAATTTAGGGTTGAGGACTTGATTACGTTAGTTATACGACTAACGTCCTTTCGGTATCTAACTTGATTGTGTATTAACTAAAGTCGTGGAAGCACCATCGAGAAAACTAAGATTTTTCTTAACCGCTCTACAGTAAGAAAATAGCTTTTAAAAATCATGACAAAACAAGACACAGGAGAATAACCCTATTGTAAAGCCCTAAAGACTTATTCAATTTTGGTAATTTTTTTTAAGGGTTTTTTAATTTTTTTGCAATTTTTTCTGATTTTCTGAATTTTTTTTTTAAATTTTTTAAATTTTTTAATTTTTTATATTTTCGAATTTTTCGAAATTAAACAAAACAAGGTTTTAAGATTTTTCGAAATTGTTTTGGTTTTTCTGGAATTAAAAAAAATTTATAATGTTTTTTTGGAATTTTATATATATATTTTTTGGAATTTTGAAAATATTCGATTTAAAAAAAAAAGTAATTCGGACCGGGTCAGGAAACCCGGCCCAACTAGACCGACCCGGACCCTAATGGTCCGGGCCAGAGCAATGACCGGGCTGGTCGAACGGCCCGGTCAACATATTTAAAATGGTCCATTAGTAAAATTAAAAAAAAGAAAAGAAAGGAAAAGCCCATTTCTAATTCTAAAAAATTCCAGCCCAAAGCTATTCTAAGCCTATCCGAAAACAATAAACTCGGCCCAGCCCCAGTTCGAAATTTCGGTCCCTTTTTGTTTTTTCCTTTTTCTTGTTTTTCTTTAATTTTTGTTTTTATTTTTGGTCTTCTGCTGCTGCTAGTTCTTCCCCCATGCACGTCTTCATGCGGCCCCTCCCGTCCGACGATTTCATCCACCGGACCGGCGCTAACAAACGTTATTTCCGGAAAAATCTTACCGGGCTTGGACCACCCTCGCCCTCATACCGCTCGACCGGCGGCGACCGCAGCTGGCCACCTCTTCCGACGACCAATAATCCATTCACCGAAACAAAGAAAAGCCTCACTCTTCCGACGACGCACGATTATTTCGCGAAAACCACGCCAAAACACAATGACCACGCAAACAAAAGAACATGATTCAGAAATTACGTATGCATGCACGGATCGATTCTAAGCTAAAACGCGGACTGAAATTTCAGATCTCTGTGAGGTATTTTGTCGAACAGTTAGGGTGCGCTACCGAATCCTAATGTTTCCGACTTAACCGGGACACGAGACCGACGCCGGTATTCTCATCAATGAACCAGGACCTTATAATGATCTAAAAAGGGACGGATGGGGCCAGAGTTCGCGGTCGCGAACTCCGGCCCGACGTACCCGAAGAACAACGCAAAAAAAATGAGGGATAGGACTTACCAGAGCTTCGGCACGGGAAAGGAGGCGTCGCTGCGGGTTGTCGGCCGCGATTCGAGAACGGTGGCCGGCGGTTTCTCCCTCTGACCTTCTTTCCTTTTTTCTGCAGAAGCACTTTTTGCTCTTTTTCTGCTACTGACTTCTGGTTCCGTGCGAGGTAGAAGCTGGCTCGGGGACAAGCCGCGGCGGACGATGGCGACAGACGAGTCTCCGGCTATGGCGAGCTACTCCTCGGACTTTCCTTGTTCTCCTGGATCACTCTTTCTCTTCCTTGAACTCATTCTCTCTTACAGATCTCACCGTCTCGGGTCTTACTGACCTCACCTCTGCTTCTCCGGTTTTCTTTCCTATTTCTGCTGTTCTTGCTAAGTTCTTTTTTCAAAAAACCATCGCCCAAACCGTCGAGCTCTCCCCCCGTCTCTCTGCCCTCTTTTTTTTTTTTATCTCCCCCTTCTCGTGTTCTCCTCTTCTTTCTCACGCAGTTCTCTTCCTCAAGCTTTCTCCTCGATCCCCCCTCTCGAACAGCCCTCCGCTGAAAAGAAGAAACCACCAGCCCTCTCCCTTCTCCGTTTTTTTCTTCTTCAGCTCTCCCTGCCCCCCGAAAACCAGAAACCGACTCCTCCTCCTCTCCTTTCTTCTCCTCCCCGATTCTCTCTCGGTGGTGGGGGTTATTCGAGTGGCGTGGTTGCCCTCTCCCCTCACGTTCCGCTCCTCCGCTGCGTTTTTCGCGTGTGCGTGTGAATGTGGGAGAAGAAGAATCATCCAAGGGAGGATGGGCCAGGCCCAAACATATAGGTTGATACGTCCACAAGCTCAAAGTTCATCCAACGAGTCCAACATCTAGAGCAACTAAAAGTCCAACACAAATGGACGCACCAAAGGGCAAAATGAAAAATCAAGCTAACATCTCAAGAAATCAAGTCCCCAGAGTGGGGAGGAGAAAGCCTACAAGGTAATCGAGACTATTGTTCTTGTTTTGTGTTTGAACTTGCACACCGAATTGCATCCGAATTTTGAGGGTCCCAAAGACAGTGAGATCATAGAGCTTGGAAGACCTGCTCCGTTGAATGACATTCAAGCCATAAAAACCTGCCGGCAAGGGATTCTACATCTATGAAATGAAGTTCATCTACGTTTCAGTTCGATAAACAGATAAGCTAAACAAATAAGCACAATATAACATAACCTAATTTGACAGGAGCAGTGCTAATGCTGCCCAATCCTCATTGTTGCAACAAAGCATCTATATACATCATCTTGGCCAAAAAAATGTTGATTGAACACCTGATCTTTGACATGGACGCAACCTGTCTGTTCTTTTACAGAGCTTATCAAGATTAGGGAAAGAAATCGCGTAACAGATTCAAGACGACAACATTTAGGGTCTTTAGTAGTTCCTGTTGAAGCCACACCATAAACCCACAAGCAAGAAACTGAATGAAAGCGAGTCACAACGATCACTAGGCAAAAGCTAATTGATGTCATGCTTCAATGCATGCTTCGCCATACTACTCATTTCAAGAACCTTCAACTTGAGAACCGTTCACTGAATTTTCATCAAGTAAGCTAAAAACCAACACAAGATCATCGAACTTACTCTGCTGGAGCAACGCACGGCCTCTTGGGTTGACTTGGTAGACTTGAAGAAGAGGAGGCTGAAGCTCTCTTTGCCATGGACGCGGCCTCTCTGTTCTTTTCGCGGAGCTTATCAAGAACAGGGAGAGTGTCCGAATCGTGGGAATGTTTGTAGCCGAAAGAAAGTGGCAGAGAATGGAATCAGACAGACGGGACAGTTTTATTGACGAACTCAAACTGAAAGTGATGACCTTTGTAGTCATTGGTTTTGTTCTGAATGTAATGAAACGCGGGAAAAAATATTAGATAGGTGCTTCACGTCGGCCGTGTGGCAAAACCATTCATCTAAGACTAATGGAAATGAAAATTTACCTCTTACTTGAGAAAGGCAAACGGGTGCCCTTTTATTTTTGGAATGGCCGTGAGCCGACTACAAAAAAGCAGCTTCGCTTCATTCACGTCTGACCAAATTCTCTCTCTCTCAGCAATCCTCTGAATGATAAAGGGGAAGAGGACGGGGAAATTTACCTCTAACTTCGTGAGAACGTGGGGAGAGATCGAAGGTCGAACTCTGAAGAGCGACGGCGACGGCGAGAGGCGGAGGCGCGTCGGGAAAGCAGAGGTTGCGAAGTGTGAGGTCGAAACTCGTCGGCGTCGGTGCGGCGGCTGCGAGAGGCAACGGCGGGGGCATGTTGGCGTCGTGATGTGCCGGCAGATTGCGCCGGCATGGTGGTCGGGGAGGCGACGGCGGCAGAGGCGGGCCTCGGCACGGCGGTTGGGACACGATGGCGGAGGGCGTGGTGGCTCGCTAGCAGATTAGAGAGAGGGAACAGATTGACTAAGCGCGGAGGCAGAGGAGAGAGAGGAACAGTTATGATTTTTGAATGGGGTTTAATAAATGGAGAGAAATTCTTTTCGCTTTGTAACGGAACGGCGTTACCGGGCAGAGAGAAGAGAGAGGGTCAGAGCAGTTGCGTTGGTGGCCAGGGTTTTTAAAGAGAGACGGACGAGAGGGGAGAGTAAATTTTAACGTGGGGCCCAACAAACACGTGTCCACTAATGAATGATTTTTCACACAACTGACGTGGAGTATTTCACCTATCTAAATGTTTTCTCCATATTTTCTCTCGCAATGGAGGATGATTCCACTTTCTTCCGTACTTTTATGACAGAGGCTCGGCTTTAATGTATTCGGACAAAGGGGTGCTTGAGGCATTCTTCGTGATCACATGGGTCGAAGCATTTTGTGGCTTATCAAGAAGCATAAGTATTACCAAGACGGGTTTCAACTTGCTGTCGATTGTGGAATTAAAAAATTGATCATAGAGCTCGAGCTATGGAATTTCAGGATTCTCTAGATTTTTATACACACAAGCGGGTTTGCGGAGGGGGTAACTCATGTTTCTATTGTTTCTACCGCATCAATGAACCAAAAGATAAGAAATCGAACAGAGCTCACTTTGCCCATATAACTAGAACCAATGAAGCTCGTTGTTTATAGAATTTAGTTGGTCAATTTGGCATTATTTAAGTGTTATAATTAATTAGGTTTTCAAAGTGATTCAGAATGCCTTGTAACTCATTAGGTTTTCAAATTATGTTGGATTGAGTGGTTTTAGTGTGCGCCTACCAAAAGAAGTGGATTAACCTAAAAATACTCCTAGCAAGTTTTTGAGATTTACCAAAAAATCGCATTAGGTGATGAATACTTACTCATTCAGTAGTGGCCAAGTCAAGCGCGACCACCTTAGAAACCCAACACCACCATGGCTGGTCGAAGGTGCTGCAGAGAGAGACAGAGATCAGGCAACTGTCATGGAACAGAGGTTTCCGTGATTAATGGGGCGTTCGTGATCGAGGAAGAACAACCAAAACGTCCCTCGAAGGATCCAAGCACTTCCGGAACATTATAAAGGATGGACAATCTTGTAATTGCGTCGTGGTCTACAATCTTCTTGTCATAAATGACTTAGATGGAAGGTGGGGTGGTACGATCTCGTCCGCTAAATCGAAACTCGATTAACGGTTGTAATCTGAGGGCCTCAAGTATAAGAAGGGGTGCCATCCCCTCATTTGTATTCATCAAACCATTAGCAATCTAAGCTCATTTATTTCGTTCAGAGCTTCTTTCTTTAGTTTATCTCTCTATGATCTGGGTGAGTGAGTGATCAGACGATCTGAAAAAGGCTTTACTTAGGCCCCAACGATCTCAAGCGATCTGAAATAGCCTAAGATCTAAAGCTTTGCTTAGACCCCAACGATCTTGAGCGATCTGAAATAACCTAAGTTGCCGCACGATTGCGATCCCAAACGATCGGCCCGTGACACAACTGTGTAACAATTCCTTTGTGCATCTTACGGTCTCTCCTTAGCTTTGGGAATTACATCGATCCCTGGTGGTTTCCATTGGCTCACCATTGAGCAGGCTTCATTTATTCAACAACCAGATTTGTGATAATTTCTGGAGGAGGCTAAACTTGCAAGACTTCAACATGCAGCCAAATCAAACAATCAGATGGAGAACAAGATTGCTAGTTTGAGGTTTCAACTATCATCATTCACAAAAATTCCTGTGACCATTTATGACTTTACAGAATTGGCAAACTTGTCTTACAATGTGCGAGGGTCTCATGTGGACTTAACCCTCTTGAAGTCAAATCATATGTCCGCTTACTATAAAGCACACTTTGGAAACTACTATGAATGATGAGCTTCATCACAGTGCAGTAAGGGAGCACAAGCAGGAAAGCCATCAACCAGCAGCTAGGTCCATCATAATAGTCCCTTTTGCCATAGAAACTTGGATGCCCACAAATCTAATCCTAGAGGGACCTTGACACACATGGAGCATCAGAAATGAGAAAGGAAGAAAGTGCATCAGGAAATGCTAAAGATAGCTTAAACGGCAATCTACTGTTGCCTCTGCTCTCAACATTTTTTGTTGACAGGAGCAACTCTTGCATGCAATTGAATGTATCTGCAAATTTTTTATGAATCAGTAAGTATCATATACTTGTACCGCAAATGATATGTGACAACAGTCACTCAAATGATTATATGAGAGAGCTCACAGCTCTTCATAGATCAATTCTATCCTGATTTCTTGCAACCTACACATTCAAGGTAAATTGCTTAGCCATGCATCATCAATCCCACGTGAAGAAAGATGACCCAAAAGCAATGTACCTGTGTTTGGATTTACCACATTCACCTAGCTAAGCTATTATGAAATCCATCTAAACGCTACTAAAAGAACAATAACTTAGTCCCACATATATTGCCAGTTGATGGTAATGAATGGACCATTAAATTCATAAACACTACCTTAGCGAGATGAAGGCAAAGCACGCCAATTGTCAGCAAGAAACATCACATGATCAGGTGATGGTGCAGACAGCTATTGGAGAATTACATTTTTCAAGTGAGCTGCTACTCTTTCGCTGGCCCGAGTAGCAAGTTCCAAGTATATAACAGCTTTCAGCAACTCCCCCTCCTGCCACAGAGTGTGAGAAAGGTCCCATCAGTCTCTATATTCCCTTAAGAGAGCAAAGTCAAGTAAGCAAAAACTGATAATACAGTTATCAGATGTCCATTCTCATTCATCATATTAGAATGGTAAAATGAAACATCAAAACGAAATTGAGTACCTTAATCACGCCAGATGATAAAAACAGTGTTTCCTGTGATTGTTACATACAGAAAAAAGGCTCAGCCCGTGCTCAAATTGAGCTTTATTATGACCATAATCAGCTGCTCGCTTCATCCGGCTTCTAGCTTGTCTCCAATTTTAGTGTAAACCCTCCCCAAACGAGTAACAAAGTGCAACATTGTACATAGCCTCCACATAACTAGCTTTCAGATACCATTTAGCCTATAATAAAAGAACATGATAATTAAAAGCGACAAAATAATAAAAGAAAGTTAAAAGAAAGCAGCGGATCTGTCGCAACACTTGCAAATACTTTTCTGATCATGGACACTTACGAACCATTTGCAAGCACTTGCGAACACTTTTCTGGTGACGACCGAGTGTCATTGAATGGTGGGAAGGCTCAGGCCTTGCATATTGACGATGCTAGAGAGTCGCATCACCACCATTTGATGACACTAAATCGGCGAGTTGTGAGCTTGCCTCACCTCGCTTGTGGCCGGTGGTCGACCATTGCATGGTTGATGACTGACCAAAAAAGAAGAAGGCAAAAAGAAATAAAGAAAATAATAATATATCGATTTTATTAAAAATAATAAAAAATTAGAATTTAAAAAAATAAGAAAATTTTCAAATTTAAAAAAATTAGAAAGAAATAAGTGGGGACTAGTAGGGAGTGTAAAATAAGAAAAAGTGGATTTGAAAAATGTTTTATCCAACTTAAAAAGTGGAAAACATATTTCCCAATTTTAGAAGACTTTTTCCTTTCATAGAAAATATTTTCCTCAATCAATGCATTTTCCGTGAAGCGAACACTGAAAAATCCGAAATTTTCTTTTCTAAAAATTATTTTCAGTGAAACGAATATAACCTAAATAAGTATTACTTCTTATAACAACGCGATATCCAAGGCTTAAAGACTGTAAAGTCGAATACATGTATTTTCTTGATTTATAGACTCACAATCTTCATAAATGAATTTTCTCAAACCATTTAAGGAGAGTTATTCCACTATCATAAAAAATAAAATAAATAAATAATGCGGTCTCCTCGGCTATGTATTCACATCGAGTCTAATTGTATCTAATTTTATCTTATAGAATTAGGTTTTCCTGATTAACCCAAGTAAAAGTTTTCGAACAAAATAAAGCAAAAAAGAAAAATCTGTAATCAGTAGAAATTATTGTTCCAAGGTAATGCATGGGACATTGGAGGAGAGACCCTGGAAAGCCATTGAATTTGCAAATACTAATATCTATGGCATGATTAAAAAGACGTGGAATTTGACTCTGATGGTGGTGATAAAAATATACATTTAGAATCGTTTACGAAATTCCTACCTAGCAAGATATATCAAATCGGGAATTTCAATGCACAGCTCCAGAATTTCCCGAGCCTTGCTTATTTATGGACTTCATTATACTTGACTCAAAATATTTCTAGTGATACTTGTCACAAGTCTGATAAGAATGCACTGACCGGACTTGGTTAGGGCACATTGTCGATGGGCGCTTGGATCAAGCACACGTCAACACATTGTAGGAATTTTTCCTATTTTTCATAATTTCTAGGTGGTGCCATTTCAAGTACATGTAATCTCTACTCGTACTGGAATGTATTAGATAATGTCTGCAAAGATTGATTAGTACAACTGCGCAAAATATTTTCCCTTGATGTATGTTGCTAAACCTTGATTTGTACAACTGGGCAAATATTTTCGCATGACCGGGATTGCTTTCATACAAATTATCCCGTGAACTGTGCACGCGGCTTAGCATTCAAGTGTTGTGCACTTGAGCCAGCTGGTGTATCACTCATGACTGAGGATCGCTACGTTGCGCGGTCCATAAAATTAGGCAAATGGCCCAAACAATGACACATGGTGTTGGAGGTTGAGTTATATCAAAAGATTTTCTAATTATAGTTGACACTCG
>CM026417.1:17520329-17585197 GCA_014858505.1 Corymbia citriodora subsp. variegata | reverse complement strand
GAGAAAATGTCATCTGATTGAACATTTTGATTTTGAGCTGGATTGACATTTGATATTGACATGATTGAACATGTATCCGTACATAGCATACCAGTCAGATTTCTCGTTTATCAATTCTGTTTATTCATTCTTCTTTGGCTTTTCACAGGTTTGTAGGCGAAGCATGATCAACGATATCCTGTGGACGGTTAGGGCGCGCAGGAGCAGAAGCACCATTTGTAATAAACTGAATTACTGTAGTAGTTCTTATTTCTTAAGACCTTGCACACCGGCAATCTTACGTCATTGATGATAATGTTGTGTGACAAGTCATCCTAGCCGGGTAGCCACTCTATTAGTCGGTAAATCTCCTTCCTGAGCAATCACAATTATTTTGCCCTTCGGTATCAACATTGTATTTCAATGATCTATTTGGGTCACAAGTGAACTTGTTATGAACACATCTCTATCAGATGCATACTAGCATGAGTCGTTTCCCACACTGAAACCAAGAACCACTCATGAAGGACCGAGTGGAACCGAGAACCACCTATTAGTTCCTAATTGGGCCACTGGTCCAATCCTATTTCAGGTGGGTCTATGGAACCAGCCATACATTCCAAGACTCACCTCTAAGAGAGAGTGTAGGAAGCAATTGAGAGCGATTGATACAGGGTCGAAGCCAGAGTGACCTTTTAGAGGGCCGGAGGTGAGAGGCAACCAAAAACGAGAGAGTTGAGACTTGAGACTTGAGAGGATTAGTGAAAGAGGAGAGCTCTGTGATCGTCACCCACTAAGCGAAATTGCCAAATTAGGGTGTTCAAATTTTTTAATATAAAATCAATTATATATACACACCAATTCGATCCTAGTGGCCAATTCCACCCGTAGAACTAGAATCAAACTGATACTCACGGGTTTGAAGTTGGAACTGAGAAGCAAACTAATCTTCATGAGAACTGTCCAAAACTGACCGTGAAAGGTTTGGGCTGTTCCCAAATCATTTTCATGCCCCTAGATCTCTCTATCTCTTCCTATGGAGTGGGGAAAAAAAGTTAAACTCACTAATTTTCATGTGGTTTGATATATGAATTGTGATAAAATTTATATAATTAATATGATCCCACATTCAGTATTTCCTAATTAATTCCAATATTTGCTTGATTTCTTACGCACTGTAACTACATGGTAACTGCGTGTTAATTGTTACCATAACGGTCTTGATGGAAGACGTTGGTAACATGAGAAATAGAATAAAAGCATAAGGTCATCTAGACCAAACTTTATTGCTATAGAAAACATTACCATTGAGTTTTGAGGGGTATTGGCTATGGAATGGGACGTTGAGATCAGGTGATTCCATAATCGCAGAACGGGATCAATATATGCACTTCGCACATTTGTCCAAAGTTTTGGGGCTTCCGCATTTGCAAAATTTCATCAAAGGTTAGAGATATATATATCAATCCTTACGTTTCCACAAATTGTTCCTGATTTTGCATGAATTTATATGTTAATGATAAATCGGGATCGTTAATTTCTCTTTAAATTTATTTTAAAATTTGGTATTAGAGCTATATGATCTCTGCCTTGATGAAATACTTGGAATTTTGTATGTTTTTCATTGGATCATTGGGGACTTGAACCAAGCCATTAATGGTCTTAATGAGCTTATCCTTCAGTCTTCATTTCACTCTCTCTCTCCTCCTCTTCAGCCTCTCCAAAACCGCACACCTTTCTCCCTTGTTTTCCTTTCCTTCTTGCAGTTTCAACTTTTGATCTTCCTCCAAAAATTGAGTTTTTCATGATCTTCCCATGTGAATCACGGCCCATGCCACCCACCGTTGTATTCAAGAGACAAAATCTGCTCAGATGGTGTCGACCGTTTGTCGAATGGAGCCATCGGCCAATCCGCACGGCGGCCGAAAGCCGACTGCTCGCAGATTGCCCACTATAGCGACTAGCCTGCCCAATTCCACCTTTTCCTCAGTTTCTCTCCCATTTCGACCAAACCATCGCCTATACCAACCACCAACAGTTGTCCCTTGACTCCCTAGTGTCGCCAGTCGTCGGCCCGCCGCTCACCGAAGTTTCGGCCAAGCCGTTTTGCTCTAACCAGCCCCTGTCTTCCTCCTGCAGTGCAGTTTTTTAGAGGTTTAATGGGAGTCCGAGTTTGTTGCTGCTGTTCTTAGCCCTAGGACCGCCTTGGATTGTTGTGGTAGAGGTCCCCGAATGTTGGGTTCGTCGTCGCTGTTGGGTTCGTGTTGCCGACCCACTTAATAGGTGAGTTTAGCCTCTAATCCTTATTTAGTGCCTAAACTTGCTTAGAGCGGATTAGTTAGTGTTAATGTTGGTTTAGGAAGTTTAATTAAGTTGTATTAGCCTTAAAATAGGTGATTAGATAGACGGTTAAGATTAGATTATGTTAATCTTGCTTTATTTTCTTAATTGTTGCTTAAATGGTGGTTTATGTGCTTAATTGTGATTTATGTGTTTAATTAAGCATGTTTAGTTTAAATTGCTTGATTAATTATTTTAATTAATTATTTTTTAATTTTTTAATTTAATGTATTAATTAATTAAATTATTTTATAATTTCGAATTATTAATATTTCTGAAAATTAATTATTTTGGGAAAATAATTAATTGTGATTATTTATGGGAAATGGCTTTAATTGAGTAAATTTGTGGGAAAATTACTATGGTCTAATTTTCTAAAATCCATAGTATTTATATACTACATTATTAAATGGCATTAGTTTATTAAAGAAGGGTTTTATTAAATGGAATTATTTGGGTTGGATATTAATTATGGGATTGGAAAATAATTATAAGTATTTTGTGGGACTTAAATTATTTTACTCGGAACAATCGACTATAGTATTATATGCTTCTTAAATGAGTATCTTGGAGTATAATAATAGTTTATACTTATTTTGGGATAATTGATTATTTATAGAATTAGTTGATGGTCATAGTTGTGAGGACACGTGCTTATTTATTATTGAACATTGAGACATGTGATTGGGTACTGGTAATTATTGAGGTGCATGATTATTTGGAAAAGTGTGCAAGTATCATCATGTTGATTGGTCAGAATTGATTGACAAACTATGACTTGAACTGCCGATTGTTGCAACTTTCATGAATGATTGAACTGCTGCTATTGTACGTGACTATTAAATATTGCCGCATGACATTATACGTGTGTTAACTGCAATGGCATGTCGCATGAGCATGAGCGATGTGCATTCACGACCAAGTAAAAGCAAAAACAAGAATGAACTGTTTGCTGATGTGTTGTATGATCAGATTAAAGTTGATAGCCTGGTTAAGCCAAATGACCGCTAATTCCCATTGGGGTTGTGCTGTGACCATTAGGTTGCCTGATAGTGGTTAGATGCGAGGCTGCGGTAGTGAGCGAGCTTCATACTCCATAGGGAATGCCGTCGGTGGGGGAAAGCTCATGACATCGTCGTGCCTCATGGGAGAGGACGATGCCTGGTTTACGACCAATTGACCGCCAACTATAAGGTTGTGCCATGGCTTAGAGGATCGTAATAATTGGAACATATGTGTGGATGTAAGGCATGAGAAAGTTGTGTAAGATGCTCTGATTATTCGCATGCTCTTAATGTTGTGATGAATTGACGCACGAGTTAACAGTCGTGCAAGGTGTGGTGATGGCCATGTGAGATCGCTTATGACGCGGCTTGCATATGATTGATAAAGTGCATCATCTAACGGTCATATGCCTTGCTTGCATTGTATGAGATTTGGCGTGCAGGGTATGGCATATCGGGTAAAGTTGTATGTGAGCCGATTTTATGATTGTGGGTTGCTTTGTCTGTTGTTTGCTTGCAGGTTGTTGGTTGTTTATTGTTGGTTTGAGTGAGGGGTGGTTCTGGAGAGATACTCCAAGTTGAGTTGGCATACTAACCAGGGCTTAGGGGGAGAATTCGCTGAGATTTTATCTCACTGATTGTTGTATAACCACTTTCAGATCTCTAGAATGGTGTACCTGTAGTGGAGAATCCTGTCCCCGCTCGTCTAGTGATCACTCGACGAAGCTTGAGTTTGATGGGTTTGAGTGACCGTGTGTTGAACCCGAGGGTTCTTTGTGTGCTGTTGGATTAGCCTATTTTCTTTTTGGTTTGGCTTAGAGGATGGATCGGCCCTTTTTGTCGGGCTTGTAATTCGAAAAATGATCATTCGTTGGTTAATCTAGTAAATTGAATAATTGAGTAGTTGTTGTTGTTGTTGTTGTTCATCCATCTTTTCCTATTTGATTGTTTGTTTGTCTGGGGATGATTCGTCTTTTACTTGCGCTTAACGAAAGATAAAATGAATGGTCGTTGACGGGTCTTGGAACGTCGTTTTCAATTGACCATGTAAATGGGGTTGCCATGAGCTCGAGAGTCGGGGTGTAACAAGCACTCTGGCTAAAGTTACTTTTTATGAACAATAGAAGAGGTTCAATCGCTTTATTGTAATGTACATAAAGACAACTTTTTGTTAGCATCCATAGTGATTCAACATAATAATGCCAAAAAATTGCTGGAGGCTATTGGTGCACAATTCAGCTCGCATTCATAGTCATTTAGCATAATAATGTCAAGGAATTGCTGGAGGCTATTAGTGCACAATTCAAATCTTCAAAGAAGGCACATGCCATGACCCTAATTATGAAGTTCTCATCATTAAAGTTTACCAGTGTAAAAGCCGTGCATGAGCACATCATGAAGATGAGGGACATTGCAACTCAATTGAAGAATCTTAAAATTGGGATATTAGAATCTTGTATATTATATCTTGAACACTCTCCTACAAGAATATGTCCCTTTCAAGATCTCTTATAACACACATAACACTACATGGTCAATCAATGAACTCATGATAATATGTGTTCAAGAGAAAGAGAGGTTGCTCATGGAGAAGGGAGAAAGTGCTCATATGGCAACAAGAGGCAAGTATAAAGGGCAAGGCAAGTAAAGGGAAAAAGGTAAAATACCTTCGCAAGCTAGTATTAAAAAAGAATCCAAGTGCTTGTCTTGTAAAAGGAAGGGGCACATGAAGAAGGATTGTGCCAAATTTAAAGTCTAGCTTGATGAGAAAGGTAACTCATTTTCATATGTTTGTTATGAATCTAATATGGCCGATATGGATCATAACACTTGGTGGATTAATTTTGGTTCTACAATCCACATTTTGAATTCATTGCAGAGTTTTCAGAACTAGTAAAAACCAATGGGAAGTGAATAAAGCATCTATTCAGGAAACATGTTTGTGGTGGAAGCTATTAAGACATGTAGATTAGTTCTCAATAGTGGTTTTTTTTTGAATTTATAAAGGACATTTTATACATGGATGATAAATTAGGATCATCAATTTCTCTTTGGATTTATTATTACATGAATTATATATAGTTTTTTTTATCGATATACAACGACGGGGCAGATAAACAAGACGAGTTAGTCTCCATACCAACCACACCCGAACCGCCGAATAATTTTTCCTCGTTCCCCGTTTATGCTACAAGGATTTGCGGCTGCTCCCGAAGAGGCAACGCGGGCCGATGAAGTACCGCCCACCGGTTTCAGATTTTTTGACTTTCTTTCCATCGTTTCTTTAGGATTCCAAACACCATTCTCTACGATCAAAATCAGAATTTGGCAAGATCTAACCAAATCTGCAAGACCAATAAAAAAAAACAAGAAATAACCGAAATATGAGCACAACCCGAAGAGCTCCGGAAGCTTTGAAGGCAAAGGTGGAGGAAAGGCAATCGGTAATAGCTTGCCTCAGCGGCTCGAGCGCTTCTTCTCTGAGGAAAATCTTGACGTTGAAACTGTCGAACAATTCCACTGAGTGTTGTTACTTCTGAACGCACAAAGCTGATGTTGAGCACCTTATCATGAAGAGCCTTTCTGTGAGTCTTCACGATTCTTTTGTATCTCCCTTGGTGGTGGTGTCATGCTGTGTTCATTTGGCTTTAGTTTGACTCGGCCTTATGGTGCAGCTGTATACATGAAGCTTGACGACAGAATGAACTCCATCTGAATAGATTAGTGGTTTAGATGATTCAAAAAATGAATAATTGATAATCATATGGATCGGTGGAAGTTTTATTCCTAATTAAGAGAGCATAAAAGAACTAGTCTTTTTCTCCTTGGTCTGATCCCGCAGATACATGGGCAGTGAAGATCTTCTGTTCTTTCCTATTTCTCTTCAATTCTGGTTAATCCCGAAGTCCAATTGGATTGCATCTTTTTCTCACACGTTTTCATTTTTGTCGAAAGACTGTTTGTTTTACGCCTGTTCATTCAGTTATATTCAACTATGATTATGTTGATACAGGTTCGTCTTATCGGGGGTGTAATTGATCAAGTAGAGGGAACAGTGCATGTTTCCTGGGTCCAACCAAGAGCTCTGGGCATTTCGCAAGTTAAATCCTTGCGAGATTGGTTGGATGGTTGGCTGGATAAAGTACACATTGCTTTGGCCTAAAGTACACGGCGAATGCCAAAACTTGACATGGGTAGATACTTAAAGGTCAAAATTTCCAAAAGGTATACTTAAGTGCCAAAATCAGAAAAAAAAAATAACACTTAAGTGCTAGGGGCGAGAATTTCTGGCCAAAATGCCTCGATGACTTTATTTTGTTGAGGTGGCATTTATTCACATAATGCTAACGTGCACCAACTTCTCTCAAAACGACATTTTGCCCCCAAAAATTGATTTTTAATATAAATATTAATTAAATTTAAAAAATAATTTTTTTTTAAAAGTAAGGGAGGCAGCATTAAGTGAGACCCTACACGACCTTTGCTGCCGCCATTGCCCCACCATTATTGGAAAGGGTCGACGATAGTGGGGTGAGGATCAGCTAAGGTCACTAGGCCCCAACCAATGGTCAGCGACCTTGGCTAACTGCTAGTGAGGGCCTGTAAGGCCTTGCCCAGATTTTGGGCAAGGTCGTGGCCCTCCCCCAAATTCGGCGATGGTCACCGGCCCTCATCAAGATGGTCCAAGGGCTGCCATGCCTTTGGGAACATCGAATTGCAAGTTTTGTGGCAAAAAGAGCCTAGGATACTTGAAATCAAGAGGAGTCAGGGTTGGCAAGCTGTTGTCTCACAGTCACGCCTTGATCCAAGGTGGAGGAGGAGGAGAAGGAGAAGGAAAAGGGGGTGAATGATTACTAGAGGAGGGCTTGGAGTAGAAGTGGAAGAATTGATCAAGCTTGGGTTGAAATAGGGGCGGGCTAGGATTGGGGCCAATGTCATGGTTATGGTCGGCGGTGGTCCGCAAGGGTGAGGATGAGGATGACTGCTAGGTGAGGATCCCCTCGGTGCTGGTGGTTGCAAGTGCTTTGGCGGTTAACTTGCTAGAGAAGTCCATGCCTAGGAGTTGTAGTGTCTCCATCTCCTTTGTGGGTTTGTCTCGGTTCAAGCTGGGCGGGAGGAGGAGGAAGAGTTGGAGATAAGGATGAAGAGGATGAAGGGACTATGTTGAAGCTGCCATGATGGAGATGCTGTTAGGATACATGTATGAATTGTGTTAGAGAAGTAGTTCCATATCGAAGAATTGATGTAGTGTAGAGTAGTTAATATATACTAGTTGACCCATAACTCATTAGTTTAAGATTTTGAGTTAAAGTGGGTTCAACTAAATATATTGATGGACTCGAGCTTGGATTTCCCCCTTGGAGATCTTCCTAGGTAAAAATATCAAACTTCTATTGCATGCTCCCAATAACTGGTATCAGAGCCGATAGTTATAGTTTTCAGGCAGGTGGACGTTGTGGTGTAACAACATGGGCTGGTGAGAATGGCTCACGTGGGCGTTGTGGTGTAACAACACGAGCTCCTGAGGATGATGTTGGGCCAAAAGGATATATGATTTAAAGAGGAGTAGACCTAACACTGAAGCTCACACGTGATGGGGAGATTGTTAGGATACACGTGTTAATTGTGTTAGAGAAGTAGTCCCACATCGGAGAATTGACATGGTGTAAAGTAGCTAATACATACTAGTTGGCCCATAACTCACTAGCTTAACTTTTTGAGTTAAAGTGGGTCCAACTAAATATATTAACGGGCTTTGACTTGGATTTCTCTCTTAGAGATTTCCCCAAGTAAGGATATCATACTTCTACTGCGTGCTCCTAATATGCAGCCGACAGCCTGTGGTCCCTCTAAGCAAGGGTCGGCAACCCTCATTGGACCCTCACCTTACCGTTGTTGGCCCTTTTCTATGAGGGTGGGGCAACAGTGAGGGCAATGGAGGCCCTCACTAAAGCTTGCTGTGTTCTTTTTTTTTAAATTTTTTTAATTAATGTTAAATTAATAAATATGGGGCCAAAGCTACGTTGTTTTGTACCTTCATTGCTGAGTAAGCTTCCCGGCGAGTCATGTATATTACCAATATTATTAAAAATAAACAAGTCATGTCAGATTTTTAGTTACTCTCGTTGGAGTTGGTATTTAAATGTCCCAATTTTCAAAAAGGATAACACTTAAGTGTATTTTTTTTGGAAATTTTGGCACTTAAGTGTCCACCCGTGCCAACTTTTGGCACTTGTAGTGTACATTAGCCCACTGCTTTGCTATCAATTGAAGCAAAAACACTTGATCTTGTCATTGTGTAGTTTTATGTTGCTTTCCTCTCTGCCAATTGTAACATCCCTCGACCAGATTTGCCAACAACAAAGAAAAATGAGGGGACACAAAAGAGACAAGTGCGAGGCAGTTGGGCACTTGGTCCATATTAGGGCTTCCTTCTGTGTCCCTAATTTTCCTTCAATCATTTTTCATTGCAAGTGGCTGTCTCATGCGCTTTAGGGGAATATATTCGACAATCGATCGGCGAGTTATTTATTAGGTTGAAGATGATCATTTACATACTAAAGACAAGACAGCAGAATAAGCAAGGAGAATCTTATTTGACATTCCTGATATGATCTATGTCACGTATGAATTGCTCATTATATTTTCAAATAAACATGAAATTCCTTGTGCCAGTTGCTCACTTTCGTGTGCATGCGCCTGCATTGCTCGTGCTTCTTAGGGCATATGATGCCACTATATATATCTGCATGATCCATGGCCTTGAGTTCTTCATTATTGAAGATTTGGGTTTCAGCAAATTTGATGTATTAACTACAGCTCTCACTCTCACACGCACACAATACTTGTGCTTCTTAGGGCATATATGCATGTTCCATAGCCTTTGAGTTCTTCATGATTGAAATTTGGGTTTTTCTTTCCTGTGGAGTCAATGTATTGTGAACTATGCGGCATGACACCATTTTCAGCCTTGCTATTGGCAATTGACAAATGGGAGTTGTCCTACCATACTATTCCCTTAATTAGGGTAATCTGTGTCCCAATCTCGATGAATTTCTCTCTTGCTGCAGTTGTTTAGCAATCCTATTTAGGGCTCGTTTGGTAATCATTATATTTTCGAAGATAATTTCTACTCATAAATGAATTTTTTTTATTCTATACCTGGGACAAGTTTCCGAGTATTTGAAAGTGTTTGGTAATTATCCAAAATTTCTATTTCACTAATAGAAATGCATTTGGTATAACTCTTAAATTTTTTTGTGACTTCAAATTTCTTTTAATTTTTTAATACTTTTATTATCTTTTCTCTCTTTTCTCTTCTCTTACTTCTTATTTCTGTTTATTTTTCCTTCCCTCTTCTTCTTCTTCATTGTTGGTTGTTGGCCATGGCATTGATTGGCAACTGGCTAAGCGAGGTCTGACAACCTCATTAGAGCCTCGCTAGGCCAGGGTGAGGTTTTGCGAGCTCATTAGAGCTTTGCTTGTGGCTAAGCAAGCTTGTTTGGCCACCGGCAAGGCTTGACCTTGTCTAGCCAGTCGTTGGTTAGTTGCTGAACCGGATCGATAAGGAAATACAATGAATCAAACCAAAATCCAAACTGAATCGAACCGAACCGAACCGAACCGAACTGAAATTTCGGTTCGGTTCGGTTCAGTTTTTTGGTTTTTCCTGACTTTTTTTAGCAATTTTGATTTAGCTCACGAGGAAGCGATTTTCCTCAAATCCAGAAAACTCCTCCCCGTCACATCCCAGATCAAGCTCCCTAAGAACGCTTCTCCTTCTTTTGTGGAACATTCTCTTGCTCCTATGTCTCCTCTTGCTTCTTCCCATCCTCTCTTTCAGCTTCGACTCTTCCTCCACCGACCCTGGAGTCCCCATGACTTCCTCGATCGAAGACGTCGTCGCTCCTAGCTCTGCAACTCCAACATCAACATTTCCGCATCTAGGGCATCTCGGAAGCAAGTCTTCGGTAGTTGTAGCGATGGGCTTGGCTCATGCTACTTCCTCCTCAGGTCCATTCGTTTGGTTCTTGACGGGCTCTTCTCCTTCTCCTTCTTTCTCTTCCGTTTCTTCTACCCCAGCAACAAGAGACAGAGGCCGAGATCTCGAGAGGACGTTGCTAAAGAACCAGAGAGAGTCTAAGCTCTCCACAGCCCGCGAGCAGCTCTCCATTCTCGCTCCCCCCGTGAGTGTATGAAGGAAAAGCTGCTGAGAAAAAGGGAGACCTGCCAACGAAAGGAGAAAGGCCGATCTATGCTACGACCTTTTTGTCTCGGACAAGATAGGACACGAGTGCGGAATCCTTATCAGTTCAATTCGGTTAACCGATATGGATAGAATCTAAATTAGGAGATATAATTTGATTTTTTCGGTTAACCGAACCGAAACCGAATCGAACCAAAAACGCATGAAATTTCAGTTCGGTTCGGTTTTCAGTTCGGTTACTGACACCCCTAGTTGCAACAACCTTCTTTGATGGAAGTGATGCCTCCCAGGTTTATGACTTGAAGAGGCAGGAGACTCGGATGAGACAAGGTGGGGAGACAATTGAGGCTTATTACAATAATCTTCAGGGTTTGTGAAGAGAGATCGACTTCCGTTGTCCAAACCCAATGACAAGCTCAACTGATATTGAGTAGTACAATCTTGCCATTTAGGAAGGTCGGGTGTATGTCTTCCTTGATGGGTTGGACAATCATCTAGACAAAGTGAGAGTGGATGTTTCCCAAATGCAACCATTCCCAACTCTCGAACAAGCATTTGCATGGGTTCCTAGGGAGGATACGAGACAGTCAATGATGCTCACCCATACTAATTCCACATTTGGGTCTATTGCCATGGTGGCATGGGGAAGCAAAACAGGTGTCCGAGAATCACTAGTAATGCCAACTCTACAAATGAATAAATCAGGAGCTATGCAAGGGGGTGGGCAAACGAATAAAGGTTCATGAACTACAGCTTTGTTTGGAGGATGCTCACATTTGTGGGAATGCTAAGCATACTCGAGAGACATGTTTTAAGCTCCATGGCTATCTAGAGTGGTGGAAGGAATTGAAGACGCGAAAACAAATCGACGGGGGTACTAATAGTGGAAAAGGGAAGGTTTTTCTTACTGAGATGGAACCTCAGCTATCTTTGGTGCCCAAGGTTGAAATTAAAGATCAACCGACTACATCCAATTCAAGTAATATCCACAGTAATTGTGGTTGTGCACTGGTTCTCCCAAATCACAGCAGTTGTGATGGATGGGTTATCGATTCGGGGGCTACAGAGCATATGACCTTTAACCTAGATGATTTTGTGAGCATTATAGAGCCAAGACGATGTAGTATCTCAAATGCAAATGGGCATACATACTGTTGACATCCGAAATTTTGTTTATTTTGTCTTAAATGCCCATTTACTTTGCTTATATAAATACATATCAATTCCTCAAAAAAAAAAATTAAATTCTAAAAAATTATTATTAAAAAAAATTAATTAAAAACAATTAAAAAAAAATTCCGGGCAGGCCGAGGTTGGGCCTGCCCAGCCCCTTTCTTTTCTTTCTTTTCCCCCCGCATGGGCTCGGCCCATTTTTATCTTCCTCTTCTTTCTCAGCCCGGCCCGCTTGGATTTCTTCTTCCTCCTCTCTTCTTCCATGCGCGGCAGCAGGAACCTGCAAGAAGAATTAAAAAAAAAGAAAAGAAAAGAGGAAGCAAGTTGCAGCATGGGCAGAAGAGGGAGAAGGTCACACGACAGGGTTTAGGTCGGCAAAGTCAGACAGCAGCAGGGTGTTGTCGAGAATAAGGGCGGTGCAGGACAGAACAAAAAGGGGCTGAAGAAACCAGATCGGGGGAGAGGTTCGCGGAGCACAGAGAGAAAGAAACCGGAGAGAAAAGAGAGAGAAAGACCGTCGGCAGCCGCACCTGACTTGCGGCCAACGACTCGCTGCCGTGCCTCCGCTCCTGCTCCTGCAGCCGTCCAGCAGAAAAGGAAAGCGAGAGTAGGAAGAGAGAAGAAGAGACGGGTGACAACAGAGGGGAGGGGAAGCAGAACACAGACACACGGAGGAGAAACCGAGAGAAGGAGGGACCGAAAAAACAAAAAAAGAACCGAGAGAAAGAGAGAACTCGGAGGAGAGGAGGAAGTCAGAGGTGAGAGAGCAAACCCAGAAGCGTGTCTGGACGCCGCCGAAGCCCGCTCGCCCGCCGTGACGCCACGCTCGAACCAGGTAAGTTTTTTTTTAGGGTCATCTCCTGCGCTGTTTTTGCAAAGCGTCGGGCCGGAATTCGCGCCGACCGGTTCGGGCGAACCCCGGCCCCTGCCGTGTCTCCATTTAAGTCCTTGTGCGTACCAATGTGTTCGTTTAGAAGCTTAAGCCCGAGTCGATTCTTGTCCGAGTCGAAAATCATTTGTTTCAACAATGCATACCCCCTGTTTGCTAAAATGCCTAAATGAAGTTCAGAATTTTTTTATCGTCGGATCCGTGCTCGGTAGTTTAGTTTCGCGAATGTTTGTTAGCATATTGCGAACCTGCCCTTGCCTTCGTGCTTCTCTTCATGTTATGGCGATTTTTCTTGAGTGGCCCGCGTCGAGTCGAGTGGGGACGCCCTCGGTTCCGGCGATGGAGGCCGTTCATGGTCACCGGCGGCTGGCGGCGCTCGGTGTCGGTCGGACTGAACGACCGACGCCAGAGGATGGCCTCGTGACAGCCTCAAAAGCCGGCAACGACTCGTTGCGCGTGAGAGGCCGGCTTCAGCGAACGGAGTTGCAGAGGAGCTTCCGTCGGGCTGCACGAAGGGAAGCATGCAGAAGTCCACGTGAAGAAGCGTGGAGACCAGAAGGAAGAAGACCAAAAAGAATAAAAAAGTAAGGAAAAAGAGAAAAAGAAAAATTGAAAAAAAAAAAAATAAAATAAGAAGAAAAGAAAGGGGCTGCATGAAGACGTGCATGGGGAGGAAAAGCGTGCGTGCAGGAAGGAGAAATCTGCAGGGGAAAAAGACAAAAAGTGGGGAATAAAAAAGATTAAAGAATGAAAAACAAATAAAAAGAGAAAAAGAAAACAGAAAAACAGAAAAGGCCAAAAACAAAAATAAAATAAAGAATGGGCTTCGCTTCGGGCTTGTTTTCGCTTCGTGGGCTGAGGATAACTGGGCCGAAGGAATAAATGGGAATGGGTCATTTTAGAAATTTCGTGGGCTGATTAGGTTTAATTCCGTGTGTTTTTTATTTTTTATTTTTTATGTTTTCTTAGTGGGCTTAGGGCCGGCCCGGTCTTCTGTGGTCCAATCCAGGCCGACAGGGTCCGGGTTAGCTTAGTAGGGCCGGGTCTTTTGACCCGGTCCGAATTATCTTTTTTAATAAAAATATAAAAAAATTATAAAACAAATTCAAAAAAAAATATTAAAAAAAATTCCGGAAATCATAAAAAATGTTTCTCTAACTTCAGAAAAGTTTTGAAAGTTTATTTCAATTTTATTTTATTTTATTTTATTTTCTTTCTTTTTTCGAATATTCCGAAAATTCCAAAAAAAATTAGAAAAATTAGAAAATTCCAAAAACCTTAATAAAATGTCTTTTTTTTTTTCTTCTTAAAAGTCAGAAAAACCAAAATCTTTAAAGAAAATTCTTGAAGGTCTGTTTTATTTAATTTTGGGAAATTCGAAATATAAAAAAATGTTAAAAATATTAAAAAGTATAAAAATTTCATAAAAATTCAGAAAATCAGACAAATTGCAAAAAAAATAAAAATAAAATAGAAAACCCTTTAAAAAAATACCAAAATTGAATAAGCCTTTAGGGCTCTACAATAGGGCTCTTCTCCTGTGCCTTGTCTTGTTATGATTTTCGGATGTTATTTTCTTACTGTAGAACGGTTAAGAAAAACCTTAGTTTTCTCAAATGCGTTTTCATGACATCAATTGATACACAATCGAGTTAGGTACCGAAAGGGCGTTAGTTACGTGACAAACGTAATCAAGTCCCCGACCATAGATTCTCTGGTTGCGTAGAAAGTGAGGCACGCTCCCATGTCTTGCTTGGTTTCTAGCCGACCCTAATAGGCTAGTGGCGACTCCTCATTAGAAGACTTTCACGATATCCCACGTCGCGCGGGGTATGGGCTTGGGAGAGTCCAAGTTAATGAGGGCCCGACGACCCGAAATTAACAATACTTCTAAACCTATTATTATTATCTTCCAGAAATTTTAGGTCGCGACAGCGCAAAGCTTTGCTCTGGTTTCAGAACGTTCGCAGCTTTGAAGGAAGAGAAGTACAACCTCCCCAAATTGCCCCACGAACTGAACTGAACTGAAGACCATGATAGTTACTGACTGCTTACCAGTTGTTGAAGCCATCTTGGGCCGGGCTGAGTGTTCATGGGCTTGTCAATCTGTAGTGTTAGACTGCCGAGACTTGTTGGCCCAATTACCGAACACATCCCTGAAGTTTGAACCTAGAGAAATGAACTGGGCCACCGATTGGATTGCCAAAGCTCATAGATCGGGATCTCTACCAACTACTTGGGTATCCATGCCGCCACAACCTCTTTTACAAATTTTATGTTTAGACTATGAGAATGAATGTAATTTTTCGATTTTGTAAATAGAGACGATGCTTTTTTCGACAAAAAAAAAAGAAGGTTAAATTTGACTGGAGTTGCTAAAATTTGAATGGTTTGCTCGACAAAGGATATACTTTCAAAGGAGAGGATAGACTAACCATGTTGAATACCTGAAATTTACAGATAAGACGATAAGAAAGAAAGCCCGGTCGCCAAGTAAAAACGCCCACAAAATCTTGAAAAGAATCGAGAAGCGCTCTCATCACCTTAACTGATGCAACAGAATCGATTCTCTCCCTTCCATCTCCATATTCAGTGGTTAACAATCACCACGTCATCGTCCTACATGGCGCGCATGTTCCTATGTGGCTCCACCGAAATGTTGACACGTGGCGCGTGAGTTGGATGGGCTGGAAAATGGAAAAGATTAAAATCAGTGCTGCAGTTTTTCTCTCATCTAGCCAGCACAGAAAAAGTCAGATGAGCAATAAATGCTCAAAAACTCCCGTTCGAGAAAAAACTCTCTCTGCTCTCTTCAATTTTGAAGGGCTCTGAAGAACGACAAAGACGCTACTCTCGCTTTTCTCCAGCACACCCCCACCGCCTCCGCCACCGCCTCCGCCTCCGCCTCCCCCAAAGCCCCCGCCGGTCACCACCGCCGCCACTGCTGCTCAGATCTGCGTTGCCTCCCCAAAAGCCCTGCTCAGTCGCGGCTGCTGGGTCTCGAGCCTCCTTCGCCTCCGCAGTAGCCCCCCTTCGCCTCATCGGTCTGCTGACTCCTCTCTCTCCCCCACGCACGCTTGCACTGGTCTCTTGGGAACCCTAGTGACATCTCAAATGGCCACACCATCTCTCTCAGCCTTGGCAACTTCTCGGCCTCCGTTGGATTGTGTCCCTCCAACGAGCTTGTCATCACACCTCACCCTGTCTGTGATCTCGTCCACTTTAAGTCTCTTGATCGTCTGGTAAGGTTCGTCTTGATGTGTGTGCTCTGAGTTTTTGTTTGATTCTTTTGGAGTGGCCTCTATTGATGGTGAGAAGTCGTGGACTCCTATTTTACTGTGATGGGGTCATGAATCTAGCTACATTTTATTTTTTTGCGTTGTCTTGACGATGCTTTGTTTCTGGAAATGTAGTTGGAAGTTGTACTCTGATGAGTTGATGATTAACGTGAAAGCAACATTAAGATGAGCGGTCAAGTTCTTTCTACGGCTTCTTTATTCGTTTTCTTGAATTTTGATCTCCGATTTGCATTTCTGCACATTTGCTGAGCGGAAATGGCTGCCGAGGCTAAGCCACTCGCTCGCCTGCAAAAATTAAGACAAGTGAATGGTGAATTGGGTCGAGATTGCTTATTCCACTCTCAAGAATGTAGAAGGGTGTAGGTCCTTAGGGGTTGGGTTTGTGTTCAATGGGTGATGTTTAGAGAACCGTGGCGCAAAATGACAATTTTTAAGAAACTCTTGCCTTCCAATTTATTTATTATCCAAAGATTATGAATTTTTTAAGGTATCTTCAGTTTGGAGTGCACCACCAAATGAAAGATGATCTTTCATTTGGTTTGTGCTGAAGACAGATTTTTGTCGTGAGAAGAGGAAATTTCCTATTTGTTTTGTCAATTGGGTCTTTTGGTGGCAACGGGAATATTGAAGGAGTGGTGAAGTCATGTAGAATCGAACTGTTGTATGGACAATAATTGAGCTTAATTTGCATTGAGTGAAGTCCTTGATCTTAAGGTTATGCATGTAATATTAGCATTCTCTTCAACTTCGTTTAATTTCTGTATTTAAAGGAATTTGGTTTCCAAATTCGTAATCTTTTTTGCACTCCCTGATGGTCGGGTGAGCCAATGTCTTGACTGTGGGCATTAATGGCTGAAGCTAGCTAGATCTGTGGATTTAACATTTTGGGTACCATTGGCTAACGGCTTCGTTTGGGTGTTCTTCTTCCTCAACCGAGCTACAGAAAACCTTGGAACATTGCATCGGGGAGGATTCTTTGAAATCGGAGATTCATCTTCATCAAGTTCACTGCACCCAGAGTCCCTATAGAATTTGGCTAGAAGAATATGTCAACCGTGCATTCTGACAAAGGGGAAGGTAGTGCTGAACACGACACACGGCCCACTCTACATCGAGATCTGGCTAGAAGAAGCGCCTAAGGCCGTGAGGGCCTTTGATCAGCTCTGCCTCGAAGGCTACTACGATGGCACCATCTTTCACCGCATTATCAAGGATTTCTTTGTTCAAGGTGGCAATCTTACTAGCTCCAGCACAGGTCCCCCCCGGTCCCTCTCTCTCAAAATGGAATTGCAGATATTTTGAGCAAAACCCAATGGTTTAGTCTATTAGCATAGAGGGTTTTGTTGATAGTTATTGTTGCTGGTGATGGCTGATGTGTTATTGTCATTCTATTCATTGGTTCATGTGACACTAGAGATCGCCTTAGTTCTTGCTCCAACTTAATGCATCCTTTCTTTTCTGGGGTGGGGGAAGAACAAAAGATTAACTCTTGGCTGGGTTGTGCACAAATAAAAGAGAGATTGTGCCCTATAGATGGTTTTGTACAATAAGTTGCCTCTTTGGAACCTTCAGGAGCCAAATACTGATGAAAATGATATCCTACTGGATGCTTTGAAAATTTGTGGTCTATCTCTCTCTCATGATATCATTATCTGTGAAGATTTTTTTTTTTTTTTTGCATCATTGTTGCTGTTAGAGGATTTGATAAGCCATTCTCAGGCTCACTCACCTCCTCCACATTATTCTTCAGGTATAGGAATCTTGTTCTGGGTAACGACAAATACATTAAAGCTGAAAGATACTCGTGAAGGTGAAAGGATGGCTGATGAGGATAGAGATCGTATTGAAATCTTGGAAGAACACAACCCAGTTGATATGGCTAAATATATCAATTATGTCAGCACACCATAGGCTGGTGCCGTCACGACATTTTCCGTAATGACTCACGACACATTTGAGGGCCGAAATAGTCTTGGAGCTCCGGTATGAAGCATATGTGCCAATGGCTATACGGTGCATCAAGCCTGCATGTCAATCAGCTAGACCATCCTAGAATCGCATGTCCATCACAGTTGCCCACTACCTTAGCCCTGTCCCGGTTGGAGAAACAAGTGTCTTCATTGCAGTATAATCAGTTTACCGTGATGACGCGCTGGATGCTTATGAGTTTCTAATTGACGAGATAAAGGCATCTGTCCCCATTTGGAGGGACGAGGTATACACCAATGGAAAGGTCTGGAAGGAGAATAAAGAGTCTTTGGAAAGGAAGTCAGAGCTTGAGAAAGGTGCTCGGGACAAATATAGATGCTGTTGGAGAAGATTGGAGAGCAAGACCAACGGGCATGGTTGTTGTGGTGCTAAAGTCATGATAGATGATGACAGCTGGTTTGGGCATTTGCCGCGAGAAACCATGAGGAAGGGAGTAGCGGCCAAGGTGGGTAGTCGACCGGCGATGTAGGGCGTAAGTGGCCGATTCGAGTAGCTAAGGCGAGCCTCAAGGCGGAGCTGTGAGGTGGTTGGCGGTCGGCGGATCAGAGTCTGCTGAGGGAGAAACTGGCAGAGGGAGGAAGGAGACCTAGCTAGTTCAGGCTGGGCGGAGGCAGCGACCCGCGATGGCTCGCGGCGAGCAGGCAACAGCTTTTGAGTAGTCTAATATCTCGGTAAAGGAGGCTGGTGTTACGGTGGCGGTGGCTGACGGTTGAGGCGAAAGGGACACAGCAGCTCGCAGTCGCAGCTGATGAAGGAGAAGAGGAGAACAGGCAGTCGTTTTACTCCGGGCGGTTGGTGGTGGCTCAGGGAGGGTCGGACCGAGCTACGGCGGAGGCGGTGGCCGTCGACCAAAGCGGTGACAGAGGAAAAAGGGGAGAATGGCAACCATGAAACTAGCAGAATTGAGGAGGAGGCGGACTGGTTCTCGAGTCGGTTCGGCGTCCATCAGACTTTGGTAGCGGGCTAACGATGCGGCGGCGACGACTGAGGTGGCGGATGGAGGGGGTGGCAGCAGCAAGGAAAGTGCAGCAGCGGCGGGAGCAGTTTGGTTGAGTAGTAGAGGGGGGAAAGAAGAGATGAAGAAGAAGAAGAAGAAGATGAGAGAGAGGAGGGCAACAGTATGCACGTATGTGTGCATGGGGAAGGGGTGTAGAGAGAGAGAGAGAGAGAGAGAGAGAGAGGGAAGGTCAGAGGTGGTTAGAGGAGTGGGTGGGCGACTGATGGCGTGAAGGGAAGGGGAAAGAAGAGAGAAAATAGAGGGAGAAGGGATGGTTAATGGGGGAGAAAATATTGGGTGTAGGTCTTGTGCCAGCGTGGCAAATGGGAAGGGGCTTCACTGATCGACACGTGTCCCACGGGCCCACCTTTATTAGTCTAGGCAAAAAAAAATTGAAACCCTCGCGCGTTCTTTTTCTCTAAGCCCCTTTTCTTTTCTCTCCCCTGCCCATTTCTCTCTCCTACTCCTTGCTTGACCCTCCCTCTGCCGCGCCGCGCTTGACTCTTTCTCCCTTCGCCGCGCCTTGATCGACGACCACTACTTGGCTTGATATCTTGACTAGAAGCCCCCCACAGGCGAACTGCCTCCGAAGCCATCGTCCCGCCCCTTCTCTCTCCCACTGAAGTCCCCAGCCATCGTTCAAATCCCTCGATGCATCGCGCCGCCTTCGATGAACCAGCTCCCGCTTGTCCGCCAGTCGCCGCGCCGCTCTGCCTCCGAAGCCATCCTCCATCCTCTCCCACATCCTCTTCAGCTCGTCCTCCTTCAGGGAGAAGTAGCCACAGAGCTCAGAGAATAGGAGGGCTCAGCCCTTACTCAAGGCCTCATCTTTCTGCTTCTTTTGGGCGTGCACCCTTACCACCTCCTCCGCCAAGGCGGACGCGATCTCGGCATTGCCGATCCCCTCCTTGTGCCGACACGATCTCGGCATTGCCGATCCCCTCCTTGTGCCGACACGACATGGAGACGGGAAGGGACTTGCGGGTGTCGAAGCGGAGGGGGTGAATGCGGGATTTTGGGGGTCGTGGTGGGGCGATCAGGGGAAAAGCGTGGATTCTTAGTGCCATTGGAGGGTCGACTGTTTCGGAGAGAACGGGGATTTGAATGGAGGATGACGGTCAGGAAGGAGGATTTGGGGAAGTGAAAATTGATTGATTGCGGTTCTAGGGTTCTTCTCAAAAAAAAAAAAGATTTCTAATGAAATTAATTTCACACTCACATATAATTTTCATATTCTAACCAAAATTATTTTAAAAAAAAACATATGGCTTTCATATGATATACCAATTGTTTCTGTCTTGTATGAAAGTCTGCTGATCTTCATGTGAATGAATTCGAATCATATTAAAATGCTTAGATTCGACACTTAGGGCAACAATTAACAGCAACTCTCGAAACTCCCCCATCCAAAGATACATCTGATTTTTCTTGAGTAGAAGCATTCAATCTCGGCCCTAACTTTTTCACGACAGTTATATAAATTAAAAAGATAAACCTTGACTGATACGAGACTGGATTACTAATTTAATTATATATTGACCATATTGTATTCTCCCTTGTATGAAAACAAACACTTAGCTCCAGGTTTAATGCTCCATTGAACCTCTGGAAATTGCATTTGATCTTTCAAAGAATAAAACTATTTAGTGGCGCGGACAAGGACAACCAAAATAGATTATCACTCACCCATAAGAAAAAACTTTCTATATTAAATAGCAACTAGGAGAGATACAACGAGCACCATCTTAATCATCTAAATGAACTTGTCAAAAATCCTCGAGCTTCTAGGAGCCCGCGGCCGAAAATCCTCCAACTGCAAGTTGGAGCTTCACCGAATCTCATTGAAAAACAGTCTCATCTTTCTCGAACTTGGTCACCTCCAGAGTGCTTCCAAGGATGTCTGCTGCATACCCAGCTTGTAGAAGCTATCTAAGTTCCTCTCCGCCTTTGCGTATCAAGTACCCAGCATGCCTTACCAAGACAACAACGACTTCGGAGGCGGAGTAGCGCGTTGGCTAGAGAACGAGCGGGAGTCGGCTTGTTGGAGGCGGCGCGGTGGGTCGAGGGATCCGAACAATGGTTGGGGGCTTTGATGGAGAGAGAAGGGGTGAGACGACGGCTTTGGAGGTGGTTCGTTGGTGGGGGGCTTCTGGTCGAGGGATCAAGCCAAGCGAGAGTATGGCTTTGAAGGCAGAGCGGTGCGGCGGCTGGCGGACGAGCGGGAGGCGGTTCGTTGGTGGGGGGCGGTAGTCGAGGGATTCGGACGAGTGGGAGCGGCTCGGCCGGGCGCGATGGTTGTTGATCGAGGTGTGGCAGAGGGAGAGAGAGTTGGGTGCGCCGCGGCGAAGGGAGGGTCGGGCAAGGAGTGGGAGAGAGAAATGGGCAAGGGAGAGAAAAGAAAAGGAGAAAATATTAAGAAGAGAAAAGAAAAGGGGCTCAGAGAAGAAGAACGCGTGGGGGTTTCAATTTTTTTTGGCCTAGATTGACAAGGGTGGGCCCGCGGGACATGTGTCGATCAGTGAAGCCCCTTCCCGTTTGCCACGTGGCACAAGACCTGCACCAATTGTAACATCCCGAATTTTGGTAAGCTTGGGAAGTATCGGAAAAAGAATTCAACGGGTCGAAAAATTGGAACAAAGAGGAATTGGACCGATTGGAGGCCCAATGGGCCTTGCACCTATGAGGAGTCGGCCCCGTGGGCCCAAGCTAGCCAAGTGGGTCCAAGGAAGCCCAACTTCGAGCCTTTGAGCCTGTTAGCTTTTTCTAGACGTTTCCCTTCGATTTGAGCCTGAACCGATTTTCTTCTAGCCCATATAAATTCTTGGTCCGTATACGCGTATAGTAAGGTATACTATACTGTGAGGAATTACCAAATTGCCCTTTTCTAGAAGATGCATTTATTCTTGGAGGACAAAAGAGAAGAAAAGTCAAGGAAATGAGATTTTTGGGGCAAGTTGATGAAGGGAAGTTTGACTTGGTCTCTTGCTTGGCTTCTTGCTTTCTCTCTCTCTCTCTCTCTCTCTCTCTCTCTCTCTCCTCAAGTTTCAGTAACCCCTTCCCCACGTTGCTTTTTCTTTTCCTTCCCACTCTCCCATGTTTCCTTCTTTCTCTCTTTCTCTTTTGTTCTTTTCTGGTTTTCCTCCAAAAACAGCAGCTGTGCTGCTGTGTTTCCCCCGAACCAGCCACCATTAGCCATCGTCCTTGCTGCCTTGCCGTCGCTGAGGAGCCGCCCAACCATCACCGGACCGCCACCCTCTTTCCTCTCTCTTTTCTCTTCCTTTCTCTTCCTTTTCTTGCTGTGTTTTCTGTTTTCCCGTTGGAATCCAGCCTTGTCGCCGTCACCGAAGCCGCCACCATCGTCCAAAGTGTAGCCACGGAAGTCAGGGAGCCAGCTGCACACCGCCGGCCACCCCTGGTTGCATTTAGCCGCTCATTTTGGCCGTTTCCGCCCAATAGCTCTCTTCCGTGTGAATAGTAATGGCCTGTTTCGGCCACCGTTTGTCGTCTGTTGTCGTCCCCGAGCTTACCCCTCGTAGCCCTCATCCCCCTCTACGCGCCGGTGTCGTCGGATTTCCGATTCAAGTAAGTTAACTTCCTAATCCTTGTTTAGGGGTTAATCTTGCTTAGGGGTTAATTAGTGTATTTGTGTGTTTGTGATTAATTAAGGTTGATTGGTTAATTAGTCTGGTTAATTAATTCTGACTAGGGTTAGTTAATTGACCATAGTTAGTATTAAAGTAATCTAGGTTAATTAATTAAAGTAACTAAGGTTAGTTTCTAAAGTAACTATGGTTAATTATTAATCATCGTTGAGTTAATTAACCCTAGTTAGGTTAAATTTAGTAGCCATGGTTAAGTTTAATATTATTTTATTAATTTCGGATTAGTTACTGTTCATGATTACTGTTTATGATTACTGTTCACAATCACTGTTCATGGCACTGTTCATACAGAAACAAATTTTGGTTTCAAATTGATGTGTTCTTGGTTGTTATGTTTTCTTAAAGTGCCGATTGTTAATTATATGCATGAATAATGATGAAATGCATGATCGAAGCCCGAGTGGAAGTGAAACTGTTTGATTTATTGAGTTATTCCCAAGAATTAGGGAATGCACGTGATTGTTGATTGGTTGAATTTGGAATTTTGAAATTGTCGAGTGATACCTCATGACATATTGCGTGGGTTATCTGAAATGGCATGTCGCATGAGCATGAGTGATTTTGCATTCACGACAGAGCAAAGATATAAATGGATTGTTTGATGATGTGTTGCATGATCACATTAAGAGAGGGAACCCGGTGTTGCCGGAAGACCACTAATCCTTATGGGCTTGTGTTGAGGCTAGTGGATCGCCTGACTTCGGTTGGATGCCTGACAAGGAGGGGTTAAATTTATGGGACTGTGGTAGTGGGCGGGTCCTGGGCCTCTGTCAGTTGCAGGGCTGCGGTAGTGGGCGGGTCCTATGCTCCTTCGGGAATGCTGTCTTGGGAGTGAGCCCTTGACGTCGCCGTGCCTCGAGATAAAGAGGACGAAGCTGGTTTAGCCAAGAACCGCCAACCATAAGGTTGTGCCGTGGCCCAAGAGGGGGCGTAATAATCGGAGCATGTGTGAGTGTGAGACATGAGAAAGCTGTGTAAGATGTTCTGATTATTCGCATGCTCTTAATGTCGTGATGATTTAAATGACAGTTCTGCAGGTTGCGTGTGCCAAGGCCAGGTAGGGTCGCCTGTGATTGCACCTGTTTATTAAACTGTCTTTTGTCGTCATTTTCTTTGAGGTGGGGTTGCTTGATTTTATGGATTAGGTTGTATGTTAAACTCCCGAGGCGAGCGAAGTTCCTAACCGGGGCTTAGGACTTTAACTTGCTGAGCTTATCTCAACCCGTCGTGGTTAACCATTTTCAGGTCCGTAGTATGGAGGATCGATGCGTGTTTCGGTTCGTGGCTGTTTTTGAAGGGAGTAGATTAACCCTGGCTTGTCGGTTTCATTGGCTCGTTAGGAAGATGCCCGTGGTAAGGGCTTGTACTTGTAAACTTCCTAGGGTTAATCAGTAGATAAATAAAACAGTATTTTTGAATGTGTTCTTGTTGGGTTTTCCTGCTATCCCTGCTTTTGCAATTGACTTGGGGTTTGTGATTCGTTTCCGCATGTGCATAATTATAAGATAAAAATTATGGTCGATGACACGTCCTGGGACGTCGCATCTAAATGACCGCGAGAGAACAGGGGTTGCCGCGTGCTCGAGGGATGGGGCGTGACAACCTCGTCGATTTTGGTATCAGAGCCTGGTCAATGTATGGAGTGATAAGGTGCGATGGGTTTTGGGATAGTTAGTTAGGAAAACACCCCGTGCTTGTGTTTGTTTATTTGATTCTCTGGCTATAAGCGGGTCGTTCTTGATTTCTAATTCCTTGTGGAGTTGGAAATAAGGTTTTTGTGATAATTCTATTAGACGAATGATCCTGATTCGAGAGTCCTTGAGGAAGGTATTAAGATAGGGCAGTGAGCTTAGATTCAAGTTGTTGTTGCTATTGCCGCCGTTGTTGCTGCTGTCTTGCCTTTTAAGTTCCATTGGTTGGAACAGGGATTAACGATCGGGCGATGCTTAAGTTGGTTGAACTGTTCTTGGAGTTTGAGTTGTCCAAGTCCGCTAGGATGAGTAACCTTGAGGTTGCAACCTTCTGGATGAAAGGATTGGAGTAAGTGTTTGCATTGTTGGTATACTCAGAGGAAGATAAGATAGCCCTTGTAACATCCTGAAAATCGACCCCATTTTAGGATTTTATAAAAGGGCAATATTAGTCGAAGGCCTGGTCAGTACAAATTTTCCGAACTGTGTGTTTGTGGGATAATGGATTACAGAGAGGCGTCGATAGGAAATGATTCGCGTACGACTCACAATTTCGATCAGGAACGAACCCTTCGACCATGAGGACTTGGGCGGGAACGATATCCTCTAAGTACTAGACTATTAAGGAAACGGAAATAAATCGATTCGGCAGAAGTACGAAGTCGATCTGCGGGTGATTTCCGCACGACTTCGATACGAACTACGAACGACGTTAAACCAAATCCTTTTCATCTGGTAGTCGGGATTATCAATTGAGCCCTCGGGATCACACGACAATCGAGGGGCGTCCCTGACTCGAGAATTGGCGTAAACGTGGTTAAAAAAAATGGTTGACCATGGGTCAAATGTGAGGAAAGTCCAAAAAGGGCACCCGATAATCCAAATTGTACTACGGTCGCAATCGACTCAATTTGGCCCCGATTTTTAATTCGATTTTGGGAACCGACTTCTTAGTGATGTCAGGACTATATATTTGGACGTCGCCTCATTTATTTTGGAATTTTCCGTTGGACACGGAAGTGTCGGAAAAAGGAAAAAAAAAATTGGACCGGGTTTCGGGCTCGCAGGTGGGCCGGCCCAAGACCGGCGGCCCAATGGGCCTTGCGCCCATCCAGCCCAGCCCAAAGGGGGCCCAAGCTGGCCCATTCTCCTCTCCCTCCTCAGCCCATGGACTTCTCTCTTTTGGCCTTTTGCTTTTGTGCCCAAGTGGGCTTTGTTTATGCTTGTTTTTGGTTGTTTTTGATTGGTTCTTGAAGCAAGTGGCTTGCCCACTTGCCTTGGCCTTATCCAAGCCTTCAGCAGCCTCTTCTCTCTCCTCTTTCTCCCCCAAAATTCGTGCACCAGCCCAGCCTCACTTTCTCTCCCTTTTTCTCTTCCTTTTCTCTTCCATTTTTGCTGTTCTTTGCTGTCCATGCTGTTTTCCAGCCGGAAAACTGCCTTACCACCATCACCGGAGCCGCCGCCACCACCGCCCAAAGTGTAGTCCTGGAAGTTAGGAAGCCAGCCGCACACCCCTGGTCACCCCTGGTCGCCCCGAACCGCCCATTTCGGCTTTTTTCCCTCTACTGGTCAGTTCCACGTGAACAGTGTTCCGAGGGCTGTTTTGGTCCGTTTCGGCCACCGTTTGTCGTCCGTTGTCATCTCCGAACTTACCCCTCGTAGCCCTCGTTCCCCTCTACGCGCCGGTGTCGCCGGATTTCCTATCCAAGTAAGTTAACTTCCTAATCCTTGTTTAGGGGTTAATCTTGCTTAGGGGTTAATTAGTTTAATTTTTGTGCTTGGTTAATTATGGGTTAGTTTGTTAATGGTGGCTGAGTTAATTAAGGCTGACTAGGGTTAGTTAATTGACCATAGTTAGTATTAAAGTAACTAAGGTTAATTAATTAAAGTAACTAGGGTTAGTTTCTAAAGTAACTATGGTTAATTATTAATCATGGTTGAGTTAATTAACCCTAGTTAGGTTAAATTTAGTAACCATGGTTAAGTTTAATATTATTTTATTAATTTCGGATTAGTTACTGTTCATAATTACTGTTCATGATTACTGTTCACAATCACTGTTTACGATTACTGTTCACGGAACTGTTCATACAGAAATAAATTTTGGTTTCAAATTGATATGTTATTGGTTGTTATGCTTTCTTGAAGTGCCGATTGTTAATTATATGTGTGAATGATGATGAAATGCACGATCGAAGACCGAGTGGAAGTGAATGTGTTTGATTTATTGAGTTAGTCACGAGAATTAGGGAATGTACGTGATTGTTGATTGGTGGAATTTGGAATTTTGGAATTGTGGAGTGATACCGCATGACATATTACGTGGATTATCTAAAATGGCATGTCGCATGAGCATGAGTGCATGAGTGATGTTGCATTCACGACAGAGCAAATAAAAGAATGGATTGTTTGATGATGTGTTGCATGGTCATATTAAGAGGAGAGCCCGGCGCTGCCGGTAGACCGTCAATCCTTGGGGTTGTGCCGTGGCCTTTTGGTCGTCCTGATTTCGGTCGGTTGCCTGACAGTGGTCAATTGTGGGGCTGCGGCAGTGAGCGGGCCCCATGCTCCATAGGGAATGCCGTCGATGGGAGAGAGCCTGTGACGTCGCCTTGCCTCATGGGGGAGGACGATGCTTGGTCTTTGATTGGTAGACCGCCAACCATAAGGTTGTGCCGTGGCCCTAGTGGTCGTAATAATCGGAGCATATGTGTGGATGTGAGGAACGAGAAAGTTGTGTGAGATGCTCTGATTATTTGCATGCTCTTAATGTCATAATGGATTAAATGACAGTTTCTGCAGGTTGCGTGTGCCAGGGCTAGGTAGGGTCGCCTGTGATTGCACCTGTGTATTAAACTGTCTTTTGTGGTTATTTCTCTGAGGTGGTATTGCACTGATTGCTGTATTAGGTTGTATGTTAAACTCCCGAGGCGAGCGAAGTTCCTAACCGGGGCTTAGGACTTTAACTTGCTTAGTTTATCTCAACCCGTCGTTGTTAACATTTTCAGGCCTTAGATGATGCAGTACCCGAGGATCGAAGAGAGCGATCCCTCTGAGGCCAGCGAGTAGACACTTGTACGGTGTTAGGTTAGCCAGGCCGATCTCTTTTTGAGTAGGCCTTAGCTTGTCGCCTATAGTAAGGCGTGTATGTATTTACTGGTGTGCCGGCTAACCTTCAGATATATAAAATGGTGTTTGTCTTTCCTCTGCTGTTGTTGTTGCTATCCCTGTTGTTTGGTTTGGGAGTTGTTCATTTCCGCATGTGCATAATTACAAGATAAAATGAACTGGTCGACGACAGTACCTGGGACGTCGCACAGATAGACCTAAAGTGAAATGGGGTTGCCGTGAGCTCAAGAGTTGGGGTGTGACAGCCCTGGCATAGTGCCAATTGCAAGGTAACATTGGCACGTAGTGGGAAGTAACAAGGAAGAGTTTTGCCCAAAGGTACGGTCCCTGAGTGGTGTGTCTTCGTCGAAGCGTTCAATGGATGATACTTTTTTGAGTGCACGTGAGAGCAGAAGGTAACTGAATTCCTGCAACTTCGTCAGAATCGCTTGTCAGTTGTGCAATAGAAGGTTAAGTTTGCAGAGCTCTTGAAGTATGTATAGAGAATGATTGGGAATCTAGTACACCGAGTCAGAAGATTGAGATGGTTTGAAATCGAAAATCAAGGATTAGTTGGTGCCCCTGAACCTAAAGGACTATGATGGATGGTACAAGGGAGCCCGACTAATTAAAAAGGACGTGGCAGAATGAGTAGCTACATCTGGATTGGTTTGCATTTTATGGAGTTAATTATCGGCTTGGGAAACGTGTTTTGTTAAGAAAGGACGTGTTTTTGAGTGCGACTATCAATGTCACGTTACGAGGAAGTGTCTCATTAACCATCAAAGAAGTAACCTCAACAGCCGTAAGTGTGACAACTAACTAAGAATACTCCGCAGAGCAACTTCAATCGCCCTTTGTCGCAAGATTAATTGTATGCAGTTATCAAGAAGGAGGCAAAGGATTTGTAGGCTGTGACTACTAGTACAACTTTCAGTATGATCATGCTACCTATGCGTTAATTGGTTTTTGGAACTACGCATTTGTTTATAGCTAAATACTTTGTTAAGTTGGTGAAGGTTAAGACCGAAATCGTTGGAAGTGGTTCTTAGCATGTTGACCAAGTTGAAGGATTGTACGATGTTATAGAAGAATATCCTATCGCATGTTTAGATTGTACGATGGTCATTGGCGATCAAGAGGAATTGATTAATTTGATTGTTTTGGCAATGTACGATTTCGATGTGATTGTTGGAAGGAATTATTAAGTATCGAGTTACAATGGATTGTTATTGGAAGGTAACACAGTTTAACCCATTAGGTGGGGTTAATTTCGAGTTCACTGGAATCAAGGAGGACCCTTGATCCCTTCGATTTTATCATTGGAAGTAACTTGTTTATTGGACGAAGGTTGCTAAGGTTGTTGGATGATTATGGTTAATTTGGTAGTTGAAGAATCAATGATGGATTATTGCACTTATGCATTGATTATCGGTAGCTCAACCAAGGGACGGTCATGAGCAAGTATCCATTACCAAGGATGGATGACTTGTTTGACCAACTTCAAGGAGCTTCGATATGTTCCAAGATAGACCCAAGGACGGGCTATCGGTAGTGGAGAATTAAAAAGGAGGATTTACCGAAGACGACATATTGTGTGTGATTTGGTCACTACGAGATTACCGCACTATTGTTTGGATTAACTAATACGCCAGTTGTTTTTATGGATTTGATGGATTGAGTGATTAGGGCGTATTTAGAGTAGATTGAAATTATGTTCGTGAACGATATATTGGAATATTTAAGGAATTTTGAGGAACACGAACAATACTTGAGGGTGGTGCTATAGACCATTTGAGAGCATAAACAGTATGCCAAGTTTAATACGTGCGAGTTTGGATTTACTCGCGTTGTTTTGTTGGTCGAGTGATTTTGGACGAAGGAATTTCTGTGGATCCATCAAGATGAAGGTAGTCATGAATTGTCCTAGACTTATAACAGTAACAGAGATTCGAAGTTTTCTAAGTCGGATAGATTATTACAGATGATTCGTAGAAAGGTTCTCTGCGATAGCTACACCTCTGATACGAAGGTTAATAAAGGACGTAAGAATTTGAATGGACGAATAAGTGCAAGCAGAATTTTTTAAGAGCTTAAGTATAAGCTGATTACCGCACCAATTTTGAGGATTTAGTTTAGTATCGGAGATTATGAGATTTACAGTGAGGTGTCGTATAAGGGATTTGACTGCGTGGTAAGGCAATAAAAAAGATTGGTTGCTTACGTGTCACGACAATTGAGGTCATTGGATTTAATGGAAGTCACATAAGTTCTATTTTGATGATTTGAGGAGTTGTAGGTATGGGACCCTAAGTGATGATCTATTAAATGGTGATAATCTTTGATAAGATTTTCAGTGGATGATTTATTGCTCGGAAGTTTTAGATTCGATTAAGATATGAATTTACCCAAGGTGGATTATTTCGGGAGATAAATAAGATAGGGATTTGAGGAATGGATTTTTGTCTTCGGTGGATTAAGAATTAATTATCCCTTGATGCTAGGTGGATAAATGGTGAAGTAGCATTATCGATAATTTTCTTTTCAAGTGGTTGAGGTGAATTCTTAATTTGGTTATTAAATGGATGTGAAAGGAATGTTGAAAGAAAAAAAATGGTGGTTTGTGGAATTCGGACAACGATTTGATGGAAATTCGGTGAATAAGAATTCAAGTGTTGATAAGTGACCCTGTGGAAACAAGCTCATGGGTTGACGAGCTAGAGGAAGTTTTGCACTTTAAGGTGCTTAGACGAGGTTAAAACCGTGAGGCTTGGTATGGGACGGGCTAAAGCGGACAATACCTCTATGAGATGGTGCATGTCTAAAATGGACTTTTGCTAGTAGTGGTGCAGTTCAATGATGCCCGTAACGATTGATCCAATGAGGGCGGGAAGTGGTCGCCAGGGCCAGAGTGCCTAAGTAAGGAGCGACTCCTGGCAGGCTTCTAAGATGTCGAAAGGGGCAGGAATGAACTGAACTACACACTGTACAAAAAGAGAGTGTTTGTGGGATAAGATTTTATCGGAATGGCATAGCAAAAATATGGTCAAGTTTGTGGAACTCCAGTGTTTTGGAATAGGGTCAGAGAAAGGACGATCACTGGTTCAGAGATGGTTTTGCAGTTGATGGATGTTGTGAAAATATCAGGGACAGTGCAAAGTCGTTAAAACGGTGATGCGAGTATAGGACTAAGGCCTTTGGAATTTCAAGTAGGGAATCATGTTTTCCTTAAAGTGTCGCCTATGATAGGGATGTCTCGATTGGTTAAGAAAGGAAAGCTGAGCCCTGGACATATCGAACCTTTCGAAGTTTGGAGTGAATAAAGATTTTGGCCTTAAATGGATAAAGAAAGCAAATTTGGGCACCGTTGGCGCTTATGGCTGAGTGGTATTACGGGGATGAAGCTGCTAGTCCGAAAAGGGAGTTCGAATCCCGGAAGCGGCAGTAGCCGCGTAGAAAGAAGAAGAAGAAGAAGAAGAAGAAGAAGAAGAAGAAGAAAGAACCAACTTTTTGCAACTTTCTTTTTTGCAAAAATGGACAAGTGCTTAGCCTTTTTGGAACCAAAGATAGTTTGGGCAGGATTGGAAGTTTTGGCAGCACTGAAAGTGTTTGATAGCATTATGAGACAGAATGAACGACTTGGGAAAAACATGATGCAATGAGGCATCAATACCCCAACAGTTTACGGATGCAGAAAGTCCTGCAAATTTCGATGACGAAATTTTGTTAAGGGGGGGAGAGTTGTAACATCTCAAATTTTGGTAAGCCTGGGAAGTATCGAAAAAAGGATTCAACGGGCCGAAAAATTGGAACAAAGTGGAATTGGACCGATTGGAGGCCCAATGGGCCTTGCGCCTATGAGGAGTCGGCCCTGTGGGCCCAAGCTAGCCAAGTGGGTCCAAGGAAGCCCAACTTCGAGCCTTTGAGCCCGTTAGCTTTTTCTAGACGTTTCCCTTCGATTTGAACCTGAACCGATTTTCTTCTAGCCCGTATAAATTCTTGGTCCATATACGCGTATAGTAAGGTATACTATACTTTGAGGAATTACCAAATTGCCCTTTCTAGAAGATGCATTTATTCTTGGAGGACAAAAGAGAAGAAAAGTCAAAGAAATGAGATTTTTGGGGTAAGTTGATGAAGGGAAGTTTGACTTGGTCTCTTGCTTGGCTTCTTGCTTTCTCTCTCTCTCTCTCTCTCTCTCTCTCTCCTCAAGTTTCAGCAGCCCCTTTCCCACGTTGCTTTTTCTTCCTCCCCACTCTCCCATGTTTCCTTCTTTCTCTCTTTCTCTTTTGTTCTTTTCTGGTTTTCCTCCAAAAACAGTAGCTGTGCTGCTGTGTTTCCCCCGAACCAGCCACCATTAGCCGTTGTCCTTGCTGCCTTGCCGTTGCCGAGGAGCCGCCCAACCATTACCGGACCGCCACCCTCTTTCCTCTCTCTTTTCTCTTCCTTTCTCTTCCTTTTCTTGCTGTGTTTTCTGTTTTCCCGCTGGAATCTAGCCTTGCCACCGTCGCCGGAGCCGCCATCACCGCCCAAAGTGTAGCCATAGAAGTCAGGGAGATAGCCGCACACCGCCAACCACCCTTGGTCGCCGTTAGCCGCTCGTTTTGGCCGTTTCTGCCCAATAGCTCTCTTCCGCGTGAACAGTGATCCGGGGGCTGTTTTGGCCCGTTTCGGCCACCGTTTGTCGTCCGTTGTCGTCCCCGAGCTTACCCCTCGTAGCCCTCATCCCCCTCTATGCGCCGGTGTCGTCGGATTTCCGATCCAAGTAAGTTAACTTCCTAATCCCATTTTAGGGGTTAATCTTGCTTAGGGGTTAATTAGTGTATTTGTGTGTTTGTGATTAATTAAGGTTGATTGGTTAATTAGTCTGGTTAATTAATTCTGACTAGGGTTAGTTAATTGACCATAGTTAGTATTAAAGTAACTATGGTTAATTATTAATCATGGTTGAGTTAATTAATCCTAGTTAGGTTAAATTTAATAACCATGGTTAAGTTTAATATTATTTTATTAATTTCGGATTAATTATTATTCATAGTTACTGTTCATGATTACTGTTCACAATCACTGTTCACGATTACTGTTCACGATTATTGTTCACAATTATTATTCACGGCACTGTTCACACAAAAACAAATTTTGGTTTCAAATTGATGTGTTCTTGGTTGTTATGTTTTCTTAAAGTGCCGATTGTTATTTATATGCCTGAATAATGATGAAATGCATGATCAAAGACCGAGTGGAAGTGAAAGTGTTTGATTTATTGAGTTATTCCCGAGAATTAGGGAATATACGTGATTGTTGATTGGTTGAATTTGGAATTTTGGAATTGTCGAGTGATACCACATGACATATTGCATGGGTTATCTGAAATGGCATGTCGCATGAGCATGAGTGATATTGCATTCACGACAGAGCAAAGATATAAATGGATTGCTTGATGATGTGTTGCATGATCACATTAAGAGAGGGAACCCGGCGTTGCTAGAAGACCGCCAATCCTTATGGGGTTGTGCCGTGGCCAATGAGTCGCCTGATTTCAGTCAGATGCCTAACAGGGAGGGGTTAACTTTGTGGGACTGCGGTAGTGGGTGGGTCCCGGGCCTCTGTCAGTTGCGGGGCTGTGGTAGTGGGTGGGTCCTATGCTCCTTCGGGAATGCCGTCTTGGGAGTGAGTCCTTGATGTCGCTGTGCCTCGAGGTAAAGAGGACGAAGCTAGTTTAGCCAGGAACCGCAAACCATAAGGTTGTGCCGTGGCCTAGGAGGGGGCGTAATAATCGGAGCATGTGTGAGTGTGAGACATGAGAAAGCTGTGTAAGATGTTCTAATTATTCGCATGCTCTTAATGTCGTGATGATTTAAATGACAGTTCTGCAGGTTGCGTGTGCCAAGGCCAGGTAGGGTCGCCTGTGATTGCACCTGTTTATTAAATTGTCTTTTGCCGTCATTTTCTCTGAGGTGGGGTTGCTTGATTTGATGGATTAGGTTGTATGTTAAACTCCCGAGGCGAGTGAAGTTCCTAACTGGGCTTAGGACTTTAACTTGCTGAGTTTATCTCAACCCGTTGTGGTTAACCATTTTCAGGTCCGTAGGATGGAGGATCGACACGTGTTTCGGTTCGTGGCTGTTTTTGAAGGGAGTAGATTAACCCTGGCTTGTCGGTTTCATTGGCTCGTTAGAAAGATGCCCGTGGTAAGGGCTTGTACTTGTAAACTTCCTAGGGTTAATCAGTAGATAAATAAAATAGTACTTTTGAATGTGTTCTTGTTGGGTTTTCCTGCTATCCCTGCTTTTGCAATTGACTGGGGGTTTGTGATTCGTTTCCGCATGTGCATAATTACAAGATAACGGCGACACGTCCTGAGACGTCGCATCTAAATAACCGCGAGAGAACAGGGGTTGCCGCGTGCTCGAGGGACGGGGCGTGACACCAATATTTTCTCTTGATAGGGGGGGTGTACGAAAAAATCCCCCCATACAAAATCTCTCTCATCCCACTAAAATTCAAACTTAAAAATTGTCCCCTAATCCAAAATGGACTAGGGGAAATTTCGTCCATGCATGATTTTGGGGACCAAAAATCGTTGGGATACCTTGGTCCGAAAATACGCAACGGGAAGCATTGGGTTTAATTCCTCGACTCGATAATCCCTATTTTTGACATTTTCGAACGGACTGGAATTTTTGGAAATTAATGAGGTTGAAATCCAATAATTTAATCCTGACGTCCGAAAAGCTTGACAATCGATTTTGATAGAAATCATGGTCAAGTCAATTAATTGCAACTCTAGCGTGTCTTAGACTAACGGGTGACTTTTAATAATCATGCGTCCGCGAAGCCCTTCGTAGCCTCTCCCCTTCGATTAGTATCTCGTGAGTGATCAGTTTAGGCGAGATCGACTAATAGTGCATTGATGAATTATGCGTTTATAAAATCGAAAATAGGTCGGAAAATCCAGGACATCACAATAAACTAAATTAAAGTAATATATATATATATATATATATAACTTATTATATTTTGTAAGTTGTCATATTTTGGATTGACATTAGTGAGTTCTAAATGTGTAATGTAGAGGCTTGATCTACGTTTAAGATATGTATTACTCACTGAATTATGGTTGCTTATTCCACTTGCCTTTCATGTTTTCAAGTCCTTCAGTTAGTGACCGATGGAGCTACAACACTTTTGGTGGGGAACTTTTGGGAGGTGTTTTTTTGGTATAGCTTAAGGAAGTGGTGTATATAATTAATTGGTGGTTGTTGGGTCAACTGAGTTCTAGTTGCATTTGTTCTTTTGATGGACTATAGAAACTCTGATATTGTAACCAATTTGTAAGTTTATCTGATATGTATATATGGTTGGAAATATATTGTTGATATCAGGTTATTGGTTATGTTTGAGGTTATGTTCTTCATGTGGAAGGACGGTTGTGTCATCCCCTTTCATGTAGATTTGAGGTGTGACATTAAGAATCTCGTCAATAGCCATGGATGGAGAAAGACATACACGGTCACCCTTAAGCCGGGTTTTGCATGGATGAAGGTAATGAAGAAAATAGTTCTTACAGAGCCCGTTATCATTATCTACAAATTCATAAGATGCTTCTAGCCAGTGATTGGTGAAGTCTGCTCTTGCTTTGATAACTCTATTTTTAATAGAGTATTTTTGCTAATTAGACTTGATATTTGCTAAATTTTGATGAATTTTGGATGAATTTAATTGCTACTCACGTAATTTTATTTTGTAGGAAATATTTTCAGATCTTCCAAAATATTACAATATCTTTTAGAATATTTCATTTTGAAGAAAAATCCAGTCCATATCAGAAATTTGTAAAATTTGATCATAATTGAGGATAAGGTTCAAAGAAAATCAAGAAAATAAGGAAGAATCTTTTCCAAATCTTAGTGGGAGTCGACTTAGGGCAGATTTTTGGAGGCTATATAAACCGTTCTTGTGCCGCATATGAGAGAGACTCCTTGGAGACACCATTTTTACATAAGATTTTGGTTTTCTTACTTAGATTTTATTCTTCTATTAGTGGAGTTAGCGCATGTCAATGAGAGAAGGAAGAGACAAACTTGAAACTCCTTGTATCTCAAATTGGTGAATTTGTTTTTATTTAGTATTATGTTTTCTTTAATTTTTGTTAGTTTAGTTTTTACTATGTTCCAAATTCTTTTGTTAGAGCTACAATAGATCTTAATCATGATTGATTGATTTTCAAATACTTTCTCATGCAATAGAATTGTTTTGATTGTGTCGTTTTTTATCATGATCTTAATAGTTTTAGAAGTTTGGCCAACTTTTGAATGATTTTGTTGATGTATGCATGATACTGGGTGGAGATTGTGTGCATGCGCATTAGTGATATTGAATTATAAATAAAATCTAGGTCAAGGTACACTAGGTTATTTATGTGGCTGCGGTAGTAGATCTAGATTGGGACTACTTAGATTAAATCTGGGAATTTCCACAAGAACTTAATGCTTTTAGGTAGTTTAAATTCACCTAAGGTTGGTGTGGATTAACATACCTAATTAGGGATTATTAGACCGAGGTCGGCTTGTAATTCATCTTAGGGAAATTTCGCCAACACAATTGGAAATTAATTTGTTGCATGACAAGTTAAGAAAATTAATTATGAATGGTTCAGTGAAGTTGGATGCTCTAATGCTTTGTGATCTTGATAATTATTAATTTTTAATTTGCTTTATATTATTTTTACTTTACAATTCTGATTAGCTTTTGAATTCATTAAGTTTTGACTCTTTTATATTTTAGTATTTTAATTGGTTTAGTTCATTTTTTACTTGTCTTTTCGATTTGGTTAGCTAAATTTTTGGATTGATCACTTTTGGTAAGTAATTAGATAATTAAAAAAAACAATCATTGGGGGAACGATACTCACTCATTACTTTATTATTTGTCAATATTGTGCACTTGCAATTCACCTAACAAGTTTTTGGCACCGTTGCCGGGGATTGCTTTTACAATTTTCCAATTACTATTGATATCGAGCAATTCTTAGTTTAGACTAGCCTTTATTTTATTTTTAATATGTTTCGTTTGTAGGCCAAACTCACTTCTCTATAAAAGGTGGAGGAGCATCGCATAACCCGAAGCTAACAATGAGACCTTGAAGAGTTTGATCATGAGATTGAAAGAACCTTTCTTAGGAGAAGAAGAGAACAATCACAAGCAATTCACATTGCAATGGCCGAAGATCAAGAAGTCGCACCTCCAAGGAGGACTTTGAAAGATTATGCTACACCAACAATTCAAGGAGCATAATCAAGTATAAGGAGGCCGGCAATGCAAGCAAACAATTTTGAGATCAAGCTATCCTTAATTCAAATGCTTCAAAATGCAGGGCAATTCAGTGGATTGCCTAATGATGATCCAAATCTACACTTAGAAGCATTCCTTAAAATTTGTGACACTATTAAATTCAATGGCGTTATTGATGATGCTCTTAAATTAAGATTGTTCCCATTTTCTCAACGTGATAAAGCTAAAACTTGGTTGACTTCTCTTCTTGTAGGCTCTATCACTACTTGGGGAGACTTGGCTAAAAAATTCTTAAGTATTTTCCTCTTGCAAAATCTGCCAAAATGCGTAATGATATTACTACATTTATGTAGATGGATGGTGAGCCCTTTTATGAAGCATGGGAGAGGTTTAAGGAGTTGCTAAGGAGATGCCCGCACCATGGACTGCCAATTTGGATGCAAGTACATACATTCTATAATGGAGCACATCCTATCATTCGAGCTAGTCTAGATGCGGCAGCTGGAGGTAGATGGCAGGCAATAGCTACCAATGGCCAACTAAGAGATACTAAGCCTGGAAGCCAAGTGGAGTTCATGAAGTTGACACCAATAGGACTTTGAATGCAAAACTTGATCCATTAAGCAATATGATTGTTTCTTTAAAAACTCAAGGAGTATCTTGTGAATTTTGTGGCGGAAATCATATTAGCACTGATTGTCAAGTAGGTAACCCTTATGCTAGTTCTTTTGAACATGCTAACTTTGTTTCAAATTTTAATAGGGGCCCTCAAAACAATCCTTACTCCAACACTTACAACCTAGGATGGAGGAATCACCCTAATCTATCTTAGGGAGGTCAAAATCAACAAGGATCGAGAGCACCACCACTATCCATGGAGAAGCATAATTCCAACTTAGAGGATTTGGTTGCCAATCTAGCCCAAACTATGGAAAAACAAGCTCAAACCACTCAAGATTTCATGAGAAGTACCGATGTAAGACTCCACAATCAAGAAGTGTCAATTCGAAATATAGAGAAGCAAGTGGGGCAACTAGCTCAGAGAATTAATGAGAGACAAAGTGGTGCATTGCCAAGTGATACTGAGAGGAACCCCATAGAGAATGCAAAGGTAATTACGTTGAGAAGTGGAAAAAAAGTTGAAAAGCAAGATCAAGATGAGGATGTAGAAGAAAAGAACAAGGCCAAATCTCCCATCGAGACCAAACAAAAGGACGAGCCACTAAAGAGCAAGTCATCTCCAATGCCATATGTTCCACCTGTTCCTTTTCCGGAGAGGTTAGCCAAACACAAGCAAGATAAGCAATTTTCAAAATTTTTAGATTATCTTAAACAATTGCACATTTATATTCCTTTTGTAGATGCTCTAGCTCAAATGCCAAGCTATGCCAAGTTTTTGAAGGAGATCCTAGCTAACAAAAGGAAGTTAGAGGAGTATGAGACCGTGAAGTTGAATGAGGAATATTCGGCTATCCTTCAAAATAAGCTACCACCAAACTTAAAAGATCCATGGAGTTTTACTATTCTATGCAGTATTGGTGATGCTTATTTTAATAAATCTTTATGTGATCTTGGTGCTAGTATAAATCTAATGTCTTATTCGATGTTTGTGAAACTAGGTGTAGGAGAAGTAAAAGCGACCGCCGTGTCTTTACACTTAGTGAATAGATCTATCAAATATCCAAGAGGTATGGTGGAGGATGTTTTAGTAAATGTGGATAAATTTATCTTCCTGGTGGATTTTATTGTATTAGAGATGGAAGAGGATTATAAAGTTCTTATTATTTTGGGTCGATCATTCCTAGGCACAGGAAGAGTTCTTATTGATGTACAACAAGGAAAATTGATTCTTAGAGTGGGAGAAGATTGAGTCACTTTCAATGTCCTCACAGCCATGAAAAACCCCGAGGGACCAAGTGATTGCCTAAATATAAATACCATAGACAGTGAAATAAAGACTATGTTTGAATTGACCACAACTCAAGATCCTATAGAGGCATGTTTGGTTCGGCCAAAAGAGAACCGGGAATGGAGAAATTAGAGAGGCCGTGGAGGTTTTAGAAGCAAGTCCACTATGTTCGAGATAGAAATCACAAAAAATTGAAGAGTTGGAGTCAAGTGCAAAGAAACCCAAGGCTTCCATTGAAGAACCACCAACTGTTGAACATAAACCTTTACTTTCTTATTTAAAATATGCTTTTCTTGATGGTGTTTCTTATCTAGTGATTATTTCTTCTTCTTTGACAAGGGTGATGGAGAAAAGGTTACTTAGAGTGCTTACAGAGCATAAGAGTGCAATTGGATGGACCATTGCAGATATAAAAGGAATAAGCCTTTCAATTTGCATGCACAAAATTCTAATGAAGGAGCAATACAAACCAATCATCCAACCACAAAGAAGGTTTAATATGAAAATGCAAGAAGTTGTGAAAATCGAAGTAATTAAGTTACTCGATGTAGATATTATCTATCCAATTTCTGATAGTGATTGGGTATGTCCCATGCAAGTAGTGCCAAAAAAAAGAGGTATGACTATTCTAACCAATGAAAAGAATGAATTAATTCCAACTAGGACAGTTACAGGATGGCGAGTTTGTATGGATTATAGAAAATTGAATGATACCACTCGTAAAGATCACTTTCCTTTACCCTTCATTGATCAAATGTTAGAAAAACTTATAGGACATGAGTATTATTGTTTTTTGGATGGATATTCAGGATATAACCAAATCCCTATTGCATCTAATGATAAAAAAAGACTACATTTACTTGTCCCTATGGTACATGTGCATATAGAATGATGCATTTTTGTCTTTGTAATGCACCTGCTACTTTTCAACGATGCATGATGGCTATTTTTTCTAACATGATAGAGAAATACATTGAGATTTTCATTGATGATTTCTCTATTTTTGGTACATCTTTTTATTCATGCTTGCATAATTTAGTTTTGGTATTACAAAGATGCAAAGAGATTAACCTTGTGCTAAATTGGGAGAAGTGTTATTTTATGGTGCAGGAAGGGATAATGTTGGGCCATTAAATATCTGTTAGAGATATTGAGGTGGATCAAGCCAAAATTGAAGTTATTTCCAAATTACCACCTCCTACTTCTGTAAAATTATTTCGAGGATTTTTAGGACATGCGGGGTTTTATAGGCAATTCATAAAGGACTTGAAAAAGATGTTAAAGTTTGATTTTAATTCGAAGTGTTTGCAAGCATTTGAGACATTAAAGGAGAAGCTGATTTCGGTTCATATAATGACACCACCAGATTGGAGCTTGCCTTTTGAGTTGATGTGTGATGCTAGCGATTATGCCATTGGAGCTGTGCTTGGTCAAAGGAATGATGGAATGTTTCGAGTCATATATTATGCTAATCGAACCCTTAATGGCGCCCAATTGAATTATGCCACTACTGAGAATGAGCTTTTAACAATTGTTTTTGCTTTTGATAAATTTCGTTTTTATTTGGTTGGCTCTAAAGTGATTGTCTATACTGATCATGCAGCTTTAAAATATTTGTTGGCAAAGAAGGATGCGAAACCAATGTTAATTCGTTGGATCTTGTTACTTCAAGAGTTTGATTTAGAGATTAAGGACAAGAAAAGGGACTGAGAATCTTGTGGGCGATCACCAATCTAGGTTGCCGAATGCCCCTAGCGATGAGGTACCAATTTTGGATGACTTTCCTGATGAGGCACTATTTTCCTTGAAAATCAAAACTCCATAGTATGCAGATATTGTGAACTATTTGGTAAGTGACATCTTTTCCCCTGATTTGAATTATCAACAAAGGAAAAAGTTTCTTTCCAATGTTAGACACTACTTTTGGGAGGATCCTTACTTGTTTAAGGTTTGTGCTTACCAAATAATTAGACGTTGTGTTGCTAAGGAAGAAATTCCTAACATTCTTTTTCATTTCCATGATGGAGAGGTAGGTGGTCTCTATGGTGTCACCAAAACTGCTGCTAAGATTTTACAATGTGGATTTTATTGGCCTACTCTTTTTAAGGATGCATATGCTTATGTTTCTCATTGTGATAGGTGTCAAAGGACTGGAAATATATCTAGAAGGCATGAGATGCCCTTAAACAATATCATGGTGTGTGAATTATTTGATGTTTGGGGTATTGACTTCATGGGTCTGTTTCCACATTCTTTTGGTAATATTTACATATTGGTTGCTTGTGAGTATGTGTCTAAATGGGTAGAGGCCGTGGCTTTGCACTCTAATGATGTTAAGGTTGTTTGTAATTTCTTGAAAAAGTATATCTTTACTCGGTTTGGCACACCTAAGGCTATTATAAGTGACCAAGGCACATACTTCATGAATAAACAATTGGAGTCACTTTTGCATAAATATGGAGTCACTCATAAAGTAGCTACTGCTTATCATCCATAAACTAGTAATCAAACTGAGATATCTAATAAGGAGATAAAGATAATTTTGGAAAAGACTGTGAATACTAATAAGAAGGATTGGGCAAGGTAACTTGATGATGCTTTATGGGTTTATAAAACTGCTTTCAAAACTCCTATTGGTATGTCACCTTTTTGACTTTTGCATGGCAAAGCATGCCATTTACCTATTGAGTTGGAGCATAAAGCATATTGGGCTTTGCAAAAACTAAACTTTGATATGCATGCAATAGATGAGAAAAAATTGCTTCAGTTAGATGAATTAGAAGAGATGCGCAATGATGCATACGAAAGTGCAAGAATTTACAAAGAGAAAACGAAGAGATGGCATGATCGACACATCTTAAGAAAGGAGTTTCATGTAAATGAAAAAGTTTTGTTATATAACTCTCGTCTTTGTTTGTTTCCAGGAAAGTTGAAGTCTAGATGAACCGGTCTTTACACCATCATCAAAGTATTTCCTTTTGGAGTCGTTAAGATTATCAATGAGAATGATGTGACTTTCAAATTAAATAGTCATAGGCTCAAGCACTACTATGGAGGAGGTTTGAATGCTCAAACATCTGTCATCACCTTGGTTCCACCTACTTAAAAGCATGGGAAGAGTTCGGCTACAAACTATAAAGCAAGCACTTCTTGGTAGGCAACCCAAGTTTTTAAGCTTCTATTTTTTTTTTATATTTGTTTGGTTTTGTATTTTGTCTAAAAAAATTGAAATAAAAGAAGAATTTTTGTGGCGATGAATTTTATATTTTGCAAAGATAGTAGTGCGCACGGCAGACAGAAGAGGAGTTAGGGGCGTACGGCCATGCAATTATGAAGCTAAGAAATTTTCTGTGAGCAACCTCTAATGACACATCTGAACCATTCCTCACCTTACTAGGCATGATTCAACATGGACAATTGCCATCTTCACATCTCCAAGGGAGTATTTTGAACTTTACTCTAATTTGTTTGCCTCATTGCTTGTATTTAATTCTTTATTTTTTACACATTAAGGGCAATGCTTCATTTTAAGTTGGGCGTAGGGGATCGAAAATTTTGAAATTTTTTTGTGCTAAAGCTTTTGCTAATTTTGAAAATATTTGCGCTTATTTAAAATTTTTGAAATATTTTTGAAGCAAACTTCATAGGAGATGATGATTTTGAACCATAATCTACAAGATTGATATCATTTTCATAGTTATGAGTTGTTGCGATTTTTAGGGGAATATAAATCTTGTTCAATTGGTTATTGATAAATGAGTTAAGTCTTAATCTTGATTATGCAATCCATATTTTGAGCACTTATCCTTGCCTTTTGAGTTATGTGTGCTTAGAAAAGATCAATGGGAAGTATGTAATTCTCTAGAACTCACCTAAGTCTTAGAATTTGTTTGATATTCTCTTGAAATTAATATACTATACTCAATCAAGAAGGTGATATAGGCATTCTTTGGATCATTTGAGCCTTTCAAGCCTATCTTTTTACTTGATCCCTAGTACCCTTTTGAGCTTAATTGGCCTATTTTTCTTTGATGACCTTATAATGTCGATCCAAATGTATTACTTTACCTCATACCCCATAAGCATGTTTATCCTTAAAGCTACTTTAATAGTTGGGGATTCTTGATGTGTCTGAAATTGCTGAAGCTTGAAATAATCATGAAAAGTAAAAAGAAAGAAAAAGAAAAAGAAAAAGAAAAAAAAAGTCTTACGTGCAAGTTATAAAGTGAAAGTTGTTTACTCTAGTACAGCTTATACGAATCCCTACCGTTAACTTTCAACTTGAGTGAGCTTTTTGGATACTCAATGGGTTAGCATTGCACTATGAGAGGGACTTAAGAAAGAACTTTGCCGTATAGCATGGAAAGATAAATAATGGAAACTTTAAAGTGTTGAGTGTTTGTGAATTGCATGACTGTAATAGTGTAAGCATATGGATGATGTCTTGAATCCTATTTAATTCAAATGCTTTGAGAATTGATATGTTTATGAGGTTTGTTGAGCTTAAATCCTTTATACCCTCCCCTTAACCAAGCCACATTATAAGCCTTAAAGACCCATTGATTTTTGAATGAGTATTAATTTTCATTAGTGGAGTGAGAATTGAAAAACAAATCTATGAGACTTGATTAGTGGATCTTGAGTTTAGAGTGTTGCATATCAACTTAATTTATTTGAACATACATGATTTGGAAAATTAAGAGGCACACATACACACGGATTGAATAGTTAAGGTAGACATAGCTTATGTATTGATTTTGGGTTGATGAGATTTATTTTTTCCTTTGAGTTATGATTTCATGTAATTATGAATGGACATTGATAACTAGAGATGATGTTTGTTTATTTTTATTGTTTGCTCAAGGATTAGCAAATTTCTAAGTTTGGAGTAATTGATAACTTTATTTTTAATAGAGTATTCTTGCTAATTTAAAATTGATATTTGCTAAATTTTGATGAATTTTGGGTGAATTTAATTGTTACTCATGTAATTTTATTTTGTAAGAAATATTTTCAGATCTTCCAAAATATTACAATATCTTTCAGAATTTTTCATCTTGAAAAAAAAGCTAGCCCATATCAGCAATTTGGAAAATTTGACGATAATTGAGGAAAGTTCAAAGAAAATCAAGAAGATAAGGAGGAATCTTTTCCAAATCTTAGTGGGAGTCGACTTAGGGCAGATTTTTGGAGGCTATATAAACAGCTCTTGTGTCATATGTGGAAGAGACTTCTTGGAGACACCATCTTTGCATAAGATTTTAGTTTTCTTACTTAGATTTTATTCTTCTATTACTGGAGTTAGCGCGTGTCAAGAAGAGAAGGAGGAGACAAACTTGAAGCTCCTTGTATCTCAAATTGGTGAATTTGTTTTTATTTAGTATTACGTTTTTTTTAATTTCTGTTAGTTTAGTTTTTACTATGTTCTAAATTTTTTTTGTTAGAGCTACAATAGATCTTAATCATGATTGATTGATTTTCAAAAACTTTCTCATGCAATAGAATTGTTTTGATTATGTCGTTCTCTATCATGATTTTAATGCTTTTAGAAGTTTGGCCAACTTTTGAATGATTTTTTTAATGTATGCATGATACCGGGTTGAGATTGTGTGCATGCGCATTAGTGATATTGAGCCATAAATTAAATCTAGGTCAAGGTACACTAGGTTATTTATGTGGCTGCAGTAGTAGATCTAGGTTGTGACTACTTATATTAAATCTGGGAATTTCCACAAGAACTTAATGTTTTTAGGTAGTTTAAATTCACCTGAGTTAGTGTGGGTTAGCATACCTAATTAGGGATTATTAGACCGAGGTCGGCTTGCAATTCATCTTAGGGAAATTTCGCCAACACATTTGAAATTAATTTGTTGCATGACAAGTTAAGAAAATTAATTATGAATGGTTAAGTGAAGTTGGATGCTCTAATGCTTTGTGATCTTGATAATTATTAATTTTCAATTTGCTTTAGATTATTTTTACTTTACAATTCTAATTAGCTTTTGAATTCTTTAAGTTTTGACTCTTTTATGTTTTAGTATTTCAATTGGTTTAGTTTACTTTTTACTTGTCTTTTCGATTTGGTTAGCTAGATTTTTGGATTGATCACTTTCTGTAAGTAATTGGATAATTAAAAAAAAATCCTTGAGGGAACGACACTCACTCATCACTTTATTACTTGTCGATATTGTGTACTTGCAATTCACCTAACACGCTTATGTTTGAATGCACGTGAAATGTGTGTTTCAATAGAAGAGAAAACTCCTCCCAGCCTCTTCTAGTCCATGCAAGGTGAAGACACTCCTGATTAGGCGCTATTAAAAATATAAGTGATCGATTCTCGGTCTGGTTTAATTTCAAGGTGGAATTGGGAATTAGGGATTAGACCATTTGGTCTTAGGACCGAGAACCGGAATGGTCTGGTTTATTCGATCACAATGGAACCGACCATTTTTTTCTTACTAAAGAATGACCGTACACAATGAGAGAGTGACAAATTTTAAGATATTAAAGTAAGTGACGATGAGTGAAGAATTATTATGCTGTAACCTGTGATGTCATTAGATGAGATAGTATTTAGCTCATATTTTATTAATTTTTTGAATAAAAAAAAAAAATATACATAGTTGGGAATTGGACAGACACTTCGAGAATTGGACCCTGATATAACTAGTATAAACACCTAGAGGGGGGGTGAATAGGTGTAGAGGAAGTTTACGTGCAAGTAATATCGATCTATTGCAATCAACAAGCAGAAATTGAATAGAGAGAGTTAGAGAAGATTGCAAACACTGTTTATAGTGGTTCGGTTTTTGATAAGCCTACGTCCACTCTCCGGGAGACCAGCCAATCGGCTGTATTTCACTATATGATCAACGGTGATTACACAATCTTGAGTGTTTGTACTCGGAGATGATCTGTCTCACTAAGTCACTCTCTTTTTGTAAAACACCTAGATCACTCAAATGCGCACTATGAACAACAATTGAAGAATTGAATCAGCTTTGGAATCATATTCATCCGTCCTACCCCTAAGTCTCAACCTACCCTTAAATACTCTCCAAGCCACACTCGACCGTTGGCTCTTTCCTTGAGAGTTTTATCTTCCTTTTCTTGGACAGACTTTATAAGGCAAGTCTTTTTGACCGTTGAGGGTAGATCAAATTCCCTTAGATTCTGTTCGCCCATACAACCAGAATCTGGGCTTTCATAAGTACTCTATTCTTCATTGGAAGTTGCTCATTAATTGATCCTGTCAATCAGATTAGTATAACAGAACCAACATTAATAAGGTAAGTGAAATACTCTACCGTTGGTGATCTTATCGTGTAGATTCATCTTAAGTCTGATGATCGTAAGTGCTGAGTCTGCCTAGATTTTCAGTTTGGTTCATTCAGACTTAAAATCTTAGTCTGGTACGGTCAGGCTTAAAACTCGGTCTGGATGAGTTTTTCCGTCTGGTACGGTCAGACTCTTAGACATCTTATGCTTTATCTTCTGCAACACGCAGACTTTAAAGCCTATGTCATTCTGTGTCATTTTCCTTCAAGAGATTGATATATAAATATCATTCATAAGCTGTTTTGTTAGCATCAAAACTAGGAGTTTTCTCAACAATCTCCCCCTTTTTGATGGTGACAAAACATCTTATACATATGGCTTGATGTCCCTGCAAAATATGATTAAGTAGAGCCTGTTTCCAACTAATCTGCTCAACTCATAATTGTAGCTCATATCAACCCTGTATAGACAATACAGCAGCAACATAATTTCATATTACAGCTCAATATAATACAGACTGTGAGATCAGCCTATGAGAGAATATCATTAGCCATTCTTAATCAGAACTTTCATATCACATTATCATGCATCAGCACAATGAAGGCAATCAACAATCCATCAAAAATCTAACAGTGAAAGCAATCAAAAATCAACTTCAAAAGTCAAAGTCAAAGCCATAGATCTACTCCCCCTTTTTGTCAACTTCAAAAAGAGTTAGTCAGTTCTAAAAGATGTTTTAAGAGGTTTTCTTGTTTGGGGTCTGAACAAGGGTGAAATCCTCCATATCTGATGCAGACTTCTCAATCCTGTCAATACACTGATTAACTGTCTTCTCGAGAGTTTCCAGTTTAGTATTGAAGGAGGTTTCCATTTGTACCTGCCGATCCTTGATATCCGTTAAAAGTTCTAAGACCTTCTAATAATCAGCATTCCCAGATGAAGCTGCAGGAACTTGAATGTCAATATTTTTATAATGACGCTCCCCCTGAGTTGATGCTTCATTCTGACCTTGTTGCCCATCTTTTTCTCTGTCCTTATCCCTTTCTTCTTCTTCTTTTTCTTCTGCTTCTGCTTCATCTTCTAGATCATCCATTGATTCATATTCATCAATCTTCTCATGTTCAGTATGGAGAATCTCATGTGTTTCTGCCTCAGGTTCTGACATTCTCTGAGAATTTTGACGCATATTTGCCAGAATTGCGGAGATGCTTTCTTCTTCATCTTCTTCATCTACCAGTAGGAGTTGTCTTCTCCTTTTAGAACTTGGCTCTGCAGCAGCTGATTCTTTGTCTTTTCGTTTTGCTGTCTCTGCTCTAGCCAATTCCTTTTCTTTTCGTCTCCATGTCTCTGCAACATCCTTCAGTCTCATCTTATTGATCATTTTTATATCAATGATCATTGTGGGAAGAGTTTTAGTACTGAATCTTCTGGGTATGTCTATCTTAAGATGATCAAAGATCCTTGTCACTAAAGCTCCATAGGGTAGCAGTCCTTTGTCCTTTGACACTGTTCGATACATATGCAATATTATTTTGTGAGGCAGTGAGAACAATACCCCTTTTTCAATGGCCCACATCAGTTTAGCCTCAAATTTGGATACATCAGTCTTGGATGATGCTTTAGGATGAATGCAGATGATAATAATCTTGTGCAAAATAGTTCTTGCAGAAGTTAGAAGAGAATAAGTTATAGTTGCTCTTACAGACTTTGTAAGAAACTTACATACTGTTTCATAGGGGACGTCTATTGGCCTGAATGCTCCTCTCTCAACTTTTATAATGTCAACAAGAGTATCTGAACTAACATCATAGAACCTGTCATTCACACTGAATTGCATTATGTTTGGAGATAGAAATGTCAAATTCGAGTAAAAATATGCTGTCAATTCAGGATAAACAGCAGCAGAATCAGTGAAAAATTGGTCCATCTACAATTTTTCAAAACATTCACGCAGATTCACCTCAGCAGCATCCAAATAATCAAAATCTACAATTCTATGGTTCATGACTCCTCGATCCAGCAATTTGTTAAAGAAAGTCTTATGCTCTTTGGATCGAAATAATTTCCTAGTTGTGTTCCGGACCACAGCAGCTATTCCCATTCTTACTTCAAAATTTATGTAGATTGTCTCATCATCTTCCTTCACCTTATCTTTGCTTCTCCCTGTATCACTAACTCGTTCTCTACGAGTAGATGACGAATCTGCAGCCTGTACTGCTTGAATGAGACGGAGTTCATTCGTATACCCATTCTGTCTCAAGAAAAACAGTTTGACATCTTCCCTGACATTTCTCCGGACTAACTTCTCATATCTCCTCAAAATAACATGAGGACTTTCAGTGGGAGTCGGTAGAGTTAAACCAGACGTACCTCTACGTGAGACATTCCTTTCTTCGGATTGTGAGCAGAGAGTTCTTGGAGATTCCTCATTGTCATCTTGATTTCTTTGAGGAGAAACTCTTGGTGATTGTCCTTGAGTATCTTCGGAAGTCTGTGTTAGGTCGAAATGCATCTGTCCTCTGTCGATTCTCCTTCCTCCTCTCCCAGCAATCCTGTTTGATCTTCTTCTAGGAGATGGAGATCTTGATTTGGATATGGAGGATCTCGAGGCCATGTTCGGAGAAGTTTGGTTTTGGCGAAGATTGATTTAGAAAGCGTTTTTCTTTGTTAGGGTTTGTAAACCGTTCTGAAGAGTGGTGAGGAAAAGACTCGACTTTTGGATGTTTTTATACCCATGTTAGGAGAACGAGTGAACAGTCGCAACCCAAAACAAATTGAAATGGCAGTTATTCTAAATTTAACAAGATTATTCAATCATCATAACATATGCCAGAAAATATGCAAATCAATCATGCAGATAAAAAAACTTACCAAAAAATTACCAGATTTCAATAAGGAAATAACACACCATTCCGAAATATCATTATTTCCTTTTTCAATCTTCTTTTAAGAGTGATATGTCCCGACGTTTGCTTCTATCAGACTTTGTCCTGTTCTCATAGAATTTATAAGAAAGGGTTAATAATATTTAAACACCCACATATTGAATCGAATGTACCTTTGTCCAGTGGCTTTGTGAAGATATCTGCTAATTGATTCTTTGAATCAATGAATTCCACATATATGTCTCCATTTTGCACATGGTCTCTAATAAAGTGATGTTTGATCTCAATGTGCTTTGCCCTGGAATGTAAAATTGGATTCTTGGTAAGGTTTATGGCACTCGTGTTATCACATCTTATTTCTGTGCAGGATTCTTCCTTCCCATAGTCTCTTAGTTGTTGTCTCATCCACAGAATCTGTGAACAACAGTTTCCAAGTGCTACATATTCTGCTTCTGCCGTTGATAGAGCCACAGTATTTTACTTTTTAGAAAACCATGAAACCAGCATTTTTCCCAAAAGTTGGCATGTTCCTGAAGTACTCTTTCTATCTACTTTGCATCCTGCAAAATCTGCATCTGAGTAGCCAAGAAGAGTAAAATCTGTTTCTTTTGGATACCATAGCCCCAAGTTTGGATAAGTGGCTATATACTTAATTATACGTTTAACCGCAGAAAGATGTGATTCTCTAGGATCCACTTGAAACCTCGCACAGAGACAAACACTATATAGAATATCTGGTCTAGATGCAGTAAGGTAGAGAAGAGAACCGATCATGCTTTTGTAATTCTTCTTATCAACCTTCTTCCCCTTTTCATCTTGATCTAGTTTGATGGAGGTTGCCATTGGAGTTTCAGTCCTCTTGCAGTTCTCCATTCCAAATTTTTTAATCAAGTCTTTAGCATACTTCTCTTGATTGATAAACGTTCCTCGTTTTGTTTGATTGACTTGAAGTCCTAGGAAGAATGTCAGTTCTCCCATCATGCTCATTTCAAATTCTTCCTGCATAGACTTTGAGAAGATCTTGCACAAGTGCTCATTAGATGAACCAAAAATAATATCATCTACATAAATTTGTACCAGCAGTATATCTTTACCTTTCTTCTTAATGAACAAAGTTGTATCTACTATACCTTTCCTGAATTTATTGTCTAGTAGAAACTTGCTCAATCGTTCATACCAAGCACGAGGAGCCTGTTTCAGACCATAAAGTGCCCTTTTTTAATTTGTATACATGGTCTGGCTTTCTTGGTTCCTCGAATCTTGGAGGTTGTTCTACAAACACTTCTTCTTTGATGAATCCATTTAGAAAAGCACTCTTCACGTCCATTTGATATAGCTTGAAATTTTGATAGCAAGCATAAGCAAGTAACAGTCTGATTGCTTCTAGTCTTGCAACTAGGGCATAGGTTTCATCATAGTCTATTCCTTCAGATTGAGAATAACCTTTTGCCATGAGCCTTGCCTTGTTTCTGGTGACTTTTCCAAGTTCATTGACTTTGTTTCTGAAAATCCATTTAGTTCCAATGATCGTTCGTCCTTTTGGTTTGGGTACCAATTCCCATACATCATTTCTCTTGAACTGTTGAAGCTCGTCTTGCATTGCTTCTATCCAGCTTTCATTTTCTAGTGCTTCATTAATTCCTTTGGGTTCAATTTCAGAGATCAGTGCAACAATACCTGTGTCCTTTTTGTTTCTCGATCTGGTTTGAATTCCTTCGTGAATGTTTCCAATCACAAGCTCCGTGGGATGACTGGACTTATGCTTCCAGTTTCTGTTTGGAACTTCATTATTATCAGAATCTTCTGCTGATGCAGGAGTGTCAAGCTGAGTTAATCGTTCTTCAAGGGTTGCTTCTTTGATTGTTTCCTGGGAAGATTCTGCTTCTTTGTTGAGACTAGATCTTTCAGTAGCTGCATTTGATTCTGATTCTTCATTTATTGAACTGCTCTGTTTTGAGACTTCTTTCTCCAGAAACTTTACGTTCATGGATTCTTCCACTGTTTGAGTGTTCTTGTTGAACACTCTATATGATTTACTCGAGTTTGAATAGCCCAGAAAAATACCTTCATCTGACCGTTCTTCAAACTTACTAGGTTGATGATTAACATTTTTAAGGATAAAGCATAGACAACCAAAGATTCGAAAGTAAGAAACAATAGGTTTTCTTCCTTTAAAAATCTCATAGGGGGTTTTCTCAAGAATTGGTCTAAGAAATACTCTGTTAATAATATGACAAGAAATAGAAACTACTTCTGCCCAGAACCGAGTTGCCACCTTCCTTTCTATAAGAAGTGTTCTGGCCATTTCTTGCAAAGACCTATTCTTCCTTTCCACAACTCCATTTTGTTCTGGAGTGTAAGGAGATGAAAATGTATGCTGTATGCCATTTTTGTCACAAAAGTTTGAGAATTCTTGATTCTCAAATTCTCCCCCATGATCTGTTTTAATACTTGAAATAGAGTAACCTTTTTCATTTTGAATCCTCTTTGCAAATGTTGAGAAATGTGAGAAGGTATCTCCTTTATTTGCAAGAAAATATACCCATGTGAAACGAGAGTAATCATCTACTATCACAAGACAATATTTCTTACCTCCAATGCTTTGGGTTCTGGTTGGTCCGAATAAGTCCATGTGAAGAAGCTGTAATACATGATTAGTAGAAATCTGTTTTGTAGATTTGAAAGAGCTTCTTACCTGTTTTCCCAGTGTACATGCAGTGCAAAGTTCTATTTTCTTGTAACTTAGTGAAGGCAGGCCACGAACAAGCTTTTTGCTGGCAAGCTTGGAGATTTGTTTCATGCTGACATGCCCAAGTTTGCGGTGCCACATATCTGCTTCATCTTGGACTGATAATAGACATTTCGCAGTATCTTCATTTATGTCCAGAAGATAAATGTTCCCATGTCTTCGTCCAGTAAAAGTCTGTGAAGAGTCATTGCTTGTTCCAGAACATAGGTTCTCTTTGAAGTTTATTCTGAAGCCGGCATCACATAACTGGCTGATGCTCAGAAGATTGTAGTTTAATCCTTTGACTAGAGAAACGTTGTTGATAATTAAGCTACCGATCTTGACAGTTCCCAGTCCTATAATGTTTCATTTGGTGTTTCCTCCAAATGAAACTGTTCCTCCCTTGATTCTTTTGTATCCAATGAACATCTTTGAGTTTCCTGTCATATGTCTTGAACATCCACTGTCCAAATACCATTTCTTCTTACTTTTGAAGCTTACCTGCAAAGTTTACATATACTCATTTTTTCTTTGGTACCCAAATTTTCTTGGGTCCATTGAAGTTAGTAGTATAGGCTTTTTCTATCCATTTCTTTTGAACAGGTCTCCATACTTTAGGACATTTTTTTTTCAAAATGTTCTCTTTCTCCACGTTTAGAACATTTGAGATTATTTCTACCAATAGGTCTTACAAAATTGTTTTTAAAATGATTTCTATAAGCTTGTCGAGGAGGTTTTTGTCTTATTCTTTCATTGACTTTAGGAAAATCAATCAGGGAATCATTTTCCTTATAAAAACCAAGTCCAGACTTATCATAATAAGGGATTTGAATGGAAAGTATATGCTGTAGAGTTTTTGATCATTTAGAAAATTTTGTGGTAATATCTAAGAATTCCTTTTTGAAAGAATCATTCTCTTTTTGCAAAGAATTTCGGTTTTCCTTTGTTTCCAAAAGTTCCTTTTTAATGGATTCATTCTCATTTAATAGAAACTCTTGATTTTTCTTTATTTCCAAGAATTCCTTTTTGAAATCATCCACTTTTCCTTTTAAAGAAACGTTCTGTTGATTCAACTTGTAATTTTCCTTTTTTAATTTGGAGATCATTTCAGAGTAGATTTTAGATTGGAACAAAGCTCATTTATATAATGTGAGACTTCTATAGGAATCTCAGAATGATTTACCTCGATCTCTCTGTCTGAGTCTGAGCCTGAATCCGTTTCAGAGTCTGAGTCTGAGTGTGCCATAAAACAGATGTTTCCATATTCATCTTCACTATCCTCGACTTCTGTGTCACTCCATGTTTCAGCTTTGAGAGCCTTCTTGTACTTTTCGAATTTCCCTTTGATCTTTTTGAGTTTGGGACAATTCTGTTTAATGTGTCCCTTTTTCTTACACTCAAAGCAAATTACATCTTTGGCATAATCATCCTCGTCATCAGTTCTGCGTGGTCCAGATTGTCTGTTTTGTTTCCTGTTGTTGAACTTCCTGCCTTTTCTGTTTAATTTCTTTACCTTTTTGATCAGCAGTGCAAGTTCCTCATCGTCCAGTTCTTCCTCTGAATCTGTATCATCAGAATCAATGTTAGACTTAAGAGCAATGGACTTTTTACCTTTGGATTCCACTTCCTCGTTCATTTGTTCTGCCTCATAGGACTGTAGAGTGCCAATGAGCTCATCGACTGTTAGAGGTGAAATTTGCAGAGTTTCTCTGATAGATGTCTTCACATTGTTCCATTCTTTTGACGGTCCTCTCAGAAGTTTGTTGACCTTCATTGGTCCAGGAACATGTTGTCCTTGATATGCCAGTCCGTTTACAATTTCTGTAAAATGACTGAACATATCTCCTATGGATTCACCATGCTTCATCTTAAAAGATTCGTATTGGCCAAGTAATATGTTTACTTTGGTCTCCTTGACACGATCAGTTCCTTCATATGTCACATGTAGTCTATCCCATACTTCCTTTGCTGTATCACAAGAAGATATACGATTATATTCATTAGGAGATAAAGTACAATATAGAGAATAAATAGCCTTTGCATCAATAGTTTGTCTCTTTGTTATCTCTTCTGGAGAGAGAGTGGCTGAGGGTTCTGTTTCTTTCCCATTGGTATTCTTTGACGTCTTTCTGGCGTTAACAGTGGGTTCAATTCCCCTGTCAACCACATCCCATTCTAGTGGATCTTTTGACCTGAGAAAGGCCTTCATTTTATTCTTCCAGATATTATAATCCTTGCCGTCGAAGTATGGTGGACGAGTGTTACTCTGCCCCTCAATTAAACCTGGTGCAAGAATACTAGCCATAGAGGATCTTTAACTCAGAAGTAATAAACACTTCAAGATCTCGAGCACGTGGCTCTGATACCAATTGATATAACTAGTATAAACACCTAGAGGGGGGGTGAATAGGTGTAGAGGAAGTTTACGCGCAAGTAATATCGATCTATTGCAATCAACAAGCAGAAATTGAATAGAGAGAGTTAGAGAAGATTGCAAACACTGTTTATAGTGGTTCGGCTTTTGATAAGCCTACGTCCACTCTCCGGGAGACCAGCCAATCGGTTGTATTTCACTATATGATCAACGGTGATTACACAATCTTGAGTGTTTGTACTCGGAGATGATCTGTCTCACTAAGTCACTCTCTTTTTGTAAAACACCTAGATCACTCAAATGCGCACTATGAACAACAATTGAAGAATTGAATCAGCTTTGGAATCATATTCATCCGTCCTACCCCTAAGTCTCAACCTATCCTTAAATACTCTCCAAGCCACACTCGACCATTGGCTCTTTCCTTGAGAGTTTTGTCTTCCTTTTCTTGGACAGACTTTATAAGGCAAGTCTTTTTGACCGTTGAGGGTAGATCAGATCCCCTTAGATTCTGTTCACCCATACAACCAGAATCCGGGCTTCCATAAGTACTCTATTCTTCATTGGAAGTTGCTCATTAATTGATCCTATCAATCAGATTAGTATAACAGAACCAACATTAATAAGGTAAGTGAAATACTCTACCGTTGGTGATCTTATTGTGTAGATTCATCTTAAGTCTGATGATCGTAAGTGCTGAGTCTGCCTAGATTTTCAGTTTGGTTCATTCAGACTTAAAATCTTAGTCTGGTACGGTCAGACTTAAAACTCGGTCTGGATGAGTTTTTCCGTCTGGTACGGTCAGACTCTTAGACATCTTATGCTTTATCTTCTGCAACACGCAGACTTTAAAGCCTATGTCATTCTGTGTCATTTTCCTTCAAGAGATTGATATATAAATATCATTCATAAGCTGTTTTGTTAGCATCAAAACTAGGAGTTTTCTCAACAGACCCAACTGGCCAGTCCGGTCCGGTCCATGTGGTTATTGGTTTGGGTGGTTCATTTTATACCTCCCTAATTAAAAATGAATCCTTTATTGATCATTATGCTTTAATATGAATAGTGTCCTCAACATCACCGCGCTGTGTGGATTCGTAACTCCTCATTTTATCAACCTTTCCGCTGTTCATATCGACGACCCATAGACGCTCGGAGGGGACGCTCTTTTCTCGATTGACCATGAAGTGGAAAGAGTCCAGTGTTAGCCTATATGAAAGCATCCCTCTGTATAATCATTGATAATCAACCTCAGAAAAGTAACGTGAGGACCAGATCAAGTATTCACCATCGGGTAACATAGGACAAAGGTTGGAACACATTAACTGAGTTGGTTTAAACAAATTAAAGCTCAAGAATCGAAGAGAGGATGAGATTTACGACCACAGGTCAGGCAGGTTAATGAAATGGTGCTCATCACTATTTGTATGAGCATATGAATGGGGAAACTGCAGTTAGGGATTATCTGCTCGGGATCAATAGGATAATGGTCTACCCTCTTTTATCTGCTTTTCTTTGTGTTGTTCAATTTGGTTTACAACATTCAAAATATCACTTAGCAGGAGACTTAGTCGAGTCACAAAATTGGAAGAGGCATCATAAGCCAGTCTCATGTACCTTATAGAGTAAAAGGTTGGCCCTGGAAGCACTCATTCACCAGAAAGAAAAGAAGAGTATTGCGGGATCAAAACTAGAACAACACAGACGCTCTTATTACAGACAGGCATTACACCTTAAAAGAAGCAAGGTTTGATCACACAGCACATGTCACACACAAGTTGAAGCTCTCCCATGTCTTCATTTTATTTCTAGTACATAAAACCGACATGCACTCATAATAACACTAAAGAACTCAAACCTGAGTCATAGAAGTGTTAAGCTTTCTTCTCCATTGTTCAAGGATATATGAGATCCTTGGATAAGCCGGTCAAGGCAGCAAGTAACATTGTCAATCTCCTGGTGTTCACTCTTATGACCCTTTGATTCCTCTTTATTAAGAAGTGCCTGCAGATTTCTTCTGTGGAGGCGGACTATATCTCCTTGACAATGAATTTAGGCTCCATTCTCAACAGTTCAATTTTTTGCATCTTCTTCTTGACATGGACAAGAAACTCCACTGCCAAGTACAAGAGGCGATCTCAAGAGAAAATTTCCACACTTGCTATTCATGATCAGTTAGCAATGGAATCTCCACTTGCTACCTAATCACCTTCCGGATAATTACTGTCCTCTACTTAAGTTTCCTTCTCAGGTTCTCCGGATGATTTAGCACTTAGATCTCGGTTGAGCAGAGGCCAACCACCATACGTAGGAGGGCTGGTTAGCATTTTAAGCTTTTTCTCATGATCATTGATTTTCTTCTGCAGAAGCTTATTTTCCTTTATAATTATCTCCCCTATGACATTATGATCGTACGTCCATACTGACCACTCTCGCCAACCCCTGAGGTCCTGTTTTATATGCAATAGCTTAAGGTTGTTCTCTTCCAACTTTGGTTGCATGTCTGCGTGTGCTCTTATGGCCAAATAGTACCTCTGCAGTGCCATGTTCTTCACTGTTGATCCTCTCTTGTTAGATCCTCTTTGGCAGGCTGAGTACGTTCTGCATTGGAAAGATCGGGGAAAAAGAAAACACATTAAACTTCAAAGAATATGGTAGATATAACCCTGAATACCAGGTACGAAATAATGGGAAGGGAGAATCTTACCTTTGCAGGCTAGGTGCTCTCTATTTGGTATTCCGGTCCCCTTATTTATAGATGTGGGTAAGGACTTGAATTTGCCTAACTAACAAACATGATAAGGCTTAATCATGCAAGTAAGTCTAATGACTTCTTTTTCTACATTCTTCTATGACATTCGATTCCATGTTATTACACATACTTCTGAAGCTTTTCCAAACATGGCATTATTGCTCCTAAAAATAAAGGAGGATGGCGTAGCATCATTAACTGATAAAAAATTTTAGACTTTGATGCTTCTCAAACAATGTCAGATTCACTTTGATGCGGAGCCTGTTCTAAGGAATTCTAGACTTGCGACACGTGAAGCTATGATTGTGATGAAAAGGATTGGAATAGTTGAAGAAGCAATAATGCCATCCTTTATGACATTTTAATCTTTAGCTAAAGAGTTAATAAAATGAACTACGTTAGACGATATTGATAGTATTAGATATTAGGGATATCATTTGATATTTCATTATTTTTTAGGCTAACTATTTTCTTGGTTAGGGTAATATCCTTGTTAGATTATATAACTATCTTACTTGTACGCATTATTTGGGCAAATATATTGCTTTTTTGTAACACATTATAATGTCAAGTAACCCCATGAAAAGTTTTTCATTTTATGTTCTAAATTGGTAGTTAGGTTCCACCTTAGTTTAGTCTCCATTTGTCTAATTTCACTTGTCATTTCTAATTTGGTTTGCATGTGCAATTTAGTATTAACATATCCCATATCGCATACTCACGAGATTTTTATAATTTTATATTTTTTATATGTAATCTCCTGACAATGTCGTAGTGTTTTTCGATTTTGACTTGATATAGGAGCTACGTGATCCTGAGCAAATTGTGAGTGCATTGGGTGCACAGCCCACTCGAAGCGCATCTCATGTTATTCTGTTTCTTTTGTTATTACTCATAACCCTTTTCCGACATCGATCCTTATCATTGTTTCATTCAATAGTGTACCAGAAACCTGATCTTATAGCAATTTGTGCACTTGAACCTTTCCCCGGTTCTCTTGTCGAGATGGTCCCGCCCACGTCTGGTTTTGACATGGTTATGCCCGAGTTACATAGGATTTTATGAAAGGCTGCAGTTTAACTGTTCCGTTTGGTTTCTGAACGATAGGTTTAGAATTGATTGTACCATTGTTTTAGAGACCTTGTCAACTTGACTGTTGTGTGAAGGTTGTGTTGGAGCCCGTGGTAAGCAAGTAGAGTGACTCTATTGTTCTCAACAAATGTTTGTGAAAGAGCAAACGTGAGGAGTGTTGACAGGTTTTATTGCCCAAATGAAATAAAAGAAAGTGTGTACATGTGTGTATGCATCAAGAATATGAAGATACCATTGACACGAAAAGCTGGTCTAGTGCGTTCCGGCATTAATCATGACATTCTGTCATATTAATGTAGAACACGCCAGAAGAAACTTCACGGACTAGCAAACCAACAGAAAAATACAGAAGATGGAAACACTTTCATGCAAAGCGCCGAGACTTTTCCAATAATGCCCTCATAATCGGCTGATAATCACGTGCCTTTCATCCATAGTTACAAGGGCAAGCATTATGGTAAAGCACACTTCACCTCATCTTTCCTCTATTCCGAGCACAAGCTTCTCCAAGTTCTCCAGGTACTCTTTAAGTGCCTTCAACTCAATGTTTTTCAGCTACTTTCAGATGCGGGACACTTCAAGATTTGATTTTAATATGTCATTTGATTGATTTAGGATTTTATTGTTGAGTATTTTCTTTCTTTGTCCAACTTAATTTTAAGACCTTTTGAATTGTAGATGACATTTTGCTATCTTAAGTAATTTTATTTTCACTTTTAATAATTGTCCGGTCAAGTCTTAGATTTATCTTTTGGATTTAGAATATATTATTTTCTGCTTCAGGAGTTATCTGATTATGATATTTTGTATTTAGTGGATTTTGGTTTTCCAGTATTTAATCGTTTTGTTTTTCAATCGCAACACAACTTATTCACTGACGAATTAATGACAAATCGAGATGTTTCCTCTGTTGCGCTTCATGCATGTGCCCCGCGGACATGTTGCTGGTGTTTATTTGTGTTTGCGAATTTCCATTCACGTTATTAATGGTTTCTGTCGGACTTCATGTTGGAGCTGTGTCTCAGTGCTACTATTGATGTGCTGTCATTTTAGTTTTTTCTTTGACTCAGTGAAGTTTATTTGTTAGGCGGTTTGTTTGTTAGCTATTTTCTAGGAAGTGGAACAAGTTTGTTTTGCACATTTGAGTGTGGTTCTGTTCTGCACGTTTGTGTGTAGTTCCAAAAGTGGTTCTTATTTAGCTTGTACTAGACAATTTTTTAAAAGGGCTATATGAAGTTCAATGCTCTGTTTTTTCTTCCTCTCAGCTTAACAGAGAAGTTTCTGCTATTTGCTGTTATATAAGCTATAACAGTGGTATTAGAGCCTCTGTGGGATCTTAAGGGACTATGAAGTGACGGTAAGTGAGTCAAGACTGCTTCCAATACACAAAGAAAAAAGCTGATGGAGGCAGGATCAAGTGGATTCTCTACAATGGCTACTCCAATCTTTACTGGGGAAAATTATCAAGCTTGGGCTGTCAAGATGACAGCATTCTTGGAGGGTCATGATCTATGGGAGGCTGTGGAGAATGATTATGAGGTTGCTCCACTTCCAAACAATCCGACCTTGAATTAGATAAAGTACCATAAAGAGAGAATCACAAGGAAGGCCAAGGCAAAGTCTTGCTTGTATGCTGCTGTCTCACCCCCTATCTTCACGAGGATCATGAGATGTGATTCTGCAAAGGAAATATGGGATTTCTTGAAGGATGAATACAAGGGAGGTGAGAAGATAAGGAGCATGAAGGTGTTGAATCTCTTGAAGGAGTTTAAGAGATAGTAGATGAAGGATTCAAAGTCAGAGAAGGAATATTCTGATAGGCTGATTGAGATAGCTGAAAAAATCAGAGTCTGAGGGATTGACTTGAAGAATGAAAGGCTGGTTCAGAAGATTCCGGTGTCTCTTCCAGAGAAGTTTGAAGCCACCATAACTTCTCTAGAAAATACAAGAAACTGAGTTGACATAAAGCTTGCAGAATTGTTAAGTGCCCTGTAGGCACAGGAGCATAGAAGACTGATGAGAAGAGAATAGCCTATAGAGGGTGCACTACAAGCTAAAGTGAAGTCCAATGATGGAGGCAAAGGGAAGAAATGGAAACAGTCCAAAGGAAATGCATGTGACTCCAAGTTTGCAACAAAAGAAGGGAGTTCTAGTGGGTTTGGCAAATGGAAGAAAAACAAGAAGCCTTGTCAACACTATGGTGGAACTAATCATCAGTCCTTTAGATGCCGAAGAAAGCCTGATGCTAAGTGCAGAAGATTTCACAAGGTTGGTCACATGGAAGCAATCTGCAAAGAGAACAATTACCAGCAAGCAGGAGAAGCACAAATAGCAGTGAATGAGACTGAGGAAGAACACTTGTTTGTAGCTTCCTATTCTGGCTCTTCTGTTGAGAATGATGCATGGCTGGTGGATAGTGGCTGTACCAATCATATGATTGGCAATTTGAAGCTGTTTAGGAGTCTAGACAGGTCAACTAGATCCAGAGTCAGAATTGGTGATAGACAGTATATCGAAGTGCAAGGGAAGAGTATAGTGGCTATTGAAGGAAATTAGGAGGTGAATCTGATTAATGATGTTCTCTTTGTGCCAAAAGTTGACCCGAATTTGTTAAGTGTTGGTCAATTAGTTGAGAAGGGCTATAAGGTGAAGTTTGAAAGGAAGGAATGCCTTATTGATAATGCAGATAGCAAAGAAGTGTTGAGAATGCCAATGAGGGACAAGAGCTTCATGTTCAAGCCACAAGAAATGCAACAAATGGCTTTAAAGTGCATAGAAGAAAATGCAGAGCTATGACATAAAAGACTCGGGCATGTTCACAGGAAGAACATGTTGTTTATGTAGAGGAATGGCTTGGCAGATGACTTGCCAAGTTTGGAGGAGGAATTTCCACAGTGCAAAACTTGTCTTCTTGGTAAGCAAGCCAAATTTCCTTTCAAAGGAGGAGGCTGGAGAGCATGTGAGAAGCTGCAATTAGTCCACATAGACTTATGTGGACCTATGTCTGAGTCATCTATTAGTGGTAGTAGGTATTTCATTACTTTCACAGATGACATGACTAGGATGAGTTGGATTTATTTTCTGCAAACCAAATCTGAAGTTGTTGATGTGTTTGTAAAGTTCAAAGCCTTAGTTGAGAATCAGAGTGGGAAAAAAATTAAAATGCTCAAGTCTGACAATGGTTATGAGTATACTGCTCCCAAGTTTAAGTTAAACTATGAGCAAGCAGGCATTATGCAGCAGTTCACTGCTCCCTATTCACCTCAACAGAATGGGGTTAGTGAGAGGAAAAGTAGAAGCATTATGGAGATGGCTAGATGTATGATGCAGGAGAAGATGTTACCTAAGAAGTTCTAGGCTGAGGCAACTAATACTGCAGTGTTCTTGTTGAACATATTGCCCACAAAGGCCTTAGAGAAGTCAACACCTTTTGAAGTCTGGTATGGTGTTAAACCTTCTGTGAAAAATTTGAAGGTTTTTGGGTGTTTGTGTTATACTCATGTTCCTCAGGTCAAGAGGGACAAGCTGGATAAAAGAGCTAAGCTTGTAGTCTTCATTGGGTGTAGTCTCTAATCAAAGGCTTAAAGGATTTTTCAACTTATGACAGGGAAGGTGACTGTGAGCAGAGATGTTGTTTTTCTAGAGGAAGATGAGTGGAATTGGATGGAAGAAAAGAATGCAGGACAACAACAACTTGCAACAATTGTAGAGGTTGATGAAGTTGTGGATGGATTGGAAGATAGTATGGATAATCTATCAGTAAGAGGCACAAGGTCACTTGCTGAAATCTATGAAAGAAGCAATGTGGCGGTGCTTGAACCATCTAACTTTGTGAAAGCTAAGGAGGATCAGAGGTGGATTGCAGCAATACAGGAGGAGTTTTCAATGATTCAGAAAAACCACACATGGGAGCTTGTTGACAAACCATCTAATAAAAATGTGATTGGGGTTTAGTGGGTGTTTAGAACAAAACTTAATCCTGATGGTTCTGTCAATAAACACAAAGCTAGATTGGTTGTGAAAGGCTATGCTCAAATTTGGGGAGTAGACTTGTGACGTCCTGAAACTCGAGCCCTCTAAGGGAGGACTGAACGTTAATTTCGCCAGTACATTGTTGGTTGATCTCACTCGGAACTGATCATTCCTGAGATACTGACCTTGAGGGGAAAGGCTAATGAGGACAGAACTCGTGCGACTAAAGAACTTGACCTGGGAAAACGACTCGATCGTGAGACTTGCGTAAGGACGATCCTGTAGATATGCAGGTCGATTTTAGGGACGATTAGAAGTCAATTCGCGGACAGAAATAATGGGATGACGGGTGATTCCGTCTACTGTTATCGAACCGCGAATGGCCCTATGTCGATCCTTGATAATCGTGTACTTAGAAATAAGAATCGATCCTTCGCAATTTCATGTAGTCAAGGACGTCTATGTGTCGAGAAGTTTTGAACGTGAATTGGCACGAGTCGGTTACGCGTGAATCCTCGAAGCCGCTTGTCAGTCTGAGTAGTACCAAAATGGCATTCGGGCGAAATTGATGAGGCATGAGAATCCAAGATTGGACTTCGAATTTTCGAGAACGTCCGGGACGGACTTTTGGATGATGCTTCTGCGACAGTTGACAGTGCCGGTGGAGCCGAGTATTTGGAAAAGGGATTTACGGACCGAGAAATCGAGCCTACGAGGACGTGGGCCGGGAAAAATCAGTGTGGGCCTTACGCCCAAGGTGGGACAGCCATTGTGGAAGACCGAGACAAGCAAGTGAGCCCGTTGGGCCAAACCGATCATTAACCCTCCCGAGCCTGTTCCTATTCATTTTCCAGCCCGTTTCCTAGGCCCGCCCTTCATTTTCAGCGCAAGGGCACATTGGGAAGTGTGCAAGGTGGAAATGACCAAAATGCCCTTGGATATTTTGAAGAAAAGTCATAAAGGAAGAGAGAGAAGATGATGTCATGTTTTTGGGACTTGAGCCAAGCAATTAATGCCATTAATTGAGGCTTATCTTCAGCCTCACTTCACTCTCTCTCTCCTCTTCATCTTCTCCAAAAATCGTAGCCCTCTCTCCCCTTGCTTCCCTTGCCTTCCTGTAGTTTCTGCTTCTAAACTCTCACCGAATTTTGAGTTTTTCGTTGCCTTCCAGGTGGAATCTCGGGCCGTGTCACCTATCAAAATGTTAAGCACAGAAATTCCGTACTGTTCACGTTGACCGATCGCCTAAAGGAGCTGCCGTCCGTCCCGTACGGCCGCCTGAAGTCGGCGGTCCTCCAACCGTCACTGTGCAGCGCCTCCTGTGCAGCTTCGGTTTTTCTTCCGTTTCTCTCCATTTTTGGCCTACCCAATGCCCACACCAGCCACACACAACTCCCCCTCAACCCCCAGGAGCCTCCAGTCACCGGCCATGAGCTTGCCGGAGCTCCGGCCAGCTTGTTTTGCTCCGACCAGCAACCTCCTCCTCCTGCAGTGCTGTTTTGTGAAGTTCAGTGGAGAATCCGAATTTGTTGCTGCTGTGTTGAGCCTAGGACCGCCTTGGATCGTCGTGGTAGAGGTCCCCGGGTGTCGGGTTTGTCGCCGCCGCCGCGTCCATGTTGCCGACCCGCTTAACGAATGAGTTTAGCTCCTAATCCCTATTTAGTGCCTAAACTTGCTTAGGGTTGGGTTAATTAGTGCTAAGGGCTGATTAAGATGTTTAATTAAGTGCATTAGCCCTAAGATAGGTGGTTAGATTAAGGGTTAAGATTAGATTAGCTTAATCTTGTTTAATTATGCTTAATTGTGTGCTATGTGCTAATTAAGCATGCTTTGCTTGATTAAATTGATTAATTGTTTTAATTAATTGATTTATTTAATTTCTGCATTTATTGATTAAATTACGTGATTTCTGAATTAAATTATTTAATTATTAAATTCGGAATTTCATTGTTCATGTGCACCGTTCACTATTACTGTTCATGTGCACTGTTTACGGTACTGTTCACGGCACTGTTCATCCAGAAGTGAAATTGTGCATAATTTCATGTGCCTTGATCATATGAAGTGAATTAAATGTGGCATTGCATAAGCATCCATTTGAATTATGTGATTTTCACAAAAGAAAAAAAATGGTTTGTCCGAGAGACACCGGAAATGGACCGCCTTTATGAGAAAGAAAGTGTTTTGTCCGAGGGACACTAGAAATGGACCGCTTTTATGAGGAAGGTGGGGAAAATGGTTTGTCCGAGGGACACCGGAAATGGACCGCTTTTGTGAGAAATGATTTGAGGTTTCATATGCAAGCATGTGTGCATTGGCTAATGCTCAAAGATAACAAGTGGGTTGTGATGGTATGCTTGCATGATCACTAAGTTGAAACCGCCGTCTTGGGAGAGTATCCCTTGACGTTCATTGGGCATGCGGTCTTGGGAGAGTATCCCTTGACGTTCTGTGGGCATGCGGTCTTGGGAGAGTATCCCTTGACGTTCTATGGGCATGCGGTCTTGGGAGAGTATCCCTTGACATTCATTGGGCATGCGGTCTCGGGAGAGTATCCCTTGATGTTTTGTGGGCATGCGGTCTCGGGAGAGTATCCCTTGACGTTCGTTGGGCATGCGGTCTCGGGAGAGTATCCCTTGACGTTCGTTGGGCATGTGGTATTGGGAGAGTATCCCTTGACGTCTTTTGGGCACGGAAGGGCACGGTTGCGCCTCTGCGGAGGAAGGGCGCTGTAGCGCCGTTGCGCCTCGGTTGTGGCCCTGTGGGGCAGTAATAATCGGAACGCGTGTGGATGCAAGAGAGCATGAGAAAACATGGCATCATTGGTTCCGATTATGCATGAGATGATCACATCATTTATGGCACGCACGCATGAATTGATAACGTGCAGGGTGTGGCAATGGCCAGGTGAGATCGCTTGTGGTGCGACTCGCATGTAATTGATGAACTGCATCATCTAACGGCCTTGTGCATTGCGTATATTGTGCTGACTTATAACGTGCAGGGTATGGCATACCGGGTAAGGTTGCATGCGTACCGACTATGTGATTGTTGGTTGCATTGAGTGAGGTTTAACGTGCAGGGTATGGCATACCGGGTAAGGTTGCATGTGAACCGACTTTGGATTGTTGGTTGACCCTATCTGTGGTTTGATTGTTGGCTATTTGTTGTTGGGTTGAGTGAGGGATGGTTCTGGAGAGATACCCGAGGTTGAGTTGGTGTACTAACCGGGGCTTAGGGGGA
>CM026417.1:17422228-17520229 GCA_014858505.1 Corymbia citriodora subsp. variegata | reverse complement strand
CCTTGCCATCGAAGTATGGTGGACGAGTGTTGCTCTGCCCCTCAATTAAACCTGGTGCAAGAATACTAGCCATAGAGGATCTTTAACTCAGAAGTAATAAACACTTCAAGATCTTGACCACGAGGCTCTGATACCAATTGTTGGAACTAGTATTAACACCTAGAGGGGGGTGAATAGGTGTATAGGAATTTTATGTGCAAGTAATAACAATCTATTGCAATCAACAAACAGAAATTAAATAGAGAGAGTAGAGGAGATTGCAAACTCAGTTTATAGTGGTTCGGCTTTAGACAAGCCTACGTCCACTCTCCGGTCGACCAGCCAATCGGTTGTATTTCACTATATGATCAACGGTGATTACACACTCTCGAGTGCTAGTACTCGGTGATTTGTCTCACTAAGTCACTCTCTTTCTGTAAAGCACCTAGATCACTCAATATGCACTATGAACAACAATTGAAGAACTGAATTAGCTTTGGAATAATGATCATCCACTCTATTTTCCTAGGTCTCATCCTATCCTTATATACTCTCCAAGCCATACTCGACCGTTGGCTCTTTCCTTGAGAGTTTCGTCTTCCCTTTCCTAGACAGACTTTGTAAGGCAAGTCTTTTTGACCGTTGGAGGTAGATTGGATCCCCTTTGATTCTGTTCGCCCATACAATCAGAATCCGAGCTTCCATAAGTGTTCTATTCTTCTTTGGAAGTTGTCCGTTGATTTATCCTATCAATCACTTTGATACAACAGAATCAATATAAATAAAGTAAGTGAAATACTCGACCGTTGGTGATCTTATCCTATAGGCTCATCTTAGGTCTGAAGATCTCATGTTCTGAATATGCCCAGATTTTCAGTCTGGTTCATTCAGACTTAAAATCTCAGTCTGGTTTGTTCAGACTTAAATCTCAGTCTGGTACGGTCAGACTTAAATCTCAGTCTAATACATTCAGACTTAAAATCTCAATCTGGATGAGTCTTTCCGTCTGATACGGTCAAACTCTTAGATATCTCATGCTTTATCTTCTGCCACCAGCAGACTTTAAAACCTAATGTCATTCTGTGTCCTTTTCTTTCAAGGGATTGATAAATCATTCATAAGCTGTTTTGTTAGCATCAAAACTAGGAGTTTTCTCAACAACTATCACATATTATTCGCCAACGCTCTTGACTTGAACATCGTTTCGTGTATACAGCACGGTCTAAGTATCATTCATCCATGAGAAGAAGAATGACTGCAACAACCTTCGCTCCAACCCTAACCCTAACCCTAAAGGCCGACGGTGGCAAAGATGTCTCTCAAAAATGGCACGGCGCTGTAACAGATGAAATCGGAGGGCTCATCCGAGTGTACAGAGATGGGTGGAACGACCCAACATCGTCCCTTTCGTCTTCTCCGCATTGCCTCAAGAGCTCAGCGTGACATCAACCGACACAATCGTCGACAAATTCACAAACGTCTGGGTGAGGTTCTACATCCCAAATCACGTACAACACTAGCTCGTCCCGTTGATTGTGTACTTCCATGGTGGTGGCTTCTGCGTCGGCTCGGCTGGTTGGAGCTGCTATCACGAGTTCCTAGCCAAGCGCCCTCAAAGTCAGCTGCGTGATCATGTCCGTTAATTATGGCCCACCTTCTCCTCGAGTTTGAGGTTGAGGTTGGAGAAAGGAAAATGGGTTATTAACTTACTACATATACACACGTATAGTTGATTTCGCTTTAATTTTTTGAAGAACATTAATGTTAAATAAGCGTCTTATCTAAATAATTGTACAAGTTCGTGGTTTCTAACTTTGAAACCTTTAACTTTTCATTATTTCAATATCGTTCCCTTTTTTCGATTATAGAAACCTTTTTTAACATTTTCACTGTTTTCATATTATTCCCTTTTCTCGATCGATAAGGGCAGGGCAAGGGACAAAGGCGTCATTTTGACGAGCACATGTTGCCGGACTCGGATTCTCTGCGAATCGCAAAACAAAAAACTCCCTTCTTTTTCCTCTAACGTCGAGATGGGGTCAGTTAGGCCCCGTTTGGTTCAGCTTTCCCAAGGGGCTTTCAGCCCCCAAAACCCCTTGGGAAAAAAATCTTGTGTTTGGTTCAGCATTTAGCCCAGCATTGGCCAAATGCTCAATGGTGGGGGGGACCAGCATTGAGCATTGAGCACTTGGAGAAGGCAAGTCAAATCTCCTTTGACTTCTTTTTTTTTTTTTTAAGAAATCAGGTGGAGTTGGCCACCGCTGATGGGCGCAACCCCTGGCGACCACCGTCGGGCAGCGGCCGCCTAGCCGTCGCCTGCCCGAGGTCGCGCGACCCTGGGTCGCCGGAGGTCGTGTGGCCTGACCTCCCCTGGGTCGCATGACCCAGGGCATCGCCGGAGGTCGAGCGACCTCGGGTGGCCTCCCTTGGGTCGCGCGAACCGGGGAATCGAGTCGCGCGACCTCGGCCGGCTCCCCTGGGTCACTCGACCTCGGCCGACCCCCCTAGGTCGCTCGACCTCCGACGGGCGCCGCCCTGGGTCGCGCAACTCAGGGCGTCGCCAGAGATCGCACGACCTCAGGCAGCGTCCCCTGGGTCATGCGATGACGGGCGGTGGCCAGATCTGGTCGCCACAGCTGGGTCGCACGACCCAGGGGAGGCTGCTCGGTGGCCGGACCGCCATGCCTGAGGTTGTCCGACCTCAGGCGAGCTCCCCCATGACCAGCTCTGGCCGCCGGCAGTTGGCCGACGGTGGCCGGCGGTGGCCGGCAGTGGGCCGACAGTGGCCGGCAGTGGAGCTCCACCAGATTTAAAAAAAAAAAAAAAACTTTCCAAATGCGGTATTACCAAACGGCATTTTTAAGCCAAGGATATTTTTCAATACAAGTTTACCAAACACGATAGCATTTTGGAAAGTCTCATTAGGCTAAAGGTATTTGCATTTTCTCTAAGTCCTTTCCCCAAAAGCGAACCAAACGGGGCCTTACTCCCCTCCACTGCTACTCCCTCCCTTCCTTTCTTGGACAGTTTTACCCTCATCCTCCATCTCCAATAATCATGGCCCACTTCCTCCTCGAGTTTGAGGTTGAGGTCGGAGAAGGGAAAATAGGCCAGGCGGAGGAGAGAGAGAAAGAAGAAGACCGTCAAAGGGTAGAAGAAGAAGAAAAATGGAAAAAGAAGAGAAGAAAGAGAGACGTCGAGATGGTGAGGGAGTTTCAAAGGGGTTCTAGGGCGGTGGGGCTTGAGGGAGACGTGTCGCCCGATGAGTAGACTAGGATTTTTGACAGCATAGGATCCAAACGGAGTCCAATATTTTCTCCTTCATGCGTCATGGTCCGATGAATGGATTAGAATTTTCACGTGATGGAATCATAGCGGTGCCTAATATTTTCTCCTTGACAGTGACACGACATTCATCCAATTCAGAGAATTGAGCCAGCATCTTTATTATTGCAGTATCACAATTGGACAAAGTAGTCTCGATCATGAAGGCGTTTATGATTTCTAGCCGGTAGGTAGAATGTACAACCAAGTTCCATGGGCCAAGGGAAAAACGCGTTTAAATTTGCTATAAATGGTTGGTGTATGTGGTAGTCTCATTTATCTCTACTTCACTAAAAAAAAATCCCACAAAAAGAGAAGAGCTGGATACAAATTGACAGCAGCTAGTCTAGCTTGGCAAGAAGAATGAGCAACAACCAATCTGATCAAGTAAGTATAGCAAGTTTCCCTTCCAAAAGACCGTCATTTATATGTTATTTAGCTAAGGGCTTGTCTCGCCTTCTCTAACCTAAAATCCTATATTTTATCTTGGTTCAATTTCGTTCCAATAATTCTTGTTATGTAGTTTAAAACTATTCAATACAGTTCGCACATCGATGGCAAGTATCTCACTATAAGACACACAAAATAAATTTAAAATTCACATTTTAGTGTCTAAAAAATTGTCCTTGCTTGATGGCTGGAGAGGTGAAATTTGGGAACTCAAATTCTCAAAACTCTTCTAGAGAGCAAAAGGGGGGCTCACTGAAGCTCGAAAGTAAAAAGTCCATACAGCTGTCAATTTATGCTTGGAGCAAAATTATATAAGGAGTAATAGCACAGGGTTTGTAATTTTTCCTCTACTATCCATTTGTTTATATTGAATGTCCATGCCACATGTTCAACCACACAGCTTAATTTGCATTATCCATCAATATTCACCCAAAAATACAAAATTGTCCCGAAATTTATTTGGAATTAGTTTTCTTTCTGTTAGTTTTCAGAAATTAATTTAGGAAATCATATGTCTCAAGAAAATTAGTACGATGATCACAAGTGAAAATTGAGATAGTTCATAGGAGGACAGTTTCTGTAAGTTGCCATTAATCAAAGGGGAGCACATGTAAAACACTCATCTTGCTTTACCATGTGCTTATCATCACATTAATTATGTTGTAACCAACACAGCATGCCGGGATCTGTGAGCATTCTGGGGAGCAAGATCATGTCTCAATCGACATCGGGGGTATGCTTCGCCGTATACCTCCCACTTCAACAAAGCATAGTATATTTAGGGTTCGTCATCGTCTGCGCGAAGTCAACGAGAAAGCCTATGACCCGGAGATTCTAGCCATCGGCCCTTATCACCATGGAAATGACAAGTTCAAATACATGGAGGAGCAAAAACTGCAATACCTGCAGGGATTGTGTGAAAGGAAAAACGAGGACAGCATCGATATGGCCAAGGAACTGGAACAGCAGGCGGAATTGTTACAGCAGGCGCATGATTATTATGCAGAAACCATCGACCCCCCCACCCCTCCAAAAACTTTCTCAAGATGATGCTCATTGATGGCTGTTTCATTGTCGAGTTTTTCCATAAGTGCATCTACAAGGAACTAAGAGATATAAACGACCCGATTATGCATGGATGTGGGATTCGAACCAGCATTAGGTGCGATTTACTGCTGCTAGAGAACCAACTCCCACTTGTCGTCTTGAGCAAGCTATATGAGCTGACTAAAGATCCGGACGAGGATGACGATTTCAGCGATGTCGCCATCAAATACTTCGATATTGAACTAGGAGGTCCCAGCCAAAATCGGACGATTGACAAGAGCGAGGGGAAACATCTTCTGCATCTATATCACATGTGGCGCACTTCTGGGTTGCCTAAAACACCCTCGGCGACACAGCTAAATTGCATAGAGCTATGCAGAGCCAACCTAGGCTGCATGCAAGCCACGTCCTCGGCATGCAGAGCCCTAGGCTGCATGCAATCCTCGGTATGCAATTCCACAGCCATGCCCTTGGGGAGCAGGCAGCCCTGGGCGAAAGAGGTAGGCCGGACATCCTGGGTGGCGACAGAGATAGACCGGATACCCTCGGCGACAGAGCTCAGGGAGTCAGGAGTCAGTTTTAGGGCTGCGCAAGGGAGCGGACTGAAAGACATCAAATTCGCGAACGGGACGCTGGAGATACCGGCCTTGCGTGTAGAGGACGACACCGAGTCACAATTTCGAAACCTGATCGCGTACGAGCAACATCGTCAAAGCAAAGACCCCAACTATTTTACGGATTACACGGCCTTCATGGATTGCCTCATAAACTCTTCAAAGGATGTCAAGGTGCTTCGCCGTGCAAGGATTATTAAGAACTACTTGGGCGATGGCGAGGTGGTTGCGCAGATGTTCAACAAGATCGGTGACCATGTCACTGTATCTAATTCCTGTTACTCCGACGTCTTCCCAAAGGTGAATGCATATTGTGCCAAGCCGTGCAACATTTGGATGGCAAAACTGAGGAGCGAACATTTCCATAGTCCTTGGGCTTTCTTGTCCGTTCTCGCGGCCATTGTGTTGCTCCTTCTTACAATAGCGCAAACGGTATTTAGTATTATTTCTTATACAAAGCAAAGTTGAATATGATCAATGTTTGTTTGAAGTTTTCCCTTGGACCATCTACTCGTGTTCTATAGCCAATAGTATTATCTTGGTTTTCTTATGAGGACGAACCACAAGAGTGTTTCTACAGTGAACACCATTTGTACATCAATTAGAGTCTTAACCATTTTATAGTAGCAATATTGTTGTTAATTTCAAGAGATTTCTTTTGTACGCACCCGACTATGGTATACAACGGTCAATTCCACTTATTCTAGGCAGATTTAAAAATTTTCTTTTGCGAAAAGTAGAATTTCGTTATGTGTTTACACATGCAAAGTAATTGAGGAAGCAAAGATGCTCGATGGGTGATTGGCTTTTGAGTCTTGGATTCGCAACTCACCTGAGCTCATGACTTGAAGTGATGATCATTCTCCAAGTGAGTAATCCCATCAAATTTCACAAGAACATCTTCATGGCATAGAATACACCCATAGTCATACCTAATTTCAATCCCAACATCGATTTTGGAATTGTTCAGGAACCAATTGCTTTTCTCAATTAGTCAAGAGCCACCCCCTCTTCAATCTTCTTTGACAATATGGGCTGTGACCTTTCCCTCAAGTATGGGCAAGGGTCATCTTCTTGCTGAAGTCGTTGTAGATCTGGGCTAATATCTCTGCCATTGTTACTAAAGGGGCAAGGGTCTCTAGTGCCAAACTCATAGATGACCTTGCGAGCGAGTGGGAAAGCCTGCCACCCCGCCTGGCTCACTCACCACACTTATGCGCGCGCACATTGTTTTCTTTTTCCAGCACGTGAAGGTGGTGGCGAGGCTTTGGCTGAGTCCGAAGAGGGATGCCGGCCCCTCACCGGTGTAAGGGTGGCAACCATGACGCCACTACCTCAAGTGGAGCCACCACTATTCTTCTTAAGACTTCGGCTTTTCCTTTGTTAGATTCTTCCTCTTTTTCCATTTTTTTTCAGATTTTTATTTTTATTTCTAAAATCTTGAAATCAATTTTATCCTTTTAATTTACTTTGATTTCAGTGCCTCTCTCTTCATAAATAAATAAATAAAATATAAGCTTCTTTTTATTAACTAAATTAGACAGAGCTACTGTAACCAAATTAGGCGAAGAATATGAAAAGATTTGGTTGTACCAACTTAACAAATTTTAAAATTTTATTGCACATTTTGAAAATTTTTAGAACCTGATTATACTTTCGTAATAAGTTTTTAAATTTATGGTACAATTATCCCTATATTTAATTGTTAAAGATATTAATGTTGATGAAAATTTTAATCCTACAAAAATGTCGTAAGGCAAGTTCAATAACCAACTCAATGTGTCGTGTTTTATTCCAACACCGAGCACCAATGGAAATATATCATGTTAATTGAATAACAATTCAGAACAAAATAGGATTCACATATTAAATATATGACAAAGTATGTTTAGCTCATAATCATGATATGTCATGACAAATGGGAAGTGGTTTGTATGGACAAAGGCGAAATTAAAGAGCTTTCACCTACAACATATAACAGACCCAAAAAAAAATAAAAATCTACAATATGTAAATATAGAAAGCTTGGTGATAGTGAATATAGAAAGCTTGAAGACACATTCCCGGTAATTCCAGAGAATGGTAAGTCTAGATAATGAATACATTGATACCAGAGCTCTTGCACCAAAGTCAAACCTTCCAATGGAGATTTTATCAAGAATTCAAGAACTCCATCCTTAAAACGGAAGAGCTATTTGATTTGGTGGGTCGAAATAGTTTTGATTGATCACTCAATGAGTTGATTAATCACACAACATCAACTCTGTTTTGTGAAAATTCCTTTAGTTCCCGAAGCTTAATTTGCAAAAATTCTCTATTGTGGAAAAAAAAATCGAATTTTTATGGACTAGATAGACAAATGGGTTATTAACTTACTACACATACACACGTATAGTTGAATTCGTTTTAATTTTTTAAAGAACATTAATGTTAAATAAGTGAAAAAATTGAACATCTTATTTAAATAATTGTACAAGTTCGTGGTTTCTAACTTAGAAACCTTTAACTTTTTCATTATTTTGATATTGTTCCCTTTTTCTGATCTTAGAAACCACATTTTCACTATGTTGATATTATTCCCTTTTCCATATCGATTTGCACTTTTTATCAATCCACATATATAATTAAGTAATCACATGTTTGCCAAACATATATAATTAAAATTACTAATAACCTCTTTATACATTGCATGAATCCATTTTGATTTTTTTTAAAACATCATGACAGATAATTAAACTTTTTTTTATCTAATTAATGTAAATGATAGAGTAATATATGCAGGGGAAGTAGCAAAAGAATTGAGTTTTGCGATGGTATGGCCAATCACAAAGTTTTATTTTACCCAACTTTCTTGTTTATAGCTATTGATTCTTAAATACCACACAGTGGGTCCATGGAAAATTCACATCAACTTGAGTCAAGAGACAACTACGCCAGAAAAAGAAGGGAAGAAGAAAATTAATGGATGATTATAACATTATTCTATCATATAGCCCCAAAGGACCCATCAAACTTCAAAGGTAAATACAGAGTGTACTTGAATCCACTATGGACAGTTTATTTAGCACTTGCATAAGATTTACATTTTATGTGACCACATGAATGTCACTAAAACATAAGAAAAAGAGGAATTTGTATTCAAGTATATGTGTACATGTGTACGCACAAGTTTTACATTACCTCAAGCATCTCCATAAACAGAATTCTCAAGGAGATAACTCTGTTACGGTAATTCCCGTATGAAGTTCTGCGTGAGAACTTTCTTCATCCATTTTTCAAGGTAATTGCAGAAGGAAATTTTGAAAAATTGGAAGATGATCATCTCACAACAATGCCAAACAAAGCAACAAGCAAGCTCATCAGCCACATCATTTTGGATGATAGAATTACAGTAGATGATGGGGACGCGGGTTCTGACTCTCAAGCACCTTGAGGAGGATCGCTAGTTTCCTATCACAAAAAAAACAGGAACAAATTGAATTCACTGAGTGTGCTGTTAATGTCGGCTTTCAATTTGTAGAGATCACAGAACTTGAAAGTCCGTAGTACAATTAAATTGAAAACAAGTAGATCTTCAAGAAATGGAACTCTGCCGAACCGAATAGAATTGGGTGTGTATGAGATGTTGCAAAAGAAATCAAAAAGGGAAAAGTCCTCGTGTTGAATAACAAATGGAACTAGACGTGCAATAAATTTCATGACACAGAAAGCTATATTTAAAAGATGAAACTATGGTTTAGAGAATCACTTTAGTGGTTGGAGAACAAAGTTCAGGCTGCCGCACGATGAATATCTGATCGCCCGGTTTGTCTTCCTTGTAGGCATCCTGATTCCTATGCCAAGTCCATAATGCATATGTTGAATTCACAACCTGCGAAGGAAAATAGCAAATTAATTTTGCTAAATTGAACTACGTTGTTAGCAAGGCACGGTCAAAGATAAGTGACATGTACATTTCTAATTTATGCTGGTCATCCTTCTGAATCAAACACCTGTCAACTGATTTGAACTGAAATAAAATTCTCATCTAAAAGAAGAAAAAGGGCAATTAGATTGTCTAATCCAACAGCTCTTATTCAAACTTACACTCAACTTAATGTTGTTAGATTGTCTATTCCAATAGCTCTTATTCAAACTTACACTCAGCTTAATGTTGTTAGATACGTAGTTCATAGGAAGAGATGCTTCAGATAGTGAAGAGACATGGATGTATTTGTTCGGCTTAGGAAGCACATTTAACATGGTAAGGGTCACTTACTGCAGCAAACTGAAGCCCAGCTCAGTAAAAGTCACTGGCGTCTCCATGATGACATGCCAACAATGTTCTATGTAGACTATTCATACAGGTTAAAAACAGCAAGTGGATAGATAGTGATAACGATAAACTAAACTCTTTATAGGGTGCACATTGGCTTGGACAATTAGAATAAGTGTGAAAAGGCACATGGCCTAACATTTGACTACCGCACCTCGAGTGTTCCACTTTGATCTATGTCTTTATTTTCTAATATTTAGGCTAGCGGATTGCAATACATAATGAAAAGACATCATGGTGAAATCTTAATATCAGGGTTGTCTAAGAAGAAGCCGAATCTGGTAACAGAAAGCGAACATGTTGCTAGTCATACTAAGCATCATATGCAATAGCTCTGGTTTCAGTCCAACATTGTTTCAACTTTCAAGATTCTAAAGTAAAAATGCGGATTCCTATGCCAGACTAAATAACAGGAACTCACAAGAGGTGAAAGCATCGCAATGCCGTCATGAAATCATCATGAGTTCTGTCCTCCTCCTCACGCAGGACAATAAGTGCACAGATTACAAGGGAAAGGAGCATTATGTTTCAAAGTGAAAAAAACTTTAAGGTTCCTCGTGTTATGTACTTACATAGTCATTGAACACAATATCGACTTTGTATTGATAAAGAAGAGCTTCCATTTCTTGCCTCATGCATTCAAATTCCTGATAATGGGAGTTATAGCTATTATACCTAATCGCGTATGAGCAGCATCGTCAAGGCGGAGACATCAACTACTTTACCGACTACGTGACCTTCATGGATTGCCTCATAAACACTTCCAAGGATGTCGAGGTGCTCCACCACGCAGGGATAATTAGGAACTACTTGGGCGATGACGAGGTGGTGGCGTAGATGTTCAACAAGATGAGTGACGGTGACTCCGTCACTCTATCCAATTTCTATTACTCCCAAATCTTAAAAAAATGTTAATCCATATTGTAACAGGAGGTGGAACGTTTGGATGGCGAAACTGAGAAGGGGATATTTCCATAGTCTTTGGGCATTCTTGTCCATTCTCGTAGCTATCATGCTGCTCCTTCTCGCAGCAACGCAAACAGTATTTAGTATTCTTTCTTACAAAAAGCCATACTCAAGGTGATCAATACTAGTTCATATATTTCTCATAGTTTATTGGAATACATAGAACAATTTGCATGCAGTTTGGTAAAATCTAAACATGTAACTTTCAGCTCTTAACTTGATAGTCTCTTAACGTGTCATTTAACAGCACCAACTCAAAGAATTGGTCTAGCATCTTTATTTTTTGCATTCATCACAATTGTACAAATTGTCTTGTTCATGAAGGCATCTATCGTTTTTGGCCAGAGGTAGAATGTAGGACTCTTTCCACATGTTCCATGAAGTTTTGTGAAATGGTCGGTTTTCACGTAGTACAATGCAACTTGCATATGACTTCGTACATCAATTTTTGGCAATTCCTTCTTGGTCTTTCTAAGACCTTCGCATCTTCATCCAATTTATTGCAATACCCTCCAATGTCGGAAGTATTGACGACTAAGGTTGATGGGCCAAAGGAAAGCATGTAGTTTTGTATAAACAACTGGTGTATGTGGTAGTCTCATTTTATCTTTACTTCACTGAAAAAGAATCCCAGAAAGAGAGGAGTTGATACTACGTATGTAATCCAATAAGTCTTACGAATTCCCCTTTCCTTTTCTAATCTTCTACTATTGTGATTATTCACATTGAAAGGGGGAAAAACATAAAGTTGAAAGATGACACCATTTCTTTTTAAATCATACATGTTATATCTTATTCAATGTGATGAATTTACATTAACTAATGTGTCCAACCAGACAAAGTCACTTAGGCATCAACTTTGTCTTCTCTTGGCTCAGTTATCGTTTGCTTCTATAATTTCTAGATAAAATGGAAATGTGTGATGGTGCATTATTTCTATTCACTAAATGTTTAATTTCATGATTTGACAGAGAATTTGATCCCTTATCTTCATGAAATCCATGGATGACCTATGTGAAATGCCTCTAGTTTTTATATAAGAAGGAATACAATGAGAAAACTGCATGCAAGATCACTTTAAATTGTTGTGTTTTCTTGGAGGTCGAATTCTTCTATCATTGGTGAATTCAAAAACCCCTCAGATTTGTGGAAATGCGAAATGCATGATGGATCTGTAAAGTGTTAACAATGAACATCCATTTTATCATGAGGTGATTTCCTTTAGATGGTGAGCATCTTTGATCTTATGGCATTTGTGTTTGCTTCTTAATTTTCCATCACTCACGTATAATTTCCCAAGCACATTTTTGCTTGAATTTTACATGCATATCCTTTTGACCTCTCTTGATGTATAAAATTGATACAAAATTGGTTTGTCTTATTAACTTGGGATGCTTAGATTACGTACGGCGCATGATACTTAAAAAGATAATATACATGAAAACCTATATGACCAAAAAGGGTGTCACAACTAGGGATGTCAGTAACCGAACTGGAAACTGGAAACCGGAAACCGGAAACCGAACCGAACCGAACCGAAATTTTTAGAATCTATCTAATTCGATTAACTGAACCAAATCAATTAACCGAATTGAACCGGCTTCCAAGAGCAAAACAAAAATCGTTGAAAAATCTCTCGTGCTCAATCGTCTCCGTCTCTCTCATGCTCGGTTTGTCTTGCCTCCATCTTTGTCACAATCCGCCTCCAACTCCAGCGCGATCAGCCTCCACCTCCACTTCTGTCTCTAGCCAATCGGCCTCCGCCTCCATCTCCGGCGCGAGCCGTCTCCGCCTCTAACTTGACCACCTCCGACTTGATCCATCTCCGTCTCTCTCTCTCACTCGCTCACTTGCTCGGTTGTCTTTGTCTCTTGCTCGATCCGAACGGCTCTCGTCCGTCACCCTTGCCCAGCTCTGCTCACCTTCCTCCACCGAACCCATGTCGGATCCCGCCTTGCATTGGGTGTGTGTGTGTGTTCGTTTGTGAAATTCCGCCCGATTCCGTCATTTTCCGGCCATAATCATTGTTTGATCATCTGGGTTTTTGCGTCCGTACCTCCACGATCGTGCTTCAGTTCTCTTTCGCGCTTTCATTTTATTGATTTGTGCGTATTTCAATGGGCGTCTGCTAGGTCTTTTTTTTTTTTTTTTTGGGGACGTGGGTCGAGTCGGCTTTGACCTGTGAGTGAAATTCGCTGCTGATTGCGCCCTTGCCCATGATTGGTTTGGGCCGAATGCTTAAGTTTTCGGAATTCATCAATTTAACTTCGCCAGAATTTTGATTTCAAGAATTAGAGGCTCCAGGAGTTCTTGATTTTGGGATGGCTTCGAAGCAGATTAACAAGAAGTTAAAGGACTTGCAGAAGGACCCTCTTGTTTCTTGCAATGCCGGTTTGTATTTTGAAGCTGCTGAGTGGTTTTCTTTGATTGATTAAAATGATAAGCTATTGGTTCGGAATTCCAGAATTCATCAGTTTAACTTTTCTTTGATTGATTAAAATGCGATTTCCGGAAATAATGATTGATAAAAAGCTTAAAGATAGACATGTAAAAAACATATTTTGTTATTAATGATGTGAAATTCCTATAATTAAGGAGGACAAATAGAGAGACCAGGAGTTCCCATAATTGATATTATATTTGAAAAAAAAAAGTCTGGAAAAACCGAATCGAACCGAACCAAACCAAAAATTTTGATTCGGTTCAATTTGGTTTGGTTTGGATTTCGATTTGGTTTATTGCATTTCCTTATCGATTCGGTTCGGTTTTCTCAGAAAACCGAACTCAACCGAACCACTTACACCCCTAATCGCAACCTCCCTTTCATTTCATGGACACTAATATTCATTATATTTTAGACTTAGCCCGAGCTTTCTCAAACATATTAATTCACGACTTCTAATTCAAATTTTTAACTTACAAGTTAATTTCATTTAAAAAAAATCATCACTAATTAATTGGAAAATAATCAATTAGAGTAAGTCAATTAAAAACACAACAAAACACTAGGAGTAATATTTCCTCCTACATTATCAAAAAAATAAAATTGAAGATTTAATACCTTTTATTATTTAAACATCAAATAAAATATTTATACAGCATTTATACCAATCATAATCACAAGTCACAAGTTCTAGAATTTAACTTCTAATTTGCTCGAGATAACACAAATTCATGTATTATAAAGGTACAATTGGAAATAAGCAATTATTTCCTTCCAAAAATACAAAATCCTTTTTTTTTTCAAGGATTTTCCATGTAATTGTGGAAAAAACTAATCAAGACTACTTTTTAGGATTTTTTCTAATTTTTTTGGAAAATATAAACATATTTGTGGATTTTTTATTTAAAATATTTTGCAATGTTAAAATAGTATAATAATTATAAATAAACAACCCGGTCGGAACCAACTCCCGTCAGTTCGCCGGATCGGAACCGTCCCGGATGGGCCGCCAGTGGCAGCCTCTCTGAAACCAGCCTCGGACCCATAAAATTGAGCCCGCCACCGAACAAAAGAATTGTCCGGCCCATGCCAAAAATTACCAAAGCCCGCGCGCCCAGCCCACATGCGCCAATGCCCAATACCAATAGGCAGTAACCCTACCGGACTCACGCCAGCACCCGACCCGGCTACAGACCCGGATCGAGGCCGCCGCTGGCTTCTCTCTTACTGCGAGCTCCGACGGAGACGGCCGCGGCGGGATTGACCTCCTGGCCGTGTGTTCACTGCTGAAGCCGGAACTCGAGTGGCTCCTACCTGCACCACCCCGGTGGAGGACTCGAACCACCTCTCGACGGAGCGAGTGCCATGACGACGCCGGCAGGAGCGAGCGACGCCAAACCGCCTCTCGGCCAAGCGTACTCCTAACTTCCATGAACACCAAACCACCATAAATCTGGCCGCGACAAAATAGATATACACAAAGGGCTACAAAAACAAACGGGCGAGCAGCGTCCAAGAGGAGGGGTTTGCGAATCTCACTCGAACATTACATCGAACGGGTGGCCTACGCTTATGGGTGAGGCGTTCCCAGCTCGAATGAGGACGAAGCCGACACCAGCGTTAACAAAACGTGACTCACAACGCGCGCAGCAACTCAGCAGGGGGTCGGTAGGGGACCGGAGTTCGCCTGAACCGGGCGGCCGTGAACTCCGGCCCAGTACGCCCAAAAACAGGGTGACAAACAGGGGTCGGGGTGTGGCGACGCTTACTGGTTCGGCTAGGGATGCCGGCTGGAGCTCGCCTCACGAGGGTCGTCGCGGCAGTGACGATGGTTGAAACGCTCTCTCTCACGCACAGATCTTTCTCTCGCCAACTCCCAGAACCGAACCCACATCTCACTTTCCCTCTCGCTCAGACCTCACTTTCTCACAGATCTCCCTATTTTATTTTTTTTTCCTTCTCTTGGATTCGCTCGCTCTTTGGCCTCCCCGGATGTCTCTCCGGTCAAGTACTCTTAGCTCGCTCCTCCACTTGCCTCCCCCTTCTCAAGCTCCCGAAAGCCCAATTTATAGGCTGGAGGGTCCGGTCGACGGGGCGTTTCGGCCGCCGGTTCTTGGCGCGCCGATCGGCCTCACCCTTGCCCGAACCGGCGTCCAATCGGCCAGGCCATCCACGGAAGATCTGCTCGGCATTGAAGGCGCCGGATCCGCGTCCCATCCATTCGGATCTCTCGCCGGCCACTTCCCTGCTCCACGTGCGGGCGTCGTCCTCTGCGCTCGAGGCGCAGTGCCAGGAAGGAGGAGAAGGGAAGAGGGCCGGGCCGCGGGAGAGTTGAACTGGGGGCCCGAGATGGGCCCTACCCGCGAAGAAAAGAGAAAAGGGAGGCTGAGCGCGAAGGCCCAGCCCTAGTGGGCTTCTCGCTTTTTTTTAATATCAATTTTTATACTTATCCGAAAATAGAAAATAATACTTAATAGATGTAAATATTGCAAATACCTAGGTAATGCAAAAAATATTTTTGTTAGGGCCAAATTGATTCATAATTTTCTATGTAATTTTAAATTTAATTATCTAGTCAAAATTTAGGTGTTAGCAAAAAGTATATGGTTTCACTCAAATAGGTCCATAATCATGCTAATGGTTGCTAATCATTGAACCAATGATATGGATATAAAAGAGTGAAAGATTGTCTCATTCTTCAATTTTTGGTTTAGTGCAATGAATATCTCAACACAACTGAGGATCTAAAAACAGAAGGAAATACGTGAAACTTACTCTCTCTTTTTTTTGGTCAGAGTGAAACTTACTTGATTATACAATTGATTTATAGATGAGTGGAGTTAAAATGATGAGACTCACAAATACCAACCTTTATTCTAATTACATACATGCTTTCGTTCATCACCATCAACCTTTGTCATCATCGTCCCCCAAAAAAAAACAAATCTTGGTCATCGTCATGGCAAAAAAATAAATAAATTTGTGGAAAATAAGCAAACGATGACGAAGACTACCACAAACCAATCAAGTTAAGCACAATCAATACACCATATGAAAGATATGAAAAATCAAGGAAAATATTCTAAATAATTCTAATGTGATTTACTTCGTTCTCATAGTGTTCTATGTCACAACAAAAATTTTGCAAAGTCTTGGACGGAGTCGTCCATTCTCACCTAAACGAAGTTTCATGAGATTGACAACCTTTTATTTTATTTTTATAAACAATATTTATAGCTTGTTGCGCTTGCAGTAAGCTATATCCATGAAAATAAATTTAAATAAGTTCGTTTACCAAAAGTTTTCCTTTTAAAAGTGCTTCTCAAGAAATAGTTACAACTTACGAGATAAACTATTTAAATATTAAATTATGCATTCATTCAATAGTTTAGCTTTTAGAATAATTGTAATGATCCCTCAAAATTTTACAAAAGCAATGATAGACTTATGAATAAAAAATGTTATATAGTTCTAGAATGTCTCCTAACATTTGGATGTTTATGGTATGACCTTCGCTAATCAGCTCTGTCGACTTATGTTTCTCGTCATCGGTGGTGGAATCATCCCTATTGAGCCACTATGTATTTGCGGATTTTCTTCCGGTCCTGAAAATTTTCGGGTAATTGCATGTATCAGAACGAAAACAACCAAATAAGCATCCTAAATGCATAAGTAAAACCATTCATGTAAGTATAGATATTTGACTACAAAAAGTATCCGAACTTTTGAACTCACTCGATCCCCGTGGGCGTTGGATCCATGCAAATTGAGTAGACTCCATCCAAAGGCTGGCCAAATATGGCCTTCAAGATTACTTTGATTGGAACACCCAAAGATTTAAATGTGAAATTTACCATGTTCAAATCAAATGCTTATTCACTCATTCCATTATTGGGTTAGAAAAAGACAGATTCGATGTTTCTTTTGTCCTTAGGCATGAATTTGAATTGTAACTTATATTGATTTATACAAGATTATCGATTCTCAAACTAAGGGTGCGTTTGGTTCGACTTTAGGGGAATACACTTGGAAAAATGTAAATACCTTTGAGTTAAAGGGGTTTCTCGAAATGCAAATACTGTTTGGTAAATTTTGCATTGTAAAATAACTTTGACCTAAGTACCGTTTGGTGAATACCACATTTTGCTTAGGAATTTTTGCGAAATTTTGTATTTAAAAAAAATTGTAAATATTTTTTTTTTCAAATTCACTTTTCAGCAGCTAGATCTGGCCACCGTGAGACCTCAAGCAACCCCACCTGAGGTCGGGCGACCTCAGGTGGCCATCGCTTGGGTCTCAAACCTAGGCAACGGCGGTGGCCGCACGACTGCTTGGGTCACCTGGGTTCGCGACCCAGGCGGTGGTCGCGCGACCGCCTGGGTCGCCTGACCCAGGCAACGACTACCGCCTCAGGCGGTGACCTAGGCACGTAACGGGCGACGACCGCCTGAGGAGGCGACCTAGGCGGTCGCCCCCTTAGCCGGCGGTCACCGACGGTCGTCAGTCATCGACGGTCATTGGCTTGGCCACGCGAGGAAGATGAACAGTAATCCTTGAAGTTGCATTCCAAAAATGCAACTTGCAAATGCACCTCTAGACCAGCATTCACCTAAGGGCCTTTGAGGATACTTGGATATGCAATTGCATCTCCCCAAAGTCCTCCAAAATTCCAAGCCAAACACATTTTCATTTTCCGAAGGGGCTTTCGGGACTGAAAGCCCCTTGGGAAAACTCAACCAAACGCACCCTAATAGTGACACCACATGTGCAATTTTTTAGGATGGTTTGGAAGTGAACCTTATATATAAGTTATCTCTCCGATTAATAATTTAAACTTTTGGGCTAATTAACTTTCTAATAGTCTTAATGCCGACACATTTACAAAGTTTAATTTTGTTTACTATATTCATTCCATTGTTAGATGAATGTTTCCCTTTCAAAAATTTGCACTAATATTGTATGTAATATAAAGCGCAAATAAAACCTGTGATTAGACTATTTCTCAGATAGAAAATTCTAAAATATGGACATTATTCCTTTCTTTCATAAAGGAAATGAAATCAATAAGAGGTAATTACTGCAAGTGAACTTTTTTAAAACTTTGAACAACTACTTAAATATAAAACTCATTTGAGGAGAGAATAAAAACTTTACTAGATCATTTTTCTTGGTTAAGTTTGTCATGTTTTTTACTTGGTTATCTAGAGTTATTTAGAATTAAATCACATCAAAAGTGATTTTCTCGTCAATTGCCATTTGTAGATGACTTAGTTTTACTGAATTGAGAAGACGAATTGTATTATATTATGTGAAAATCAAGTTAGATATCATTTTAGTTGTAACAACAGGAAAAAATATATTAAAGTTTGACATGAAACCGGTTAAGAAAAGAGAGAATAATGAGGAGGACAATGCTAGCCTAATGGTGCCGCAAGTGTTTCAAACTAACGGTGCATTTTTGTGCCGTTAGTATCACTTAAAAAGCAACATGCTATCGGACATTTGATTAATTAATAATTCAGCTTGATTAGTAGAAGATTGCAAGCATTTTATGGAACAGAGAAACGAACAATCTTGTTTAAATTAATAACTTAATATTGATATAAAAGCTATTTCACATGAGACAACACTAAGTAGACGTAGCAAATTTTAATTCCAAAATAAAAATTCTACTCAAAATCCCACCATATCCCAGGGAAACCGGGGGAAATATAAGGAGGGGGGGGGGGGAGTTTAAAGACTGCACGTTACTATGCCAAGTTTTTTCCAAAAATAAATAAAACAAAATCACAATTAGAGACTATATATAATTTTCCATGGCCAACACCTTTTTATTTTTTATAATCTAGGTGGACAAGCGCAAGTAGGCTGACTACCCGAAAGCCCATCGGAACATTTTCTTAAGCCTTGGACTAATTAAGTTTGTATCATTTGCCTGTACGGATAATCTAACTTAGAATAATTTCATGCAATATATGAAATTTGAATTTGTGATTTTTAGTTTTTAACTTGGAAATCTACTGATCTGAACCAAAACCCCCCTGACAACTAATGGTGTGAATGATAACATTTCTAGTCATAAATTGATTTCCGGAAAAAATAAATAATTTTTTTTATTTCTAGATGAGTTTATGAGCTAAAAACGCATTTAATAACGACAAAAAAAAATTCTATAATTGGAATAGAAATTCGCTTGATAATCAATAAAATGTTACTTTCTCGAATGGCGACGGCAGTGAGAGGGGCGGCGGCCAAGGAAGGATGGTTAACATCTAATGACCCAGTCATGAAACTATTGTCGATAAACTAGGAAGTGTTAGGACATGATCAGAGCGGTTATGGAGAAATGGTAGGAAGGAGAAGGAATGTGATTAAGGTTGGAAGCGGCTACCAAAAGGGAAATAACTATTCGACGATCAGCAAGTTGCTCTATAAATACTGCTAGTCATCCAACAAAGAACCCCCCAACAACAAATCAATTGCTATTTCTTTATACTTATCTTTAGTTTTTTAGTTGTAGATCTTAGATTCTCGTCATCAATTATATTCCAGCGAGTGTTTACTCTCTAGTGCAACATCATTGATTAAATTCCAGTGTTGTATCTTTAGTCCAGCGTCGTCGATTAAATTCAAGTGTTGTGTCTTTTAACGAGGTTTATTGTTGTCGATTAAATTCCAACTTTTTACTGAACTATCCTTGGGTTGTGCCGTCGATTGAATTCCGACATAGTTTGGATCTAACCGTAGAAGTTACTAAGTTGTCAATTAGTAGGATTGTATCATGTTGCTTGAAATTGGACAATCATTTGCATTGCATTTGATATCCTCTGTTCGGATTTAGCATAGGACCTTTACACCATTTAAATAAGAGCCAAAGAACGACATTCGGTGAAAGGTACTTTGTCTTGGGAACAAAAACCGGCCAAACAACTTCGTTCTCATATTGTTCTATGCCACAACAAAAAATTTGCGAAGACTTGGACGGAGTCCTACATTCTCACTGGAAACGAAGTTTCATGTTACTAACAACCTTTTCTTTCATTTTAATAAACAACATTTACAGCTTGTTGCGCTTGCAATAAGGTTTATCTATGAAAGTATAGATTTAAATAAGTTGGTTTGCCAAGAGTTTTCCTCTCGAAGTGTTTCTCAAAAAAGTCGTTACAATTTACGAGATAAATTATTTAAATGTTAAACCGCGCATTCATTTAACAGTTTAAGGTTTTAAAATAATTAAAAATTATCCCATGAAATTTCACAAAAGTAATGATCTACTTAAGTATAAAAAATATCATAGAGTACTAGAATGTAGGGGTGTCCAAAAACCCGACCCGACCCAACTCAGACACGATCCGAACACGAAACAAATATGATATATATTTTGAGTCTTAATAGTGTTCGGGTCACAATTATAAAATAAGTAAATAGTTATCTTTTGGGTCGAGTAGGCCCAGAATATTATTCAGACCATGAACAAATAAACACTCTCACCCAAACCCTTCTCTCGCCCAAATTGACGCCTTCTCCTCTCTTCTCCTCTTGATGTCAATGATTCTACCCTCTTCTCCCAACAGTGATGACCACGCCTTCTCCTCTCGTCGACTCGGCCGCCATCAATGGTGACTACACCTTCTCCTCTCGTTAACCCCGCCGCCGTCAATCTCCTCTCGTCAACTACTACACCCTCGTCTCGCATTCTAGGGTTTCGCTTCACAGTAAGATCTCAATTTCTTCATTGTTCCTCTCACAGCCCGTAAACTGGAGTTTCTAACCTGCATTGCTTGATTGAGGATAAACTGTATGGCTTGGTTCTGCTGATGACTAGTTTTCTGTTGGAAGTGCTTTAGATAAACTGATTTCCTTCGACGGGAAATTGAATGCCCTTTTTGTTTAGAGTCGATTAGTTGCTTTGAATCTATGTTCAGTTCTGTTGCGGACTCCCGTGTTCATTTCGCTTATTTTCCTGTAGTAAAAAAAAAACTCGTGATTGTTTTCACATTATGTGGATGCATTCAATCGAAGACCTCTATGCTTTTTGTTGAAGCCCTGTCCAATTTCTGGCTTGTGGGTTTAGTTTCTTAGTGTAATTGTTATGAAAATGAATCTACGTGGAGCCCATGATTTACGGGAAGATCTTTGTGTGTGACTCGCACAATGACTTTTAATAAAAAACCGGAAACCCGACCCGACCCGTTTTTTTGCTTCATGTTTTATGTATTTCGGGTCGGGTTGGGTCGGGTTAGGTCAGGTTGGATGACATGATCCTTATTGTTCGGGTCGGGTCGGGTAACATCAAAACCCGACCCAACTCGACCCGTTGACACCCCTACTAGAATGTCTTCTAACACTCGGAAGTCTGTGGTATGACCTTCGCTAATCAGTTATGTGGAATCGTGTTTCTCGTCATTGGAGGTGGAATCATCCCCATTGGTTAGTGCTGCTCCATTTTTTGTTTACTGGTTTTACAAATTCACTGACGATAATGGTCCACTGTTGAATTGTGATCTTCACGAAATCTCTTGCCAGAAATGTGTTTGACGCTCTAATTTACATACACAAACATTAGATTATGATAACAACGATAAGGCTTCATGAAAGGGAAGCACATTAAAAACCATTTTAAGAACACGAAAAACTATCATCCTACTTCCCAACATGCTTATAATCACATTAATTATGTTATAACGTGCATAGTATCTTAGACACAATGAGCAATCCAAGACGCAAGATCATGTCTTAATCTACATCAAGGATATGCTTTGCAGTGTGCCTTTGACCCCGCTAGAGCATAGTATGTTTAGGGTTTATCATCAAATGCACAAAGTAAACAACACAACAAAGCCTACCAGAGATTCTAGTTGGCGGCACTTATCACTATGGAAATGAAAAGTTGAAATTCATGGAGGACCACAAAAAGTGATACGTGTAGCAGTTGCTTTGGAGGAGAAACGAGAGTGTCGATGGTATGTGCTGATTCTAAGAGAACTGGAATAGTGGGCGTGTGATTGCTATGCAAAAACCATTGATCTCTCCCCAAAAAATTTCTGAACAATGATGCTCATTGATGGTTGTTTCATTGTTTATTGGAGTATGTAGAATATTTTACACGCAGTTGGTGAAATCTAAATATGTGACTTTCCAACTCCTAACTTGATAATCTCTTAACATGTCATTCAACCGCACCAATCAGAGAATTGGGCCAGCATCTTTATATTTGCATTTATCACAATTGTACAAATTGTCTCCATCATGAAGGCATTTATGGTTTCTCAACGGTAGGTAGAACGTAGGACTCTTTCATGTCAAACTCTTTCCACATGTTCCATGATATTTTGTGAAATGGTCGGTTTTCACCTAGTATGATGTAACTTGTGGATTGACTTCATACGTCTTTCTCCTAAAGTCAATTTTTGGCGTTTCCTTCTTAGTCTTTCTGAGACCTTTGAATCTTCAACCAATTTATTGCAGTACCCACCACCGTCGGAAGTATCGATGACTAAGGTTGATGGGCCAAAGAAAAATGTGTTTGAGTTTTTTATAAATGGTTGGTGTATGCAGTAGTCTCATTTTATCTCCACTTCACTGAAAAATAATCCCATCAAAAGAGAAGAATTGCATACTCTGTGGTAGTAGCTGGTCTAGCTTGGCGAGACGAATGAGCAACCAACAACTGTATTCAGAGATTATTTTTGTTTTTTCCGATTTTTGGAAGTTAATTTAAGGATCATATATGTCATGAAAAATAGTACTTGACAAAATTGAAATTTGGAGTAGTTCATGTGAGGACAGTATGGGTAAGTTGTCCTTATTTTATTACGGATAATTTTGTGCATATTTAAAGATAATTTTTTTATAATGAGATACCAATAAAATAATAGCATATCGAAGACAGTGGGGAGGAAAACCTATCAGTGGGATCAATAAGGTGGATAGAGAGAGTAGCTCCTACATTACACACTAAGTAGAATAGTGAAAAATTTCTCAATTGCTCTAGTATGTTGCATATTTGTACATATTCAACTCTAATATTAGAGGAAGAACGTCTCAATATAGGGCATTTGGGTACAGCAGATTTTGTTGAAAAGACTGCTGCCCTTGGTGTAAGATAACGTTAAAGTATATTTGGCCTCGTTTAATATATGTCGAGCAATTAATCTTAACAAAAAGTCTGCACAATTATGATGTTTAGAAGTTCGTCACAATTACTAGTGATCTTTCTCGAATGCTCATGATGATTGACTTAGCTAGTTTATTGATCTTTTTCTAAACAATTAATAAGCTAGTGCATAAATAGGTCATCAACGGGTAAAGGTCGCCAAATTTGACCAAATGTGTTAGATAATTTTGCATCTTTTTCCATGAGAAAAAGTCGAGAATGTGAGTTCACGTGAAGAAATCAGGCAGCAAGTTCCAATTTGCCCACTTAGCAGGCTAAGATAAGATCATATTTCTCTTTATATAGATCAATATATGTTCTCTTTTTCTTTTTTCAGTTGATCTAACCCTAAATAGTTCTTTTCATGCCTCCTCGCATACTATATAAAGAAGTACTAATGCCTAATATTTTATAGACAACATACTATCACATATTATTCGCCAACGCTCTTGACTTGAACATGTTTTCGTGTATACAGCACGATCTAAGTATCATTCATCCATGAGAAGAAGAAATGGCTGCAACAACCTTCGCTCCAACCCTAACCCTAAAGGCCGGCGGTGGCAACGATGTCTCTCAAAAATGGCACAACGCTGTAACATATGAAATCGGAGGGCTCATCTGAGTGTACAAAGATGGGCATGTGGAACGACCCAACATCATCCCTTTCGTCTTCTCCACATTGCCTCAAGAGCTCGGCATGACATCAACCAACATAGTAGTTGACAAGTTCACAAACGTCTGGGCAAGGTTCTACATCCCAAATCACATACAGCACCAGCTCGTCCCGTTGATTGTGTGTAAGAAATTATTGTGGCATGACATCAACCAACATAGTAGTTGACAAGTTCACAAACGTCTGGGCAAGGTTCTACATCCCAAATCACGTACAGCACCAGCTCGTCCCGTTGATTGTGTGTAAGAAATTATTGTGGCCCACATGATATGATTTATTATATGGTTTAATAATTATTGAAATGCTATAAAATAAATATTGGTTACGAGAAGTTGCGACTCTACTAAAACGAAATGGTATAATCGTCAAAGAAAGTTATTGCTTTTTTGAAGAGGTGCGACTCTTATGGGAATTAAAAGGCGCTTTGATAGAAGGCACCTGTTGAAAGAACGTATAAATAGAGTCCGGTCCTCTCTCCATCGATATGAACAACAATAACTAAAAAGAATTCGGTATTCTCTCATCCATTGATAGAATACATTAAGAATAGTGGGTTAAGGGAGAAGAATCGGATTTCTTCATTTAGTTCAGGTTCTTTGGTTTTCCACAACGATTGTCTAAAAGGGTAACACTATGGATAAATGTACGTTTTCATCTATTTGTGAAAATCATAAAGATCAAAGATCATTGGTTTTCGAATTTCCACATCAAAAAATTACGTGTATTTTTTCTAATAGTTGGTATCAAAGCATGGTTTATGATCTCATGATTTTTCCATTTATAGAAATATTATGATTTATGTATGATGATTCGTTGAACGATCCTGTTTGTATTATTTGTTGTTGTTGAAATGTTTTCGGAGGGTTTTGTCGAAGCAAATCCGAATGATGGAATGTTTTCACGAAGAAAGGACGAAAATGGTGGAATTCGGGGAAACAGGGCAAAAAAAGAAAAGAAAAAAGAGGCAAAGCAAAGCGTTGCAAGGAAGAAGGCGCATGGGACCATGCGCTTGGCACTGCAGGCCAAGTCTGGTGCATGCACTGCACATGCTAAAGGGGCAATTACCTGCGCGTGCAATGCACATGCCCACGCGGCAATAAAGGCACGTGCATTGCACACGCCCGCACAACAGTCAAGGCACATGCACTGCATGTGCCTTCTGCTCTCCACACATTGCCTCCGGTTGCACCTTATTACAGTATTGCCCTCCTCTTTATTGATTATTTATGGTTGTGCCTCCTGTCACTTCAAAAATTACAATTTTGTCCTTGTGCTATTTATTTATTGTTTTGCCCCTATTTATTTATAATTATGATTCTGCCTTTGCTGATTATTTACCATTTTGCCCTTGGATTTTATATTTATGGTTCTGCCCTTATGGAATTATGATTTTACGATTTTGCCCTTATGCTTTGATTACGGTTTTGTCCTTGCGTGCAATTTGGTAAATATTTGTATTTTACAATATTAAAAATTTATATTATGAATGGTTTGTTAGTCACCAAAGTGGCCAAACCTTGAAGTCTTTTGAATTTTTGATATTGCAAATTTTTTTTTATTCAATTACCCATGATTAATTGATGCTATATATGTGATATGTTTTATATCATTATTGGTATTATGGGTATATTGAAGTTCATTTATTATAAGAACTTAGGAATTAACCCAAAGGTTAATTATTTTCTTATAATTCATGAACATGATAGTTGGTAATTAATATGACTTATTAAATTTGTTTGTATATCCAAAGATAGCAAATAAATTTTAATAAGATATATTTACAATTACCAAATAAAAGTCATTAGCATAATTATGATTTATGTATATTTGTATATCATAGGATCGCCCAAAGAAGAACTATGATGTACATGTATAGTTTAGTTTGAATCTGATTAGGTATATTCTCAAGGCATTAATATATGAGTATTTTCTTGCATTTTTGCAGTATTCGTACCTATTTCACTTCATTCGCATGCTTCATCTGTTCTCTTATTCAATGAGATGAATTTTCCTGATTTGAGCGAACAAGTTCAGTTTCACTTAGGTGTCATGGATCTTGATTTAGTGCTTCAAGTTGAGAAACCAGCTGTTATCACTGATGAAAGTAGCGATGATGAAAAGTCTTTCCATAAGGTTTGGGAAAGATCGAACAGACTAAGCTTAATGTTCATGCGAATGACAGTTGCAAACAACTTAAAGACTTCTCTTCCCAAGACTAACAATGCTAAGGAATTTATGAAATTTATGGAAGAATATTCTCAAACTGCTGATAAGTCACTTGCTGGTACATTGATGAGCACATTGACCACCATGAAGTATGATAGTTCACGTACCATGCATGAACATGTACTTGAGATGACGAATTTAGCAGTAAAGTTAAGGACTTTAGGAATGAACGTGGATGAGTACTTTTTAGTACAGTTTATATTTAATTCCTTGCCTCATGAGCAATATGGGCCATTTCAAATGAATTACAACACTATAAAAGACAAGTGGAATGTGAATGAATTGGCCAGTATGCTTGTTCAAGAGGAAATAAGGATTAAGAATCAAAAGGCTTATTCTATTCATCTCTCAAGTCATCAAGAAGTTCAAAGGAATTCCAAAAGGAAAGGTAAAAGGAGTAAGAAGAAAGGATTACATGTCCTGAATGATTCTTCAAAGGTTCTCAAATCCACAAGAAGGAACACAATCTTATTAAGTGTCATTTTTGCAACAAAATTGACACTTGAAGAAATATTGTCTGAAATGTAAGGCTTAGTTTGAAAAAGAAATGTAAGCCTTGTGCTTTAGTATGTTTTGAATCAAACTTTACTGAAATTCCTCATAATACTTGGTGAATTGATTCTGGTGCCACCATTCATGTGTTAAATACGATGCGGGGATTTCTTACTATCCAAACCATAAAGCCAAATGAAAGTTATGTGATTATAGAGAATAGAAACAAAACTCCAGTTAAAGGTATTGACACTTACCGTTTGATCTTAGATACTGGGCATTATTTGGATTTGTTTCGAACCCTTTATATACCTACATTTTCTCGCAATTTAGTTTTTTTGCTAAAACTTGATATAGCGGGATTTTATTGTAAATTTGGTTTTGGATCTTTCAGTTTATTTAAGAGTGATATTCTTATTGAAACTAGAACTTTATATGATGGTCTTTACAAATTTAGACTTGATAATTCTTTTATTGAAACATTAATGACCTACTAAACGAAATTTGGTGAATGAGAATTCTACTTACTTGTGGTATAAACGTTTGGGTCATATATCCAAGGAAAGAATGCAAAGATTAATGAAGAATGAAATTGTTCCAAATTTGGATTTTACTGAACTTGGAGTGTGTATTGATTATATTAAAGGTAAACAAATAAAGCACACTAAGAAATGTGCCACAAGAAGTACAGAGCTTCTTGAAATTATACATACCAACATATGTGATCCCTTCGATGTTCCATCTTTTGGTAAGGAAAGCTATTTCATCACATTTATTGATGATTTTTCACGTTATGGTTACATTTATCTATTGCATGATAAGTCTCAATTAGTGAATGCACTTGAAGTGTATATTAAAGAAGTTGAGAGGCAATTAGATAAAAAGGTGAAAATAGTAAGGTCTGATAGAGATGGTGAATATTATGAAAAGTATGATGAATCGGGACAATGTCCAGGTCCATTTGCTAAATTCCTTGAAAGACATGTCATTTGTGCTCAATGCACAATGCTAGGTACACCACAACAAAATGGTGTAGCATAAAGGTGTAATCGTACTTTAATGGAAATAGTTAGGAGTATGATGAGTCATTCATCTTTACCCTTATCTTTGTGGATGTATGCTTTAAAGACTACTATGTATATATTAAACAGCGTTCCTAGTGGGGCAGTTCCAAAAACTCTCTTTGAATTGTGGACGGGAAGGAAACTTAGTTTACGACACCTATATGTTTGGGGTGTCAAGCAGAAGTAAGAGTTTACAATCCACATAAAAGGAAATTGGATTCAAGAACGACCAGTGGTTATTTCATTGGTTATGCAGAGAAATCCAAAAGGTATAAATTTTACTATCCTAATCATAGTACAAGAATTGTTGAATCTGGAAATGCTAAGTTCATTGAAAATTGTGACATTAGTGGGAGTGAAAGAGTGCGTGATGCTTGCATTCAAGAAGTAAGGGTAGAAGTTCCTATACCCAAAACTTCTAAAGTTGTTGTTTCCGATATTATAGTTCAACCTAACAATAATCGAGAACAACAAATTAATGAACAAGCACTCCATATGAAAATGTCAATATTGAACCTCTAATAGTTAAGTCACAAGAAATAGCATTAAGAAGATCTTAAAGAGAGAGGAGGTCAGCTATTTCTGATGACTATATGGTTTATCTACAAGAGTTAGAAATTGACTTAGAAATTGGAAATGATTCAAGTTTATTTTCCCAAGTCATAGAATATGAAGATTCTAATGAATGGTTTAATGCCATAGAAAAATAGTTAAAATCCATATATCAAAATCAAGTCTGGGATCTTGTTGACTTGCCTAAATGATGTAAGAAGGTCGGGTGTAAATGGATTTTTGAGACCAAGCGCAATTCAAAAGGCAATATTGAACGACATAAAGCTAGACTTGTTGCACAGGGTTTTACGTAAAAAGAAGACATTGATTATAAAGAGACATTTTCACCGGTTTCTAAGAATGACTCACTTAGAATCATTATGATTTCGGTGGCTCATTATGACTTGGAGTTACACCAAATGGATGTAAAAACCACCTTTCTTAATGGGAATTTAGAAGAAGAGGTTTATATGGACCAACCCGAAGGCTTTTCAATTAAAGGAAAGGAACACATAGTATGTAAATTAAAGAAGTCAATATATGGACTTAAACAAGCTTCCCGACAATGATATCTTAAGTTTAATGATACCATAACTTCATTTGGATTTAAGTAAAACACCGTTGATCAATGTATATATATGAAGATTAGTGGGAGCAAGTTTATTTTTCTAGTGCTGTATGTTGATGACATTTTACTTGCTACTAATGATCTTGGTTTGTTACATGAAACCAAGAAGTTTCTCTCTAAGAATTTTGAAATGAAGAAAATGGGAGAGGCAACGTATGTGATAGGAATAGAAATATTTCGTGATAGATTACAAGGATTGTTAGGGTTGTCTCAAAAAGCCTACATTGAGAAAATTTTAAAGAGATTCAATATGAGTAAATGTTTAGCAGGAATAGTTCCAATTCAGAAAGCTGACAAATTTAGCCTTATACAATGTCCGAAAAGTAAATTGGAATAAGAACAAATGAAAAATATTCCTTATGCATCTATTGTAGGGAGCTTAATGTATACATAGACTTGTACCGGGCTAGACATCAGTTTTGCTATTGGAATGCTGGGCAGGTATCAAAGTAATTTTGGAGCGGATCATTGGAAAGTTGCAAAAAAAGTTCCTAGATACTTGCAAGGAACGAAGAATCATATGCTCACTTATAAAATATCCGATCATCTCAAAGTGATTGGATATTTAGATTCAGACTTAGCCGGATGTGCTGATACAAGAAAATCAATATTTGGTTACTTGTTTCTTTTGACTAGATGGGCAATTTCATGGAAGAGTGTGAAGCAGTCAGTTATTGCTGCATCCATTATGGAGGCTGAATTTGTGGCATGCTTTGAGGCCACTATTCATGGATTATGGCTGCGGAATTTTATTTCAGGGCTTGTGATTGTCGACAGTATTGCCAAGCCATTGAAAATTTATTGTGATAACTCTGTAGCAGTTTTCTTCTCTAAGAACGACAAGTATTCTAAGGGTGTTAAGTATATGGAGATCAAATACTTGTCTGTTCAAGAAAAAGTTTAGAAACAAAAAGTGTCGATTGAGCACATTAGCACCAATCTTATTATTGCAGATCCCTTAACAAAAGGACTGCTGTCCAAAACATTTAATAAGCATGTTAAAAAGATGGGCATTATTGGACATCATTAATGTTTGTGTTATGATTGTATTAAATTTATGTATTTGACACTCTGAGCTCATTTATGTGTTTCTAATATTTCCTGTTTTTTATTTAGTATACATTATGGACATAGATGAATGTTAAACAGGATAGTCTCTAAATAGACATTATAGTTTGACTATTACTGTACTTCTCATTTATGGATCATGCTAAATGGAGAGCTATAGTTGTAGTACATAGAAGGGACTATGTCGATTAATGACATACAATCGCTATGACTCGCATTAGTTTTCTTTGCTTAATTGTGATTATTATATGATTGCCAATTTAATGGAAATTTTATAGCATATAATGTTATTGTGCATATTATAGTCTTTATTAAACTATGAAAGGAAAATCATATGAGCCAAGTGGGAGAATGTAAGAAATTATTGTGGCCCACATGATATGATTTATTATATGGTTTAATAATTATTGAAATGCTATAAAATAAATATTGGTTACGAGAAGTTGCGACTCTAATAAAATGAAAAGGTATAATCCTCAAGGGAAGTTACTGCTTTTCTGAAGAGGTGCAACTCTTATGGAAATTAAAATGCGCTTTGATGTAAGACACCTGTTGAAAGAATGTATAAATAGAGTATGGTCCTCTCTCCACCGACATGAACAACAATAACTGAAAAGAATTTAGTATTCTCTCCTCCATTGATAGAATATATTAAAAAATAGTGGATTAAGGGAGAAAAATTGAATTTCTTCATTTGGTTAAGGGAGAAAATTTGAATTTCTTCATTTGGTTCAGGTTCTTCGGTTTTCCACAACAATTGTCTAAAATGGTAACACTATGGATAAAGGTACGTTTTCATCTATTTATGAAAATCATGAAGATAAAAAATCATTTGTTTTCGAATTTCCACATCAAAAAAAAATTACGTGTATTTTTTCTAACATTGTGTACTTCCATGGTGGTGGTTTCTACGTCGGCTCGACCGGTTGGAGCTGCTATCATGAGTTCCTAGCCAAGCTAGCCCTCAAAGTCAACTACGTGATCATGTCCGTTAATTATGGCCCACCTTCTCCTCGAGTTTGAGGTTGAGGTCAGAGAAGGGAAAATGGGTTATTAACTTACTATATATACACATGTATAGTTGAATTCGCTTTAATTTTTTAAAGAACATTAATGTTAAATAAGTGTAAAAAATTGAATGTCTTATCTAAATAATTCTACAAGTTCGTGGTTTCTAACTTAGAAACCTTTAACTTTTCATTCTTTCAATATCGTTCCCTTTTTTCGATTTTAGAAACCTTTTTTAACATTTTCACTGTTTTGATATTATTCCCTTTTCCCAATGATAAGGGCTGGGGGAGGGACAAAGGCGTCATTTTGACGAGCACTTGTTGCCGGGCTCGAATTTGCTACAAATCGCAAAACAAAAAACTCCCTTCTTTTTCCTCTAACGTCGAGATGGGGTCAGTTACTCTCCTCCACTGCTGCTCCTTCCCTTCCTTTTTTGCACAGTTTTGCCCTCGTCCTCCATCTCCAATAATCATGGCCCACCTCCTCCTCGAGTTTGAGGTTGCGGTCGGAGAAGGGAATATAGGCCAGGCAGAGGAGAGAGAGAAAGAAGAAGACCATCAAAGGGAAGAAGAAGGAGAAAAAAGGAAAAAAGAAGAGAAGAAAAAGAGACGTCAAGACAGTGAGAGAGTCTCAAAGGGGTTCTAGGGCGGTGGGGCTTGAGGGACATGTGTTGCCCGATGAGTAGACCGGGATTTTTGACAATAGAGGATCCAAACGGAATCTAATATTTTCTCCTTCATGCACTATGGTCCAATGAGTGGATTAGGATTTTGACATAATGGAAGCATATCAGTGCCTAATATTTTCTCCTTGACACGACATTCAACCAATTCAGAGAATTAGGCCAGCATCTTTATTTTTGCATTATCACAATTGGACAAAGTTGTCTCGATCATGAAGGCGTTTATATTTTCTTGCCGGTAGGTAGAACATACAACCAAGGTTAATGGGCCAAGGGAAAAACGCATTTGGATTTTCTATAAATGGTTGGTGTATGCGATAGTGTCATTTTATCTCTACTTCACTTTTAAAAAAAAAAAATCCCACTAAAAGAGGAGCTGGATACTAGTTGATAGTAGTTGGTCTAGCTTGGTGAGAAGAATGAGCGACCGCCAACCTGATCAAGTAAGTCTAACGAGTTTCCCTTCCAAAAGACAATCATCTATATGTTATTTAGCTAAAAGCTTGTCTCGCCTTCTCTAACCTAAAATTCTATATTTTGTCTTGGTTCAATTTCATTCCAATAATTCTTCTTATGTAGTTTAAGACTATTCAGTGTAGTTCTCACGCCTTCAACATCGATGGCAAGTATCTCACTATAAGAACACACAAAATAAATTTAAAATTCACATTTTAGTTTCTAAAAGATTGTCCTTACTTGGTGGCTGGAGACATGAAATTTGGGAACTCAAATTCTCAAAACTCTTCTAGAGAGCAAAAGGGGGGCTCTCTAAAGCTTGAAAGTAAAAGGTCCATACAGTTGTCAATTTATGCTCTAAGCAAAATTATATAAGGGGCAATAGTACAGGGTTTGTAATTTTTCCTCTACTATCCATTTGTTTATATTGAATGTCCACGCCACGTATTCAACCACACATCTTAATTTGCATCATCCATTGTTATTCACCCAAAAATACGAATTTGTCCCAAAATTTATTTAGTTTTCTTTCTACTAGTTTTCAGAAATTAATTTAGGAATCATATGTGTCATGAAAATTAGTATGATGATCAAAAGTGAAAATTGAGATAGTTTGTAGGAGGATAGTTTCTATAGGTTGCCATTAATCAAAGGGGAGCACATGTAAAACAATCATCTTGCTTTACCACGTGCTTATCATCACATTAATTATGTTGTAACCAACACAGCATGCTGGGATCTATGAGCATTCCGGGGAGCAAGATCATGTCTCAATCGACATCAGGGATATACTTCGCAGTATGCCTCCCACTTGGCAAAAGCATAGTATATTTAGGGTACATTATCATCTGCGCGAAGTCAACGAGAAAGCCTGTGATCCGGAGGTTCTAGCCATCGGTCCTTATCACCATGGAAATGACAAGTTCAAATTCATGGAGGAGCAAAAACAGCGATACCTGCGGCAATTGTTTGAAAGGAGAAATGAGGGGAGCATTGACAGGTATATGTCAACTCTCCGGGAACTGGAACAGCTGGCGCATAATTGCTACACTGAAACCATCGATTCCTCCCAAGAAGACTTTCTCACAATGATTGCTCATTGATGGCTGTTTCATTGTCGAGTTTTTCCGTAAGTGCATCAAAAAGGAACTAAGAGACAAAGACGACCCAATTATGCTTGGACGTGGGATTCGAACCCGCATTAGGCGCGATTTACTGCTGCTAGAGAACCAACTCCCACTTTTCGTCTTGAGCAAGCTATATGACCTGACTAAAGGTCCGGACGAGGATGACGATTTCAGCGATGTCGCCGTCAGGTACTTCAATTTTGAACTAGGAGAGAGCGAAGGTGAAGGTGAACATGAGAGCTTGGGTGAAGGTAGGAGCCCGTGTGAACATCTTCTGCATCTATATCACACGTGGCGCACTTCTGGCTTGCCTGAAAAGCCCCAGCCAGAATGCAAAACAGTCATGCCCTCGGCGATAGAGCTAAGGGAGTCAGGTTTAGAGCTTTGCAAGGGGGCGAACTGAACGACATCAAATTCGAGAACGGGACTCTCGAGATACCGGTCTTGCTTGTAGAGGACAACACCGAAACACAATTTCGAAACCTGATCGCGCACGAGCAGTATTGTGAAAGCAAAGGCATCAACTACTTCACAGATTACGTGATCTTGCTGGATTGCCTCATAAACTCTTCGAAAGACGTCGAGGTGCTTCGCCACGCAGGGATTATTAAGAACAACTTGGGCGATGATAAGATGGTTGTGCAGATGTTCAACAAGATTGGTGACTACATCACTGCATACGGTTCCTATTACTCCGAGATCTTAAAAAATGTGAATGCATATTGTGACATTTGGACGGTGAAACTAAGGAGGGCGTATTTCCATAGTCCATGGGCTTTTATGCCCATTCCCATAGCCTTCTCGTTGCTCCTCACAGTAGCGCAAACAGTATTTAGTATTCTTTCTTATACAAAGCAAAGTTAAATGTGATCAATGATTGTTTGAAGTTTTCCCTTAGACCATCTACTCATGTTCTATGGCAAATTGTATTATCTTGATTTTCCCGTGAGGACGAACCACATGTGTATTTCTACAGTGACAAGTATTGGTATATCAATTAAGAGTCTTAACCATTTTATAGTAGAAATATTGTTGTTGATTTCAGGAGATCTCTTTTGTACGTACCAAACTATGGTATACAACGGTTAATTCCACTTATTCTAGGCAGATTTCAAAATTTTCTTTTGCAAAAATTAGAATTTCATTATGTGTTTACATATGCAAAGTAATTGAGGAAGGAGAGATGGTCAATGGGTAATTGGCTTTTGAGTTTTGGATTCGCAATCCGCCTAAGCTCATGACTTGAAGTGATGATCATTCTCCAACTAAGTACTCCCACCAAATTTCACAAGAAAGTCTTCGTGGCATAAAACCGAGTACTCCAACTGAGTACTCCCACCTATAGTCATACCTAATTTTAATCTCGACACTGATATTGGAATTGTTTAGGAACCAATTGTTTTTCTCAATTGGTCGAGTCCCCCCCTCCCCCATCTCAATCTTCTTTGACGATATGGGCTGTGACCCTTCTCAAATCTAGGCGAGGGTCATCTTCTGGCTGAAGATTTTCTATATCTGGGCTAGGATCGCTGCCTTCATTAGTGGAGGGGCAACAATCGCTTATGCCAAGCTTGTAGATGACAGGCCCAGCCATAGCCCCTCTGAAACCAGCCTTGGACCCATAAAACTGAGCCCGCCACTGAATAAAAGAATTGCCCGGCCTATGCGAAAATTTACCAAGCCCGAGCGGCCGGCCCACATGCAAATTAGAAATGAGCTGGCCCAACGCTTGCCAAGCCCACGCGCCCAGCCCACATACGTCAATCCCAATAGTCAGTAGCCCTACCCGAGTCACGCCTGCACCCGACCCGGTTACAGATCCGGATCGCGGCGGCCCGCCTCTCTTACTACGAGTTCCGACGAAGACGGCCACGGCGGGCTTGACCTCCTAGCAATGTGTCACGGGCCGATCGATTTCTCGTTCCCTTGCACCCGTGCGGCCTTAGGATTTCTCCCAAGCAACCTTTTCTCTCAAACTCACACAACTCTTAGAGAGAGAAGCTCTGGTTTTCTATTTCTTGTGTAGAATGAGATGATTACAATGAGAGGGAGGAGCCCCTATTTATACAAGTACGGACACCCCGTATCTGTAGATCCCTTCTCGATCTAACGGTGGAGATTACATCTCCCCAACTACCATATACCCGTATTGATTACATAGGTGTAGCCCTCAACTACCACCTACTTACATTAAATGCCTTAGCGTACAATGACCGTATCGCCCGCCCTTAGGAATAATCTAGAAGACTCAAGAAAACCCTAGGATACGGAGATCACGGTTGAGGGTCGCTCGTACCAAGGTTCGGTCACGGCATCGCTCAGAAACCCTCTTGGATCGTTCAAGTCTTCGAGCCGTGACACATGCGTTCACTGCTGAAGCCGGAACTCGAGCAGCTCCTACCTGCACCGCCCCGATGAAGGACCCGAACCACCTCTCGACGGAGCGAGTGCCATGAGGACGCCGGCAAGAGCGAGCGACGCCAAACCGCCTCCCGGCCAAGCGGACTCCCTGACTTCCATGAACGCCAAACTACCATGAATCTAGCCGCGGCAAACTAAAAATACACAAAGGGCTACAAAAACAAACGGCGAGCAGCGTCCGAGAGGAGGGGTTTGCAAATCTCACTCGGACATTACATCGAACGGGTGGCCTACGCTGATGGGTGAGGGCTACCCAGCTCGAACGAGGTCGAACCAGATACCGGCGTTTACAAAACGGACTCAGCAGGGGGTCGGTGGGGGGTCGGAGTTCTCGTAAACCGGGCGGCCACGAACTCCGGCCCGGTACGCCCAATATCAGGGTAACGAACAAGGGTCGGGGGTTGGCGACGCTTACTGGTTCGGCTAGGGATGCCGGCTGGAGATCGTCGGACGAGGGTCATCGCCGCAAGGACGACAGCTGAAACACTCTCTCTCACGCACGGTCTCTCTCGCCGACTCCCAGCACCGAACTTAGATCTCACTTTCCCTCTCGTTCTCGCTCTCGCTCAGACCTCACTTTTTCACAGATCGCTCTTCTTCTTCTTTTTCCTCTCGGATTTGCTCGCTCTTTGACCTCCCCGGATGTCTCTCCGGTGAAGTCCTCTGAACTCACTCCTCCACTTGTCTTCCCCTTGTCAAGTTCCCGAAAGCCCTATTTATAGGCTGGAGGGTCCGGTCGACGGGGCGTTTCGGCCGCCGGTTCTTGGCCCACCGACCGGCCTCCCCCTTGGCCGAACCGGCGTCCAATCGGCTAGTCCATCCACGGAAGATCTGCTCGGCATTGAGAGCGGCCGATCCGCGTCCCATCAATCTGGATCTCTCACCGGCCACTCCTCTGCTCCACGTGCGGGCGTCGTCCCCTGCGCGTAGCTCTTCTCAGCGCGCGTGAGGCGCAGCGCAAGGAAGAAGAAAGCAGGAAGGAGAAGAAGGGAAGAGGGCCGGGCCGCGGGAGAGATGAGCTGGGGGGTGAGATGGGCCCTGCCCGCGAAGAAAAGACAAAAGGGGGCTGGGCGCGAAGGCCCAGCCCTAGTGGGCTTCTTACTGCTTTTTATTAAATATTAATTTTTATACTTATCCGAAAATGGAAAACAATATTAATACTTATGTAATGCGAAAAATATTTTTGTTGGGGCCAAATTGGTCCCTAATTTCTATGCAATTTTAAATTTAATTATTTAGTCAAAATTTAGGTGTTAATAAATGGTACATGCTATCGCTCCAATAGGTCCATAAACATGCTAATCATTGAACTAACAATATGGATATAAAAGAGAGAAATATTATCTCATTCTTCAATTTTTGGTTCAGTGCAATGAATATTTCAATACAGCTGAGAATCTAAAAACAGAAGGAAATACGTGTAACTTACTTGATTATACAATTGATTTATAGATGAGTGGAGTTAAAATGATGAGACTCACAAATACCAACCTTTATTCTAATTACATACCCGCTTTCATTCATCACCATCAACCTTTGTCATCATTGTCCCCAAAAAAAAAATTATTGGTCTTCGTTGTGGCAAAAAAATAAAAATAAAAAATTTGTGGAAAATAAGCAAACGATGACGAAGCCTACTTGAAAAAGTCAAAAATTTACTTTTGGAAAATGATGGAGAAGTCAACCCCAAGTGCATTTATATTAGTGATTAGAAATTATCAGAAATGATGCGAAAAATTACCAAAAAAGTTTTAAACCTATTATAATTGTACCGATTCAGTTCTGCATCTTTTTTTTAGCCAATTAAGTCTTAAACCTTTTTGTAATTGTGTCAATTCAGTCTATCCAACCAAATTTAGCTAGCTGGTGCTAATATGGATGTCTGCCAATGCCAGCAGACAATTTTTTTAATTCATTTTATTTTATGAAATTTTTTAATCTTTTCTTTTTTTCTTTTTTTTCTCTCTCTTTCTTTTCCCCCATCCTCCATCCTTTTTTTAGCAACTAGCTAGAGGGGAGGGCCAATCACCGAATTGAGGCAGCCAACTAGGCCAAATTGAAGGCGAACTCGCCCTATCGTCGCCAGGTGAGGGCGGGCCCCTCGTTGAAACTGGGGGAGGGCAAGCCCACCTAGCCACTTCCGAGGCTCTCTCTTGCTAAATCCAACAATGACTAGCCTTGCCAATGGTTGGGCGAGCTCAACCTCGCCCAATGACAATGAGGCAAACCCTCGCCCTTGCCAAATCCAAGCGAAGGCAAGCTTGCCGATCCACTAGCAATCAAGCTACACTAAGGGCAAGCTCACCTCACCATTGCCGGGCAAAGGCCACCTTGCCACTAGTGAGGGCTCGCCCTCGCTAGATCCAGCTGGGGCTTGCCTCACTAATGGCTAGGTGGCCTTCACCCAGCAATAGCAAGGCGAGCTCGCCCTCAGTCCAGCTTAGCCAGTGCCTCAATTTGGCAACTAGCCCTCCCCTTTAGCCGGTTGTCAGAAGAAGGAGGGGGGAGAGGAAAAAGAGAGAGAGAAAAAAAGATTAAAAAATTAATCAAAAAATTCCAAAAAATAAATAATATTAAAAAATTATTCACCGGTGTTGGCTAGCATTTATGTCAACACTGGTTGGTCAAATTTGATCAAATAGACTGAATTGGTACAATTGCAAAAGGTTTAGCATTGAATTAGCTAAAAAAAATTGAACTAAATTGACACAATTGTAATAAGTTTAGGACTTTTTTGATAATTTTCCCATGACAATATAAGAATGAAGCAAAAAAATAATTTTGAAATCTTTTAATACATTTTTATGTTTTGATAAATAGTACATGAACCTATTTGTAGGTTTTATTAGATGATTATTTAGTTAACAAACCAATCAAGTTATGCACAATCGATAGACCATATGAAAGATATGAAAAATCAAGGAAAATATCCTAAATATCTCTAATGTGATCTACTTCGATCTCGTAGTGTTCTATGCCACAACAAAAAAATTGTAAAGTCTCGGACGGAGTCCTCCATTCTCATTGAAACGAAGTTTCATGAGATTGACAACCTTTTATTTTATTTTTATAAACAATATTTATAGCTTGTTGCGCTTGTAGTAAGTTATACCCATGAAAATATACATTTAAATAAGTTTGCTTACCAAGAGTTTTCCTCTTAAAAGTGTGTCTCAAGAAATCGTTACAGCTTATGAGATAAACTATTTAACTATTAAATTATGCATTCATCCAATAATTTAAACTTTTACAATAGTTGATAATAATCCCACAAAATTTTACAAAAGTAATGATAGACTTATGAATAAAAAATATTATATAGTTCTAGAATGTCTCCTAACATTCGGATATTTGTAGTATGACCTTTGCTAATCAGCTCTGTGGGCTCATGTTTCTCGTCATTGGAGGTGGAATCATCTATGTATTTGCCGATTTTCTTCCCGTCATGAAAATATTTTGGTAATTGCATGCATCAGAACCAAAACAACCAAATAAGCATCCTAAATGCATAAATAAAACCATTCACGTAAGTATATATATTTGACAACAAAAAGTATCCGAACTTTTGAACTCACTTGATCCCCATGGGCGTTGGATCCATGGAAATTGAGTAGACTCCATCCAAAGGCTGGCCAAAAATGGCCTTCAAGATTACTTTGGGTGGAACACCCAATGATGTAAATGTGAAATCTACCATATTCAAATCAAATGCTTAATCACCCATTCCATTTTAGATTAGAAAAAGACGAATGCGATATTTCTTTTGTCCTTAGGCATGAAGTTTGGAATTGTAACTTATATCGATTTATCCAAGAATATTGATTCTAGAACTAATAGTGACACCACATGTGCAATTTTTTGGGTTGGTTTGGAAGTGTACCTTATATATAAGTTATCTCCCTCCGATTAATAATTTAAATTTTTGGGTTAATTAACTTTCTAATAGTCTTAATGCCGACACATTTACAAAGTTTGATTTTATTTACCGTGTCCATTCCATCGTTAGATGAATGTCTCCCTTTCATAAATTTGCACTAATAGTGTATGTAATATAAAGCATAAGTAAAAACCTATGGTTAGACTATTTCTCAGATAGAAAATTCTCAAATATGGACATTATTTCTTTCTTTCATAAAGGAAATGAAATCAATAAGAATTAATTACTGGAACTGAACTTTTTTTGAACTTTGAATAACTACTTAACTATAAAACTCATTTGAGGAGAGAATAGAAACTTTACTAGATCTTTTTTCTCGGTTAAGTTTGTCATTTTTTTACTTGGTTTTATCTAGAGTTATTTAGAATTAAATCACATCTAAAGTGATTTTCTCGTCAATTGCCATTTGTAGATGGCATATTTTTACTGCATTGAGAAGATGATTTTGTATTATATTATGTGAAATTCATGTTAGATATCATTTTAGATGTCACAACAGGAGAAAATATATTAAGGTTTGACATGAAACCAGTAAAGAAAAGAGAGAATAATGAGAAGGACAATGCTAGCCTATTGGTGCCGCAAGTGTTTCAAACAAACGGTGCATTTTGTGCCGTTAGTTCAAAAGCAACATGGCACAGGACATTTGATTAATTAATGATTCAGCTTGATTAGTAGAAGGTTGCAAGCAATTTATGGAACAGAGAAATCAACAATTTTGTTTAAATTAATAACTTAATATTGATATAAAATCTATTTCACATGAGACCACACTAAGCAGACGTAGCAAATTTTAATTCCCAAATAAAAAAATAACAAATTCTACTCAAAATCCCACCATTTGCCAGGGAAACCGGGCGAAATACAAGAGAGGGGGGTGGGGATTTTCAAGACTGCACCGTTACTATGCCGAGCTTTTTCCAAAAATAAACTAAAACAAAATCACAATTAGAGACTATATATAATTTTTCCATGTCCATCACCTTTTTATTTTTTATAATCGAGGTGGACAAGCGCACGTAGGCTGACTACCTGAAAGCCCATCGGAACATTTCACAATCCACAGGATTGGGCCAGCAACTTTATTGTTGAAAGTGTAATAAGTTGTCTCCATCATGAAGGCATTATAGTATCTAGCCCGTAGCTAAAACGTTAGATTCTTTGTAGATTTTCTTTGAACTTCTGCAACGTGGTCGGTGTTTGCATAGTATCTTTCTAATATCCAGCCAATGCAACTTGTGAAAGACTTCACACATCGTTCTCGTAAAGTCAAGTTTTGATGTTTTTTGTAAGTCATTCTTAGCCCTTTACGTTTGCATCAAGTTCCATGAACTTTCAGTTATTGCGGTACATAAAGTAGCTTTTACAATTTGAACATGTGACTTTCAATTTTTAACTTGGAAAATTTCCTGATGAGTTGATCAATTGCGTGGGTATACAAGTTGTTTCCACCGTGGAGGCAATTTTCACTTAGAAATCTGCTGACCAGCATCTTTACTTTTTCACCTATTGCGGGTGTACAAGTGGTCTCGATCGTGAAGGCAATTATTATTTCTAGTTAGTAGCGAGAACTGAATATTCCCGAATTTCCATTTAGGTTTTGTAAAGTGGTTGGTTTTCGCATGGTACAATGCAACTTGTGAAAGACTTCATACTTTGTTCTCAAAAAGTCAAATTGTGACATCTCCTTTTATGTCTTTCCAAGTGCTTTGCCTATTTATAAAGATTCTTGAACTTTTAGTTTATTGCAATCCCCAAAATAACTACTGCTCAAATACGTCCATAATCACGCTAATCATTGAACTGCCAATATGAATATAAAAGAGAGAAAGATGGCCTCATTCTTCGATTCTTTTTTCAATGCAGTGAATATCAAATTACAGCTGAGGATTTGAAAAGAGAAGGAAATACATGAAACCTACTTCATTATACAAGATATTTATAGATGAGCAGAGTTAAAATGATGAGACTCACAAATGCCGACCTTAATTCTAACCACATACACGCTTTCATTTTTCACCATCAACCTTTGTCATTGTCATGGCAAAAAATAAAAAATAAAAAAAGAACGTTCGTGGAAAATAAAAGTCAAGAGCAAACGATGACGAAGACTACTTGAAAATGTCAAAAATTGACTTTTGGAAAATGATGGAGAAGTCAACTTCAGGTGGCATTTATACCAGTGACAAGAAGTTATCTCAAATGATGAGTTACGAATAAAGCTAATAAAAAAGTTGTGGAATTTTATTATATGTTTTTATGTTTTGATAAATAGTACACGAACCTATTTATAAGTTTTGTTAGATGATTATCTAGGTAAAATACCAATCAAGCTATGCACAATCAATGCACCATTACGAAAGATATGAAAAATCAAGGAAAATTCCTAAATTATCTTTCAAAAATTTCCTAAATATCTCTATAAGATTTGCTTCTTGGCCATACTAGTACGTGCCACTCATGAGGATTAAGAATAGTGGAACTAACCAAGGCCATATGGGAGTATTTGATTAATCATCCCCATGGAAGGACGGTTAACATCTAATGACCTAGTCATGAAACTATTGTCGATAAACCAGGAAGTGTTAGGACATGATCAGAGCGGTGATGGAGAAATGGTAGGAAGGAGAAGAAACGTGCTTAAGGTTAGAAGCGGTTACCAAAAGGGAAATAATTGTTCGACAGCTAGTAAGTTGCTCTGTAAATACCACTAATCATCCAACAAAGAACCCCCTAGAGAACAACAAATCAATTGCTATTTCTTTATACTTATCTTTAGTTTTGTAGCTGTAGATCTTAGATTCCCGTTTTCAATTATATTTCGACGTGTATCTACTCTCTAGTGCAATGTCATTGATTAAATTTCGGGTTATATCTTTAGTCCAGCGCTGTTGATTAAATTTAGGTGTTGTGCCTTTTACCTAAGTTCACTGTTGTGGATTAAATTCCGACTTTGTACCAAATTATCCTTGAGTTGTGATGTCGATTGAATTCCGACATAATTTAGATATGATAATAGAAGTTAGTGAATTGTCAATTAGTAGGATTGTTTCATGTTGCTTGAAATTGGAAAATCATTTGCATTACGTTTAATATTCTCTATTCGGATTCAGCATAGGACCTTTACACCATTTAAATAAGAGCTGAAGAATGACATTCGGTGAAAGGTATTTTGTTTTCGGAACAAAAAACGGAGAAACAACTTCTTTCTCATATTGTTGTATGCCACAACAAAAAATTTGCAAAGACTTGGATGGAGTCCTACATTCTCATTGGAGACGAAGTTTCATATTATTGACAACCTTTTATTTTATTTTTATAAATATTTACAGCTTGTTGCTCTTGCAGTAAAGTTTATCTATGAAAGTATAGCTTCAAATAAGTTGGTTTGCCAAGAGTTTTCCTCTTGAAGTGTTTCTCAAGAAATCATTACAATTTACGAGATAAACTAGTTAAATGTTAAACCATGCATTCATCTAACAATTTAAATTTTTAAAATAATTGAAAATGATCTCACGAAATTTTATAAAAGCAATGATAGACTTATGAATAAAAAATGTCATGTAGTACTAGAATGTCTTCTAACACTCAGATGTTTGTGGTATGGCCTTTGCTAATCAGTTCTATGGACTTGCGTTTCTCGTCATTGGAGGTGGAATCATCCCCATTGATTAGTGCTGCTCCATTTTTGGTTTACTGGTTTTACAAATTCACTGAAGATAATGGTCCACTGTTGAATTGTGATCTTCACGAAATCTCTTGCTAGAAACGTGTTTGACGCTCTAATTTACATACACAAACATCAGCTTATGATAACAATGATAAGGCTTCATGAAAGGGATGCACATGAAAAACCATTATAAGAACACGAAAAACTATCATCTTGCTTCACAACATGCTTATAATCACATTAATTATGTTGTGACGTGTACACTATCTTAGACACAGTGAGCAATCCAAGACGCAAGATCATGTCTTAATCTACATCAAGGATGTGCTTTGCAGTGTGCCTCCGACCCTGCTAGAGCATATTATATTTAGGGTTCATCATCAAATGCACAAAGTAAACAACAAAGCCTACCAGAGATTCTAGTTGTCGGCCCTTATCACTATGGAAATGAAAAGTTCAAATTGATGGAGGACCACAAAAAGCGGTACGAGCAGCAATTGCTTCGGAGGAGAAACGAGAGTGTCGGGTATATGCCGATTCTAAGAGAACTGGAATAGTGGGCGTGTGATTGCTACGCATAAACCATTGATCTCTCCCCAAAAAAATTTCCAAACAATGATGCTCATTGATGGTTGTTTCATTGTTTATTGGAGTACGTAGAATATTTTACATGCGGTCGGTGAAATCTAAATATCTGACTTTCAACTCCTAACTTGGTAGTCTCTTAACACATAATTGAACCACACCAACAGAGAAATGGGCCAGCATCTTTATATTTGCATTTATCACAATTGTACATATTATCTCCATCATGAAGGCATTTATGGTTTCTCGCCGGTAGGTAGAACGTAGGACTCTTTCACGTCAGACTCTTTCCACATGTTCCTTGATGTTTTGTGAAATGGTCGGTTTTCATCTAGTACGATGTAACTTGTGGATTGACTTCATACGTCTTTCTCCTGAAGTCAATTTTTGGCGTTTCCGTCTTAATCTTTCCGAGACCTTTGCATCTTCAACCAATTTATTGCAGTACCTACCACCGTCGGAAGTATTGAAGACAAAGGTTGATGGGCCAAAGAAAAATGTGTTTGAGCTTTGTATAAATGGTTGGTGTATGCGGTAGTCTCATTTTATCTCTACTTCACTGAAAAATAATCCCACAAAAAGAGAAGAACTGCATACCCCATGGTAGTAGCTGGTCTAGCTTGGCGAGACAAATGAGCAACCAACAATTGTATTCAGAGATTATTTTTGTTTTTTCTGATTTTTGGAAATTAATTTAAGTATGTCATGAAAAATAGTACTTGACCGAAATTGAAATTTGGAGTAATTCATGTGAGGACAGTATGGGTAAGTTGTCCTTATTTTATTACGGATAATTTTGTGCATATTTAAAGATAGTTTTGTATAATGAGATACCAATAAAATAATAGCATATCGAAGACAGTGGGGAGGAAAACCTATCAGTGGGATCAATAAGGTGGATAGAGAGAGTAGCTCCTACATTACCCACTAAGCATAATAGTGAAAAATTTCTCAGTTGCTCTAGTATGTTGCATATTAGTACATATTCCACTCTAAATGCTGCTACAAGAACATGAAAAACTATCATCTTGCTTTACAACATGCTTATTATCACATTAATTACGCTGTAACCTATACAGTGTTTTAGACACAATGAGCAATTCGAGACACAAGATCATATCTTAATTTTTATCAAGAATATGCTTCGTGGTGTGCCTCTAGCCTTGCTAGAGCATAGCATATTTAGGGTTCATTGACAATTGTGCAGAGTAAACCACAAAGCCTATGAAATGGAGATTCTAGTCATCAGCCCTTGTCATTATGGAAATGACAAGTTCAAATTCATGAAGCACCGAAAAAGGCGATAAGTGAAGCAGTTGCTTCAGAGGAGACATAAGAGTATCGACTCTAAGAGAACTGGAATAGCAGGCTCGTGATTGCTATGTAGAAACCATCGATCTCTCCCCAAAACAGTTTTAAGCGATGATGCTCATTGATGGTTGTTTGTTGTCGAGTTGTTCCATGAGAGAGACAAAAACGACACGCTTATGAAGGCAGAGTGGATTCGATACTGCCTCCAGCACGATTTACTACTGCTCGAGAACCAACTCCCGCTTTTCATCTTCAACAAGCTATGTGACCTAACTAAAGGTTCGGATGAGCATCTCGAGCTCATTGATATAGCCATCTAGTATTTCAAACTAGGAGACTCTAGCCGATATCCAACACTTCACGAGAGCAAACATCTTTTGGCTTTAATGTGCCCCCGCCATATGATGGAGCCCCGCCAATGAAAGAGAAACTCATGTTCATGTCCTCAGCGACAGAGCTTCGGGAATCTAGAGTCAAGTTAAAGGCAGTGTAATGGTGACACACGAAAGACATCAAATTCAAGAATGGGAAACTCGAGATACCGGTCTTGAGAGTATAGGACCACACCAAGTCACAATTTCGAAACCTAATTGTGTATGAGTAGCATCGTCAAGGTGGATACATCAACTACTTTACTGATTACGTTACCTTCATGGATTGCCTCGTAAACTCTTCGAAGGACATCAAGGTGCTCCGCCACACAGGGATTATTAAGAACTACTTGGGCGATGACAAGGTGGTTGCGCAAATGATCAACAAGATGATTGACTACGTCACTATATCCAATTTCTATAACTGCGAGATCTTCAAAAATGTGAATGCGTATTGTAACAAGAGGTGGAATGTCCAGATGGCGAAACTAAGGAGGGAATACATTCTCGCAGCTATTGTGTTGCTCCTTCTCATAGCAACGCAAACAATATTTAGTATTCTTTCTTACAGAAAGCAAAAATAAATGTGATCAATGCTGGTTTATATACTTCTCACGATTTATTGGAATACATATAATAATTTACATGCAATTCATGAAATCTAAATATATAACTTTTAGCTCCTAACTCGAAAATCTCTTAACGTGTGGTTCAACCGTGCCAATCCAAAGAATTGGGCCAGCATCTTTATTTTTGCATTTTTCACAATTGTGCACGTTGTCTCGTTCATGAAGGCATTTAAGGTTTCTAGCCAGGTAGGTAGAGCGTGGGACTCCTTCCACGCGTTCCACCCATAGTAGTCCAGTAACCTTAAATGGTTTTTCACATATAGTACGATGCAACCTGTAGATCAATTAATATGTCTTTATTGCAGTACCCTCCACCATCGGAAGTATTGACGACCTAGGTCGACGGGCAAAGAAAAAAATGTGTTTGAAATTTATATAAATGGTTGGTATATGCGGTAGGCTCATTTTATCTCCACTCCACTGAGAAACAATACCACAAAAGAGAAGAACTGGCTACTACAAGATAGAAGCCGATCTAGCTTGGCAAGAAGAATGAACAACCAACAACATAATCAAGTAAGTCTCACGAATTTCCCTTCCCTTTTCTGATCCTTGACTATAGTGATTATTCAAATTGAGAAAAAGAACATAAAGTTGAAGGATGAGACCATTCTTTTTAATTTCGAATTCTGGCCCATTAAAACATGATTCTTGGAAGCACTAAATTAAATCGTACAAGTTAGATCTTATTGGGTGCGCCGAAATTACTTTAACTAATGGTCTCAGTCAAATGAAGGGGGCAAGTAGCTCACAGTGGGAACACACAAAATTAATTTAAAATTCACTTGTTTGTGTCTAAAAGATTGTCCTTGCTTGGTGGCTGGAGAGATGAAATTTGGGAACTCAAATTCTCAAAACTCTTCTAGAGAGCGAAAGGGGAGCTCTCTAAAGCTCGAAAGTAAAAGGCCCATACAGCTGTCAATTTATGCTCTGAGCAAAATTATATAAGGAGCAATAGTATAGGGTTTGTAATTTTTCCTCTACTATCCATTTGTTTACATTGAATGTCCATGCCACATGTTCAACAAGGTGCTTAATTTGCTTTATCCATTGATATTCACACAAAAATGAGAATATGTCCTAAAATTTATTCGAAGATCAGTTTCCTTTCTGCTAGTTTTCGGAAATTAGTTTAGAAATCATATGTTTCACAAAAAATAGTATGATGATCAAAAGTAAAAATTAAAATAATTCATAAGAGGACAGTTTTTGTAAGTTGCCCTTAATCAAAGAGAAGCACATGTAAAACAATCGTTTTGCTTCACTACGTGGTTATCATCACATTAATTATGTTGTAACCAATACAGCATGCTGGGACCTATGAGCGTTCTGGGGTGCAAGATCCTATCTCAATTGACATCAGGAAATTACTTTGTGGTATGTCTCCCATTTCGCTGGAGCATAGTATATTCAAGGTCCGTCGTCAACTGCGCGAAGTCAACGAGAAAGCCTATGACCCAGAAATTCTAGCCATTGGCCCTTATCACCATGGAAATGACAACTACAAATTCATGGAGGAGCAAAAACTGCGATACCTGCAGCGATTGCTTGAGAGGAGAAACGAGGGGAGCATCGACAAGTGTATGTCGAAACTCAGGGAACTGGAACAGCAGGCACGTAATTGCTATGCGGAAACCATCGATGCCTCCCAAGAAAAATTTCTTGCGATGATGCTCATTGATGGCTGTTTCATCATCGAGTTGTTCCGTAAGTACGACATAAAGGAATTAAGAGACGAGGACGACCCGGTTATGCATGAAAGTGGGATTCGAATCAGCATTGGGCACGATTTACTGCGGCTAGAGAACCAAGTCCCACTTTTCATCTTGAGCACGCTATATGACCTGACTAAAGGTCCGGGTGAGCATCATGAGTTCAGCTATGTCGCCACCAAATACTTCAATATTGAACTAGGAGGCCCCAGCCGAAATCGGACGATTGACAAGATCCAGGGGGAACATCTTCTGCATCTATATCACATGTGGCGCACTTCTGTCTTGCCTAAAAAGCCCGAGGAATTCTGCATAACAGTCATGCCATCAGCGACAGAGCTAAGGGAGTCGGGAGTTAGGTTTAGAGCTTTGCAAGAGGGCGAACTGAGCGACATCAAATTCGAGAACGGGACTCTCAAGATGCCGGTCTTGTATGTAGAGGACAGCACCGAGTCAAAATTTCGAAACTTGATCGCGTACGAGCAGTATCGTCAAAGCAGAGGCATCAACTACTTCACAGATTACGTGGTCTTGCTGGATTGCCTCATAAACTCTTCGAAGAATGTCGAGGTGCTTCGCCGCACAGGGATTATTAAGAACTACTTTGGTGATGATGAGGTGGTTGTGCAGATGTTCAACAAGATCGGTGACTACATCACTGTATCCGGTTCCTATTACTCCGAGATCTTCAAAAATGTGAATGCATATTGTGACTTCTGGACGGTGAAACTAAGGAGGGCATATTTCCATAGTCCTTGGGCTTTTTTGCCCGTTCCCGTGGCCTTCTCATTGCTCCTCACAATAGCGCAAACAGTATTTAGTATTCTTTCTTATGCAAAGCAAAGTTAAATGTGATCAATGATTGTTTGAAGTTTTCCCTTGGACCATCTACTTGTGTTCTATGGCCAATAGTATTATCTTGGTTTTCCCATGAGGACAAACCACACATGTATTTCTACAGTGAAAAGATTTGCATATTAATTAGAGTCTTAAATATTTTATGGTAGAAATATTGTTGTTGCTTTCAGGGGATTTCTTTTGTATGCATGTGACTATGGTATACAACGGTTAATTCTAGTTATTCTAGGAAGATTTCAAAATTTTCTTTTGCAAAAAGTAGAATTTGATTATGTGTTTACACATGCAAAGTAATTGAGGAAGGAGAGATGGTCGATGGGTGATTGGCTTTTGAGTCTTGGATTCGCAATCCACCTGAGCTCAAGACTTGAAGTGATGATCATTCTCCAACTAAGTACTCCCACCAAATTTCACAAGAACGTGGCATAGAATACACCTATAGTCATACCTAATTTTAATCCCGACGTCGATAATGGAATTGTTTAGGAACCAATTGCTTTTCTCAATTGCATTCACTGCTGAAGCCAGAACTCAAGCAGCTCCTACCTGCACCGCCCCGGTGAAGGACCCAAACCACCTCTCAACGGAGCGAGTGCCATGAGGACGCCGGCGAGAGCGAGCGACACCAAACCACCTCTCGACCGAGTGGACTCCCTGGCTTCCATGAATGCCAAACCACCATGAATCTAGCCGCGGCAAACTAGAAATACACAAAGGGCTACAAAAACAAACGGCGAGCAGCGTCCGAGAGGAGAGGTTTGCAAATCTCACTCGGACATTACATCGAACGGGTGGCCTACGCTGATTGGTGAGGGGTTCCCAGCTCGAAAGAGGTCGAAGCAGACACTTGCGTTTACAAAACGGACTCAACAGGGGGTCGGTAAGGGGCCGGAGTTCTCTTGAACCGGGCGGCCACGAACTCCGGCCGGGTACGCCCAAAATCAGGGTAACGAACGGGGTGGCGACGCTTACTGGTTCGGCTAGGGATGCTGGCTGGAGCTCGTCGGACAGAGGGTCATCGCCGCAAGGACGACAGCTGAAACACTCTCTCTCACGCACGGATCTCTTTCGCCGACTCCTGGCACCGAGCTTAGATCTCACTTTCCCTCTCGCTCAGACCTCACTTTCTCACAGATCTCTTTTTTTCTTTCTCTCGGATTCGCTCGCTCTTTGACCTCCCCGGATGTCTCTCCGGTGAAGTCCTCTGAGCTCACTCCAACACTTGCCTTTCCCTTCTCGGGCTCCCGAAAGCTCTATTTATAGGCTGGAGGGTCCGGTCGACGGGGCGTTTCGGCCGCCGGTTCTTGGCCCGCCGACCGGCCTCCCCCTTGGCCGAACCGGCGTCCAATCGGCCAGGCCATCCACATAAGATCTGCTCGGCATTGAAGGCGGCGGATCCGCGTCCCATCCATCCGGATCTCTCACCGGCCGCTCCTCTGCTCCACGTGCGGGCGTCGTCCTCTGCGCGTAGGCAGCTCTTCTCAGCGCGCGAGGCGCAGCGCAAGGAAGATGAAAGCAGGAAGGAGAAGAAGGGAAGAGGGCCGGGCCGCGGGAGAGATGAGCTGGGGGGGGNTGAGATGGGCCCTGCCCGCGAAGAAAAGACAAAAGGGGGGCTGGGCGGGCCCAGCCCTAGTGGGCTTCTTAATCCTTTTTATTAAATATTAATTTCTATACTTATCCGAAAATGGAAAATAATATTAATACTTAGTTAATGCGAAAAATATTTTTGTTGGGGCCAAATTGGTCCCTAATTTTCTATACAATTTTAAATTTAATTATTTAGTCAAAATTTAGGTGTTAATAAATAGTACATGCTATCGCTCCAATAGGTCCATAAACATGCTAATCATTGAACTAATAATATGGATATAAAAGAGAGAAAGATTATCTCATTCTTCAATTTTTGGTTCAGTGCAATGAATATTTCAATATTCATCTTTCCGACTAATCCGACGGTCTAAAACTGAGTGTCCCTCTAATTTCTAAACATGCGGGCTTCATTGGACTCTCCCATATCTAATAAAATAAAGAACCTTGCTCAAGCTAACCCCACCATTACTCCTTGTCAATAACGGCGCCATTTTTACCGTAAAGTGCCATTGAGATGCAATTGGCAACTGAAGACTAATTTTCATATAGAAAGTTCTCAAATATAGACAGTATTTCTTTCTTCCAGAAATAATTACTGCAGGTGAACTTTTTTTAAACTTTGGATAACTACTTAAATGTAAAACTCATTCGAGGAGTGAATAGAAATTTAATGGATCTTTTTTCATAATTAAGTTTATCATTTTTTATGCGGTCATAATTAGAGTTATTTAGAATTAGACCACATCGAAATGATTTTCTCGTGTATTGTCCCTTTGTAGATGATTTATTTTTACTAAATCAAGAAGGCAAATTCGTATGATATTATGCGAAAATCATGTTAGCTGTTGTAACAACGAGAAAAAAATTAAAATGTGATATGAAACTAGTAAGCAAAGAGAGAATAATAAGAAGGATAATGCTAGCCTAATGGTGCCATAAATGCTTCAAAATAACGATGCATTTTGAGCCTTTAGTATCACTTGAAAAGTAACATGCCACCAAACATTTGATTAATTAATAATTTGGTTAATATCACGAAAAATTCCAAACTAATACACATGTGACAAATTTACTTCAAACTAATTTTTTTTTACTACTAAAAACCTTAAATCGGTACATTTATGATAAATTTATCTCAAACTAATATTTCGACTACCAAATTCCCCATTGGTATACTTATAACAAATTTATCCTCTGTTAATTTTAGTTAAATTTCATTGTCAAATTATTGAGTTCGATAATATGTGACAGTTGACTGATATACCAGTTTGGGGTTTTATGCTTTATTTATCATATGTGTACTAGTTTATAATTTTTCATGATATTAATCCAATTTGACAGAAACTAATAGAAGGTAAATTTGTCACAAATGACCAATTTGGGATGGAATAAATTTGTCACATGTATATCAATTTAAGGTTTTTGGTAGTTAAAAAATTAGTTTTAAGGTACATTTATCATAGATATATCAATTTGGAGTTCTTTGTGATATATACCCAATCTATTTCATATAAGACGACTTCAAGTCCCTGTAACCATTTTGAAAAGCAAATTTCAATTCCAAAATAAAAACTTAACATATTCCATTTAAATCCCATCGAGTGGGATTTTGATTTCCCAGGTCATCCGAATTCATTATGAGATATGGGGTCAAGATTGCAACGTCACTCTCCCAAGATTTTTCCAAAAATAAACTAATTCAAAATCACAAATATGGACTATATATATTTTTTCCACAGCCAACACCCTTTTATTTTTGATAATCTAGGTGGAAACCGCAAGTAGGCCAACTAACTAAAGGCCCATCAGAACATTTTATCAGCCCTTGAATTGATTAAGTTCGGGTCCTTTGCCCATACAAGTGGCCCCAACTCGGAGCAATTTCATGCATTAGGTGAAGTTTGAAATTGTGACTTTCAGTTCGTAAATTAAAAATCTACTGATCCACAAAACAGTTGTGTCAATTTATAAGATTGGGCCAGCATCTTTATTGTTGAAAATGTAATAATTTGTCTCCATCATGAAGGCAATTATTGTATCTAGCGAGTAATTAGAACTTCAAAATCTTTCTAGATTTTCTAGGAAGTTTTGTAAAGTGGTCGGTTTTTGCATAGTACAATACAACTTATGGAAGACTTCATACATCATTCTCCTGAAGTCAATTTTTGATGTTTGCTAGCAAGTTTTTCTTAGCCCTTCGCCTCTTCATCAAGTTCCATGAACTTTCAACTTATTGTTATACCCAAACCCAAAGTAGTTTGCACACAATTGATAGAAGTTGAACATGCGACTTCCACTTTTTAACTTGCAAATCTCCTGACGAGCCAATCAATTGCAACAATAGAAGGGGATTGAACTGGTATCTTTACATTTTCACCTATTTTGCACACATACAAGTTGTCTTAATCTTGTTCGCAATTATAATATCTAGGCTCGAGCATATGAATCTTTCCAAAATTCGATTTATGTTTTGTAGAGTGGTTGGTTTTCACATAGTACAATGTAATTTGCGGAAGACTTCACATGTCGTTCTCATTAAGTCAATTTGTGACATCTCCTTTTAAGTCTTTCTCAGCCTTTTGCCTCTTCACCAAGTTCCATGAACTTTCAATTTGTTATAAGTGTAGAAGTGGTCTCCATTGTGAATGGAATTATGATATTTAGTTACTGGCTCGAACACAGGACTCTTTCCAAATATTCCATTAAGTTTGTAAAATGGTCAGTTTTCACTAAGTACATTGCAACTTGCGGAAGACTTCCCATGTCGTTCATCAATTTTTGTTGTTTCCTTGCAAGTCTTTCTAAGCCCTTTGTCTCTTCATCAAGTTCCATGAACTATCAAAGTCAATTGTTGTTGTTTCCTTGCAAGTCTTTCTTAACCCTTTGCCTCTTCATCAAGTTCCATGAATTATTAGTTTATTGTAGTAATCAGATTAGTTTGCACACAGTTAGTAGAATATGAACACGTGAATTAAAATTCCTAACTTGTAAATCTCTTGACACTCCAATCAACTGCACCAACCCAAATAATACTACAATGCAAATTGTGAAGGACCTCATGCGTCGTTGTCATGAAGTCAATTTTCGAAGTTTCCTTGTAAGTGTTTCTTTGCCCTGTGCGTGTTCATCAAGTTCCACGAAGTTATTTATTGCAATACCCTTCATCGTCAGAATTATAACCCACCGAGGTCGATGTTGACGGATGCAAGCTTTTTTTTTTTATTTTTTTTGTTTTTGTTCGTTTGGTGGGCCAAAGGAAAACGTGTTTTTGTTTGGTATAAACGGTTGGAATTTGTGGAAGTCTCATTTTATCTACTCGTTTCCCTCAAGAACAATCCCTCCAAAAGAGAAGAACTAGATCCTATATCGTTATAGCAGGTCTGGCTTGGCGAGAAGCATGAGAAACTATCAAGGCAATCAAGTAAGTCTGATGAATTTCCCTTCCCTTTTTCTATTTTTGGACAGTTGAGATTATTCATTATGTATTGAGAAAATAATAGTTGATAGAGGATGCCTACTGTATCACATTTCCAAGTACTTAATTTAATGACACAAAATATATCTCATTCATCATATTGAAGTTAGATTGCTTGCCGCATGTCAACCGGATGAATTATCTCGTGTACCAATTTCGTCCTGTCGCTGCTAGAGGATGGAAATGACACAACTTGTAAAGTTTTGCCTAACGGTTGATCAGGGGCGGATCTAGGGGGCACTCCCGCCAGCGGTGGCTCTTACCTCCCCAATCCAAAAATTCCTTATATCCTTAGGTAAAAAAAAAATCCAAAAAACAATCACTTATATGTTATCTAACTAATTGCTTGTCTAATCTCTGGAAAAAAAAGAAAAACTGATTGCTTGTCTCTCCTTCTCTTACCTCAAATCCTCGGTTCCCATCCCGTTTAATGGTCTATACTTGGTTCAATTTTTTTCTAAAAATAATTATTTTATATAGTTTAAAACTATTCTACACGGTTCTAGTCTATACTTGGTTCAATTTTTTTTCTAAAAATAATTCTTTTGTATAGTTTAAAACTATTCTACGCGGTTCTTACGCCTTCAACATTGATGTTAAGTATTTGACCAAAATTTTTATTTTCTTTTGGTCGATTTTCGGAAATTAATTTAAGGATCATATATGTCATAGAAAATAGTATTTGACCAAAATTGAAAATTGAAATAGTTCATACGAGGACAGTTTTTGTAAGTTGTCCTTATTATATTATGGATAACTTTGTACATATTTAAAGATATTTCTTACAATGAGAAACCAACAAAATAGTAGCATATGGAAGACGGAGGGGAGGAAAACCTATCAGTGGGATCAATTAGATAGGGGCAGTAGCTCTTACATTACTCACTAAGCAGAATGGTAAAAATTTCTCTATTATTCTAGTATGTTGTATGTATGTACATATTCAACTGCAAATGCTGCTTTAGCTTATTGCTAAATAAATTATTGTATAGCTATTGATTTGTGCTGCTCCATTTTTGGTTTACTGTTTTTCCAAATTCACTGAAGATAGTGGTCCGCTGTTGAATATGTGATCTTCACGAAATCTCTTGCCAGCAACGTGTTTGACGCTCTAATTTACATACACATCAGTAAGGCTTGATGAAAGGGAAGCACATGACATTTTAAGAATAGGAAAAACTATCATCTTGCTTTACAACATGCTTATTATAACATTAATTTTGTCGTAACCGATACAGTATGTTAGACACAACGAGCAACCTGAGATGCAAGATCATGTCTTAATCTACATCAAGGATATGCTTAGCGGTGTGCCTTCAACCCTGCCAGAGCACAGCATATTTAGGGTTCATCATCAATTGCGCAAAGTAAACCCTAAAGCCTACAAACCGGAGATTCTAGTCATCGGCCCTTATCACTATGGAAATGACAAGTTCAAATTCATGGAGGACCAAAAAAAGTGGTACATGCAGCACTGCTGCTTTAGAGGAAAAATGAGAGTGTCGATGGGTATATGCTGACTTTAAGAGAACTAGAACAACGAGCTCGTGATTGCTACGCAGAAACCATTGATCTCTCCCCAAAATAATTCCAAGCAATGATGCTCATTGATGGTTGTTTCATTGTTGAGTTGTTCCGTAAGTACAATATGGAGAGACTGAGACAAAGATGATCCATTTATGAAGGCAAATTGGATTCGATACTGCCTCCAGCACGATTTATTGCTTTTCGAGAACCAACTCCCGCTTTTCGTCTTGAACAAGTTATATGATCTGACTAAAGGTTAGGAGGAGCATCTCGAGCTCATCAATATAGCCACCAGGTATTTCGAACTAGGAGACTCAAGCCAATATCCGACACTTGGCGAGAGCAAACATCTTCTTCATCTAATGCACACATGTTGGACATATGGCTTGCCTAATATGCCCCAGCTACATGGCAGAGCCCCGCCAATGAAAGAGAAATTCATGTTCATGTCCATAGCGACAGAGCTCAGGGAATCTAGAGTCAAGTTAAAGGCAGTGTGATGGCAGCACATGAAAGACATCAGATTCAAGAACGGGAAACTCGAGATACCGGCCTTGAGTAAACAAGACCACACCGAGTCACAATTTCGAAACTTAATCGCATATGAGCAGCATTGTCAAGGCGGAGACATCAACTACTTTACCGACTACGTGACCTTCATGGATTGCCTCATAAACACTTCCAAGGATGTCAAGGTGCTCTGCCACGCAGGGATAATTAGGGACTACTTGGGCAATGACGAGGTGGGGGCGTAGATGTTCAACAAGATGGGTGACTACATCACTCTATCCAATTTCTATTACTCTGAGATCTTCAAAAGCGTGATTGCGTATTGTAATAGGAGGTGGAACGTTTGGATGGCAAAACTGAGGAGGGAATATTTCCATAGTCCTTGGGCTTTCTTGTCCATTTATGCAGCCATCGTGTTGCTCCTTCCCGCAGCAGCACAAACAATCTTTAGTATTCTTTCTTACAGAAAGCAACCATAAATGTGATCAATGCTGATTCATATATTTCTCACAGTTTATTAGAATACATAAAACAGTTCACGTGCAATTTGGTAAAATCTAAATACTTAGCTTTCAACTCTCAACTTGATAATCTCCTAACGAGCGGAAAGTATTAAGTGCTGCTTGGATCCCACCCTGTCAAAATCCTAATACATTCATCAGGCGACACGTGTCATAGAGCCCCCACCACGCCAAAACCCGTCTGACGCTCCCTCACCCTCCACCATCTCACCTCTCCCTTCCTCTCTTCTTTTTCTCCTTTATTTTTTTCTTCTTTTGCCCTTTCGCGGTCTTCTTCTTTCTCTCTTCTTTGCCTAGCCCATTTTGCCTTCTCCAACTTCAATCTCGAGCTCAACTTCTCCGAAGGGAAGCCACTCATCAGAGCTCTCGTCCGCCATTTCTCCCTAGGCTCTGGCCTCTCCAACGCCAATCACCGCCCGTCGATCCGCTTCTAGAAATCACTCCCTGGATATGGCATTCCCTATTTCCCACATACCGAGACAAGTTTATGCTGACAAAGTCAAAACAATGTGGAAGCGTAGTAATTGGAACTCAAGTTTTAAACAAGTAAGATGAAAATGCTTATCATTTAAGTAACTCTTTAGATTCATGAGTAATTCTTGATATATTAAACAGGCATACAAAAAACATATATCAAACAATGTAAGTTTGTTGTAAACATATATTTAGAGAAAGAGTCTTGTACATACAACATGATGAATTTGTTCAAATATTTAGCATGATTGATTCATGTCATTTCATACACCAAATTTTTTTAATACCATGTCTTCTGTAAGGTAAATAAAAAACCACCCGTTTGTCACGTATTTTTGTTTATTTCAATATCACCTCAACAGCGGATGAAAAAATACGGTTCTATTCCAAATTACCCATGTATTAAATAATAAAAGCCAAACATGGTATAATTTCCATATCCCTTTTGATTTATTTTTTTTTAAGAACCAAAAGCTTAGGAAAATGGGAGTTTACCCCATGCCAAAGTCAAGGCATACCATAGGTCTAGAAGGTCTTATAGTAAATTTATAGATCGCCTCCTAAAGGGATTGCTAGTAGCAAGATTCAAACCTAGGCATGGTGTGCGGAGAGTTTCAAAGCTTATCAGTTGAGCCAACCCGCTTTGGTGTCCCTTATAATTTTTCATTTGGTCCACTTTCTCATGATGCAATCACTCACTTTTCTTTAAATTAGACAATCACCAAACTTCCCACGCATGCCAGATTAGTGTAACAATATTCATTTATGGAAAAATGATACAAATGATCTCTATCCATAAACTTTTGATTTGTCATTATGGGCCATATATTATTAGTAAATGTTTAATCTAGTCCTTAAATTACATAAAAATGTTCAATATCATCTTTTTGTTATGAAATCTATTAATGTGGGTCTCAATTCATGAAGTTTGAACAATGTATAATTAAAAAAAAAATTAAACAAGGACTGTCCAAATAAGATATTCATTTCAAATTTAGATATAAGGATCCACATAATCAAATAATAATGGAAGTATTAATGTCTAATTTTTTATTTAAAAAATATACATGTCAATATCATAATTTTAAAAATTCAACTCAATATATAATAATTCACGAATTAAATAACATTTTATTTGCCGTTTGAGCAAACAGAAATAATACATTGATTATTTATCAATTCAGAAATCATATTAAATAAATTTTTAAAATATATATAATGCTGCAGGTGTCGCCAATATTCAGGTAACCTTTCATTTTCCCATCATTCATCGCTGCCAAGGCGAACCGGCACAGTATGATTGAGTGGGGCCCAGCCCACGTCAAGTCATATTGAAAGGGACGGGCTCGAGCCGTGCGGGACCCACGGAGCGGAGGGCACCCGTGAGAGGAGGACCGTGGAGAGTGGGGAAGCGGACGTGTCGCTGGCTGCTTTTTGTACTTAGTGCTTCGCTTTTATGAAGGGAGATAGCAATATGTCCGTACCAGATTTTTGTTCGGGAAGAGGAGAGCCGTCCTTTTTGGCGAATGCGCCAGGGCGTCACGTCCTTGGGGAATCTCGTGTTGTGGCTTAGACGGGAGAGGAGTTCTTCTAATAGTGGTAGTGTCCGCTACGGTGGTGACGATCGGGACGAGTTCGATGGTAAGGATAGGTTTGAACGTCGAAGCAATGAAGGTTACGATGGACAGTGATGCTAAAGATGTAGAGTTTGGTGTTGTATCAGCAATTTGGACATGGTAGGGACATTCGGACCATTTGATTGGTTGTGTGACGTCAATTTGGACACTTAAAAGGATGAATAACTATTTTATGTGCTCTATCAGCGATTTTTGTTAGTTTGATGGACAAAAGAATTAAATTTCACCGATTTTAGGCAATACAAGAACTATATTAAATCAAAAGGAACATACAACCAACTTAATCGAACATGTAAAAGTTCAAATACATGCGGCATCTTTTCTATTTTCAAACTCAATTGCACTCTAAAATCCAAGATTTTGCACCCTTTTTATCTGCAAAAATTTTCAGCTTTCCTATTTTTGTTTCCATTTAAGAATGAAAATGATCCACAAGAAACGTGTCGTAGTATTTTTTATTTTTTTTTTAAACAGTTTTCAAACCAAAGCAAGGGAAATTGTCATCGAAATCAAAATTGTGATAAAAAAAATTTGAGACCAATATTCCAAAAGAAAATAACAAGGAGGTGTCGGAAATTACAAGAATAACCTCCCTTACAATTATCATGAAATGTAAACCACCCATCTCACTCCCTAGCCCCCCTTCTCTCTGCACTCACGTTAAGAGTAAAAGAGAGCTAAATCCAGGAAGAGACCACACAAATACGGGAGAGCAAATTGCGAGCGTTCGGTAGGGGCCGAGGGAGGGACAAAAGCGTCATTTTGACGAGCACTTGTCGCCGGACTCGGATTTGCTGCGAATCGCAAAACAAAAAACTCCCTGCTTTTTCCTCTAACGTCGAGATGGGGTCAGTTACTCCCCTCCACTGCTGCTCCCTCCCTTCCTTTCTTAGACAGTTTTGCCCTCCTCCTCCATCTCCAATAATCACGGCCCACCTCCTCCTCGAGTTTGAGGTTGAGGTCGGAGAAGGGAAAATAGGCCAGGCGGAGGAGAGAGAGAAAGAAGAAGACCGTCAAAGGGAAAAAGAAAGGAGAAAAAAGGAAAAAAAGAAGAGAAGAAAGAGAGACGTCGAGATGGTGAGAGAGTCTCAAAGGGGTTCTAGGGCGGTAGGGCTTGAGGGACACATGTCGCCCGATGAGTAGACTCGGATTTTTGACAGCATAGGATCCCAACGGAATCCTATATTTTATCCTTAATGCCATGTGGTCCAATGAGTGGATTAGGATTTTGACGTGATGGAATGCAAGCAGTGCCTCATATTTTCTCCTTGACACATCATTCAACCAATTCAGAGAATTGGGCCAGCATCTTTGTTTTTGCATTATCACAATTGTACAGAGTTGACTTGATCATGAAGGCGTTTATGTTTTTTTGCCGTTAGGCAGAACATACGACCAAGGTCAATGGGCCAAGGGAAAAATGCATTTGGATTTTCTATAAATGATTGGTGTATACAGTAATCTCATTTTATCTCTACTTCACTAAAAAAAATTCTTACAGAAAGAGGAGCTGGATACTACTTGATAGCAACTGGTTTAGCTTGGCGAGAAGAATGAGCTACCCCCCACCTGATCAAGTAAGTCTAATGAGTTTCCCTTCCAAAAGACAGTCATTTGTATGTTATTTAGCTAAGGGCTTGTCTCGCCTTCTCTAACCTAAAATCCTATATTTTATATTGGTTCAATTTCGTTCCAATAATTCTTCTTATGTAGTTTAAAACTATTCAATGCAGTTCTCACGCCTTCAACATCGATGGCAAGTATCTCACTATAAGAACACACAAAATAAATTTAAAATTCACATTTTAGTGTCTGAAAGATTGTCCTTGCTTGATAGCTGGAGATGTGAAATTTGGGAACTCAAATTCTCAAAACTCTTCTAGAGAGCAAAACGGGGGGCTCACTGAAGCTCGAAAGTAAAAAGTCCATACAACTGTCAATTTATGCTTGGAGCAAAATTATATAAGGAGTAATAGCACAGGGTTTGTAATTTTTCCTCTACTATCCATTTGTTTATATTGAATGTCCACGCCATGTGTTCAACCACAATGCTTAATTTGCATTATCCATCGATATTCACCCAAAAATACAAAATTTGTCCTGAAATTTATTCGGAGATTAGTTTTCTTTCTGCTAGTTTTCAGAAATTAATTTATGAATCATATGTCTAATGAAAATTAGTATGATGATCAAAAATGAAAACTGAGATAGTTCGTAGGAGGATAGTTTTTATAAGTTGCCATTAATCAAAGGAAAGCACACGTAAAACAATCATCTTGCTTTACCACGTGCTTATCATCACATTAATTATGTTGTGATCAACACAGGATGCTGAGATCTATGCGCATCCGATTCCGTGTTACGGGTTCCCAGATCCTTTCTCAAACCAACTCCAGAATAAGTTTCGCAGTTTGCCTCCCACTTCGCCAAATATATTTAGGGTTCGTCATCAACTGCGTGAAGTCAATGAGAAAGCCTATGACCCGGAGGTTCTAGCCATCGGCCCTTATCACCATGGAAATGACAAGTTCAAATTCATGGAGGAGCAAAAACTGCGATGCCTGCAGCAACTTGAAAGGAGAAATGAGGGGAGCATTGACAGGTATAAGTGGGCTCTAAGTAAACTGGAACAACGAGTGCGTAATTGCTACGAGAAAATCAACTTCTCCCGAGAAGACTTTATCGAGATGATGGTCATCGATGGCTGTTTCATTGTCCAGTTGTTCCGTAAGGTCATCGGGAGGGAATCAATGGGCGAAGACGACCTGGTTATGCATGTACGTCGGATTGGAACCAACATTACGCGTGAATTACTGCTGCTAGAGAACCAAATCCCACTTTTCGTCTTGAGCGAGCTATATGACCTGACTAAAGGTCCAGACGAGGATGACGATTTCAGCGATGTCGCCAACAAGTTCTTCAATTTACTAGGAGAGAGCGAAGGTGAAGGTGAACATGAGAGCCTGCGAGAAGGTTTGAGCGATGCCGCCGTCAGGTTCATCAATTTTGTACTAGGAGAGAGCGAAGGTGAAGGTGAGAGTCAGGGTGAACATGAGAGCCTGGGTGAAGGTGAGAGCCAGGATGAACATGAGAGCCTGGGTGAAGGTTTCGACGTGGGCTCCGTCAGGTACTTCCCTCCTGAACTACCCATCCCTCCTAAAAAAGGAAAGAGAGAGAGTGAAGGTGAACATGAGAGCCAGGGTGAACATCTTCTGCATCTATATCACATGTGGCGCACTTCTGACTTGCCTGGAACGGACCGGCAAGACTGCATAGTAGTCATGCCCTCGGCGACAGAGAGAGACTGGATACCCTCGGCGACAGAGCTAAGGGAGTCAGGAGTCAGTTTTAAGGCTGCGCAAGGGAGCGGACTGAGTGGCTTCAAATTCAGGAAGAACGGGACACTGGAGATACCGTTCTTGCGTGTAGATGACGAGACCGAGTCACGACTTCGAAACCTGGTCGCGTACGAGCAACATCGTCAAAGCGAAGGCATCAACTACTTCACGGATTACGTGGCCTTCATGGATTGCCTCATAAACACTTCAAATGACGTCAGGGTGCTTCGCCGCAAAGGGATTATTAAGAACTACTTGGGTGATGACGAGGTGGTTGCGCAGATGTTCAACAAGATTGGTGACCACGTCGCTATAAGCAATTTCCATTACTCCAAGATCTTCCTAAAGGTGAATACATATTGCGCCAAGCCGTGGAACACTTGGATGGCGAAACTGAGGAGGGATTATTTCCATAGTCCTTGGGCTATCTTCTCCGTTCTCGCGGCCATCGTGTTGCTTTTTCTCGCAATAGCACAAACGGTAGTTAGTATTCTTTCTTATACAAAGTAAAGTTGAATGTGATCAATGTTTGTTTGAAGTTTTCCCTTGGATCATCTACTCGTGTTCTATAGCCAATAGTGTTGTCTTGGTTTGCCAATGAGGACAAACCACACGTGTATTTCTATAGTGAACAATATTTCTACGTCAATTAAAGTCTTTAACTATTTTATAGTAGAAATATTGCTGTTGATGTGGGGAGATTTCTTTTGTACGTACCCAACTATGGTATACAACGGTTAATTCCACTTATTCTATGCAAATTTCAAAAATTTCTTTTGCAAAAAATAGAATTTTGTTATGTGTTTACACATTCAAAGTAATTGAGGAAGCAAAGATGGTCGATGGGTGATTGGCTTTTGAGTCTTGGATTCACAATCCACATGAGCTCATAACTTGAAGTGATGACTAATCCCACAAAATTTCACAAGAACATCTTTGAGGCATTGAATACGTGGTAGTCATACCTAATTTTAATCCCGGCATCGATATTGGAATTGTTTAGGAACCAATTGATTTTCTCAATTGGTCAAGTGCCACCCCTCTCTTCAATCTTCTTGACGATGTGGGCTATGACCTTTTGCCTCAAGTCTGGGCGAGGGTCATCTTCTCGCTGAAGATGTTGTAGATCTAGGCTAAGATCACTACCATCATTACTGGAGGGGCAAGGGTTGCTAGTGCCAAGCTCATAGATGACCTTGCGAGCGAGTGGCGAGGCCTCCCAACCCACCTGGCTCACTCATGTGCGCACGCATTGTTTTCTTTATCCAGCACGTGAAGGTGGTGGCGAGGGCCAAGTTAGCTTTGGCTGAGTCCGAAGAGGGATGCCGGCCCCTCTCCGGTGTAAGGGTCGCTGCCATGACGCCACTACCTCAAGTGGAGCCACCACTATTCTTCTTGACTTTGGCTTTTCCTATTCTTCCTCTTTTTCCTTTTTTTTCTAAAATCTCAAAATCAATTTTATCCTTTTAATTTACTTTAATTTTAATTTTTCCTAAAATGGTTGACATGGCAACCACACCAGTGCCTCTCTCTTCATAAAAAATAAATAAAAGATTAGCTTCTTCTTTTAACTAAATTAGATAGAGCTACCATAACCAAATTGGGTGAAGAATATGGAAAAATTTGATCACATCAATCTAACACGTTTTAAAATTTCATTACATATTTTGAAAAATTTTATAACCTAATTACATTTTTGCAATAAATTTTAAAACTTATGATGCACTTGTCCCTATATTTAGTTGTTATAGATATTAAAGTTGATGAAACATTTTAACCCTACAAAAATGTCGAAAAGGAAGTTCAATAACCAACTCAATGTGCCATGCTTTATTCCAGCATCGAGCAAAAATGGAAATATATCACGCTAATTGAATAAAAATTCAAAACAAAATAGGATTCACATACTAAATATACGACAAAGTATGTTTAGCTCATAATCATGATATGTCATGACAAATGGGAAGAACCATGCTAGAAAAGATGGAAAATGTCACCAGCATAATGACCAGACTATACTAAGTGGGGAAAGTGGTTTGTATGGACAAACGCGAAATTAAAGAGCTTTCACCTACAATATATAACGGACCCCAAAAAAAATACAATATGTAAATATAGAAAGCTTGGTGATAGTGAATATATAAAGCTTGAAGACACATTCCCCAGTAATTCCAGAGAATGATAATTCTAGATAATGAATACGTTGATAGCAGAGCCCTTGCACCAAAGTCGAATCGTCCAATGGAGATTTTATCAAGAATTCAAGAACTCCGTCATTAAAATGGAAGAGCTATTTGATTTGGTGGATCAAAATAGTTTTGATTGATCACTCAATGAGTTGATTAATTACACAACATCAACTCCGTTTTGTGAAAATTCCTTTAGTTCCCCAAGCTTAATTTGCAAAAATTCTCTGTTGTGGAAAAAAAATTGAATTTTTATGGACTAAATAGAAAAATGGGGTTATTAACTTACTACACATACACACACGCGTATAGTTGAATTCGTTTTAACTTTTTAAAGAACATTAATGTTAAATAAGTGAAAAAAATTGGACATCTCATCTAAATAATTGTATAAGTTCATGGTTTCTAACTTAGAAACCTTTAACTTTTTCATTTTTTTGATATCGTTCCCTTTTGTGATCTTAGAAACCTTTTTTAACATTTTACTGCTTTGATATTATTCCCTTTTCTCAATCGATTTGCACCATTTATCAGCCCACATATATAATTAAGTAATTACATGTTTGCCAAACATATATAATTAAAATTACTAATAACCTCTCTATACATTGCATGAATCCATTTTAATTTTTTAAAAACATCAATGACAGATAATTAAGCTTTTTTTATCGAATTAATGTAAAAGATAAAGTACTATATGCAGGGGAAGTAGCAAAAGAATTGAGTTTTGTGATGGTATGGCCAATCACAAAGTTTTATTTTATCCAACTTTTTTGTTTATAGCTATCGATTCTTAAGTACAACACACTGGGACCATGGAAAATTCACATCACTCGAGTCAAGAGACAACTACGCCAGAAAAAGAAGGGAAGAAGAAAATTAACAGACGACTATAACATTATTCTATCGTATAGCCCCAGAGGACCCATCAAACTTCAAAGGTAAATACACAGTGTACTTGAATGCAATATGGACAGTTTATTTAGCACTCACGTCAGATTTACATTTTATGTGATCACATGAATGTCACTAAAACAAAAGAAAAAGAGGAATTTGTATTTAAGAATATGTGTACATGTGTACGCACAAGTTTTACATTACCGCGAGTATCTCCATAAACAGAACTCTCAAGGAGATAACTCTCTTACAGTAATTCCCATATGAAGCTATGCGTGAGAACCTTCTTCATCCATTTTTCAAGATAATTGCAGAAGGAAATTTTGAAAAATTCCGCATTTTTGAAGATCATCTTACAACAATGCCAAACAAAGCAACAAGCAAGCTCATCAGCCACATTGTTTTGGATGATAGAATTACAGTAGATGACGGGGACGCGGGGTCTGACGCTCGAGCACCTTGAGGAGGATTGCTAGTTTCCTATCACAAAAAAACCAGGAACAAATTGAATTCACTGAGTGTAATGTTAATGTCGGCTTTCAATTTGTAGAGATCATAGAACTTGAAAGTCCATAGTACAATTAAATTGAAAACAAGTAGATCTTCAAGAAATGGAACTCTGCGGAACCGAATAGAATTGGGTGTGTATGAGATGTTGCAAAAGAAATAAAAAAGTGTATAATCCTTGTGTTGAATAACAAATGGAACTAGACGTGCAATAAATTTCATGACACAGAAAGCTATATTTAAAAGATGAAACTATGGTTTAGAGAATCACTTTAGTGGTTGGAGAACAAAGTTCAGGCTGTCGCACGATGAATATCTGATCGCCTGGTTTGTCTTCCTTGTAGGCATCCTGATTCCTATGCCAAGTCCATAATGCATACGTTGAATTCACAACCTGCGAAGGAAAATAGCAAATTAATCTTGCTAAATTGAACTATGTTGTTAGCAAGGCACAGTCAAAGATAAGTGACATGTACATTTCTATTTCATGTTGGTCATCCTCCTGAATCAAACACCTGTCAACTGATTTGAACTGAAATAAAATTCTCATCTAAAAGAAGAAAAAGGGCACTTAGATTGTCTAATCCAACAGCTCTTATTCAAACTTACACTCAGCTTAATGTTGTTAGATTGTCTATTCCAATAGCTCTTATTCAAACTTACACTCAGCTTAATGTTGTTAGATATGTAGTTCATAGGAAGAGATGCTTCAGATAGTGAGGAGACATGGATGTATTTGTTCGGCTTAGGAAGCACGTTTAACATGGCAAGGGTCACTTACTGCAGCAAACTGAAGCCCAGCTCAGTAAAAGTCACTGGCGTCTCCATGATGACATGCCAACAATGTTCTATGTAGACTATTCATACATGTTTAAAAAAACAGCAAGTGGATAGATAGTGATAACGATAAACTAAACTCTTTATAGGGTGCACATTGGTTTGGACAATTAGAATAAGTGTCAAAAGGCGCATGGCTTAACATTTGACAGCCGCACCTCGAGTATTCCATGTCCAAAGCTGCTTTCTCTGTACGCACTCCACTCAGGTTGCTTGCTCCAGCAGAATTTTCCTTTGGCAGGGCCAGAGGTGAAATTCAGATGACATAGCCCTCCAAACTCTGGCTTGTTGTCGTCAGGTTTAGGACACTTTCCAGGGTCATCTGCAAAATCAACATCGACTTTCTCGATATTGCCACCATCCCCGACCGTTATGTATACAGGACCACATGGATCCAGTGTATAGTTGTAGACTCTGTTCATCCTCTCATATGCATGAACCTGCAAAACCAGAACCTACATCTCATGCAACTAACTGATAATGATAAAGAGGAAGCCACATAGTGTCGGTTCTTCCACTTGACTTTTGTATAAATGAAAATACAAGAATCCAAATTCTCCTCTCTTGCCACTTTGATCTATGTCTTTATATTATAATATTTAGGCTAGCGGATTGCAATACATAATGAAAAGACATCATGGTGAAATATTAATATCAGGGTTGTCTGAGAAGAAGCCGAATCTGGTAATAGAAAGCAAACATGTTGCTAGTCATACTAAGCATCATATGCAAAAGCTCTGGTTTCAGTTCAACATTGTTTCAACTTTCAAGATTCTAAAGTAAAAATGGGGATTGCTATGCCAGACTAAATAACAGGAACTCGCAATGCCGTCATGAAATCATCATAAGTTCTGTCCTCCTCCTCACACAGGACAATAAGTGCACAGATTACAAGGGAAAGGAGCATTATGTTTCAAAGCGAAAAAACCTTTGAGGTTCCTCATGTTATGTACTTACATGGCCATTGAACACAATATCGACTTTGTATTGATAAAGAAGAGCTTCCATTTCTTGCCTCATGCATTCAAATTCCTGATAATGGGAGTTATAGCTATTATACCATGGTGGATGCCAAGCAGCAACCACCCATGGGGTTAAACTGCGATTCACTCGATGCAAGTCATCCACCAGCCATGAATACTGAGTGCCTGAAAGGGCAAACTTATGTCAAAACAGAGTCAGAAGATGAAAGTTATAAATCATCCATCAGCCAGGTACATGGCTCTTCTTTGAACCGTAACCATGTGGTGAAGTGTAATGCAGGATTTAGTCATGTACCGGTTATGTTGTAGTCAACATAGGCTCCAAGCATAATAAAGTGTGCTCCTCCAGCATTGAAGGAGTAGTAGAAACTGCTGTTGGAACGACTCTCCTCCGATGGAACAGCAAATCTCGTTAAGTACGATTGGAAGGTGATCCCATTAACTTGGGGCTCGATTTCGTGGTTGCCTTCTATGACCATCATAGGGACTCTTGATGTCAATGGCTCCATGAACCTGAAATTGAAATTAATTCATTCTTGGCGAGTTCAAACAAGGGAGTCAGAAGAGCATTAATATGTGCAGTTGCAGAGACCATAAAAAGGAACGTGCATACCAAATCATCCTTGCCATTCTACCTCTGCTCTAATCCATGCACAATGTGGATGATCATACCAAATTGTCAAGTAAAAAAGAGACAAAGAAGGCAATATTCATATAGATACAATATTATCAAGTGTGAACTACATCTTAGAAGAAGTATACGGTATTCATATTGGTGCAGCAATGTTTGGTCTTCCTGACCTCAAATTGTTTAGCACTTGCACCATGACGGAGATGCTTCATTTTAAGCTTGTATCACAAACTATACAGAATATTTGACAGGTCTCATAAAAATGAACCCACAAAAGGATGTGAAGGCGCAGAGGATTTACCTTCCCCAGCCATCCCAGCGAGGTTGATATGTCTCTCTAATTGGTGCATTGGGAAACGAACAAGAGAAGCATGAAGCGCCTTGTCCCCCAGTGGTGAGGTACTGGTTTGCATAAGTCAAGTCTCCAACCATCAAAACCAAGGCAGGATCATTCTTGATCACATGATCTATAGTTGTCGAAGAATTGCTCGTGAGACCTAAATCTCCAATAACCGCTATTCGACTAGGATATGCATTTGGACTGGGTGAGGGCATGGTCTTGAAGGAATATTCGTCACTCATAGCTGGAACAGAACTGTCACCGCACTTAAAATAATAAGTCGTACCAGGTTCAAGACCTGTGAAGGAAAAAAGTTTCAGTAGAGCAGGGAATAAGTTATTTAAATTGTTATCAAGCAAACTGTCAGTATCATAAAATGGATAGACTGGTGGTAGCTCCCAATGAAAAAGGGAAAAAAAAAAAAAAACCGCACATGCCACATGATATCCTTTTACATTTTAAATTGCAGAACAGCCTGAAGCTAATCTGTTAATTTGGTCAAAACTTAATGTTTGGTGGAGGGTGAATTGGTAAGCAAAAAGATCAATCTCTCTTCTACACAACAGGACTATCTTGTATTAATGTCTTCAGATTTTTCAAACTAATAATTGCAGTGAACACAAGAGGCAAGAATACTAAAGATCACTCATGAGCTTTCATCCCGTAGAGTATCATTTTGCTGAAAAAGTACTCTTTATCAGCTTTCTTCTCATAGTGAATCAATCAATTACCATATTGAATTCAAACATAATTGTTTTGTAATTTAGGCTGGTCTTCATTTGTGAGATACTTATTACCCAAGCATTATCATACAAAATGCATAATCACCTTCATGATAAGATAGCAGCTCACACGAAGAAAGAAGAGAAAAAAATAGATGATAATAGGCAACATGTGACACTAAGCAACTACAGATAAAATGGTGTCTATCTAGTGAAGCTTCTCATTCCCCTTAAAGCACCTACCTGCAGGGTTAATTGAATTCATTGAAAAAGATGGTTTCTAGACTTTTCAGATAATGCTATGTTAGAATATAAAATTTCCAGTTGCAATGGTAAGTTAAAAAATAAAGTGAAATCAATTACAGTAAATGAAGGAATCCATCGTTCTTACTTAAGGAATACATGACACCAAAGGCAAAAGCCCCAACAATCCAGATCATGTTTCCCCTATATTAGCAATAAACTTGAGGTTGTGTAATGGAAATCGAAAACCTTTTATCGCATTTCAGCAATTTCCAGTTACCTTCAAGTCTGACGTGATGAATAATGCCAGAGCTGTAATTCAAGAGCCATCGAAAGGGTACAGTTGACTTGCCGTCTTGCTGGCTTGCGTACTTCCCACTCCCCGTGCCGTACCAAACTTCACTGGCAACTGACGATGGATCGAGCGGCGTCACATTCTTGCCAATCTGAGCATCCCCTTGAAGATACAGATCAACTCATTAACCCGACCAACATCAACATCTATTCCAACTCCTTAGTATGTACAAACAAATAGATTTCGCTGACCACCCCTGTACTCGATGAACTCATTCGCAACACATCACATGAGGTGGGAATGCGATTCCAACTTGGTCATCACAACAGTCCATTACCCACAAGACGAAATGCACTACCATCACAAAAGCTAATCACTTGCCGAGTCTCTCAAGAAACATATTCCTGATTCCAAGAACTGTTGGAACCATACTCGAAGCTTGTAGGTATACCTCAAGCTCGACCAATCTGACTTCACAAACCTTACAAACAACACAATTGCGAAGGAAATTGAGTAACTGTGACCCAAGAGACCCACGTCGAGCTCGGATCAGTGGACAGCGCGAGCGAAATCTGCTCGGGGAACGAGGAAGTGACGTTCTTCTTGAGCCACGGGTTTTCCATAAGCAAGTCGTCGCTGCCCGAGCGGAGGGACGGGTCGAAGCGGCGCGTGACGGGCTCAAACGGGCCATCAAGGGTCATGGGTATCCCGCCGCCGTCGCTCCCCTGCCCCCATCACGGTCATCATCGCCGCCGCCGCTTGCGCAATGGCCATCAAATGCGTCAGCGCTTCATAGCCACCGCCGTTTGCCAATCATGCCTCTCTCTCTTACTAAACATGCCACATGTGGAAAGATTTGCCAAGGTGTTTGGGTGAATCAATTTCACATTTCCCAAATCTTCTTAGTCTTTTCTACTCGTCAAGTTCTGTGAACATGCACTTGCAGTCGTCTCAACCCTCGGCAATGCAGCCTAAAGTCAAAATTACCCATTCCATCGGTCTAGAAATAATCGTCCCTTTAATTACTAAACATACGGGCTTCATTAGGCTCTCCCATATTTTAAAAAATAAATAACCTTGTTAAAGCTAACCCCATCGTTAATCCTTGTGAACAATGGTGCCTTTTTTACCACAAAGTGCCATGGAGATGCAATCGGCAGCCAAAGACTTTTTCTCCAATAGAAACTCTCAAATACGAACACTATTTCTTTCTTCGAGAAAGGAAATGAAACCAAAAAAAAATACTAATAATAATAATTACCGCATGTGAACTGTTTTTAGACTTTGAATAATTACTCAGGTATAAAACGCATTTGAGGAGTGAATAGAAACTTTACTAGATCTTTTTCTTGATTAAGTTTTGTCATGTCTTTTATTTGGTCTTATTTAGAGTTATTTAGAATTAGATCACATTGAAGTAATTTTCTCATTAATTGTCCATTTGTAGATGACTTATTTTTACTGAATTGAGAAGGAAAATTTGTATTCTATCATGTGAAAATCATGTTAGATATCCTTTTTGTTGTAACAATGGGAACAAAAAATGAAGTGCGACAAGAAACCGGTAAAACAAATAGAGAATAATGAGAAGGATAATGCAGGCCTAATGGTGCCGTACGTGCTTCAAACAAATGGTGCATTTTGAGCCTTTGGTATCAGCTTAAGTAGTAGAAGATTTTAGGCATTTTATAGAAGAGCGAAATGAAATTTTTGGTTTAATTTAATAATTTAATGTTGATATAAAATCTGTTTATATGAGACAACTTCAAGTCCATGTAGCAAATTTGAAAAGAAAATTTTAATTCCCAAATAAAAAATTACCAGATTCCACTTAAATCCCACGGAGTGGGATTTGATATCCCAGGTCATCCGGTTTCCTAGAGAAATACGGGATCAAAATTGCACCATTACTCTACCGAGATTTTTCCAAAAATAAAATAAAACAAAATCACTCATATGGACTATATATATTTTTTCCACGGTCGAAACCTTTTTATCTTTCATAATCTAGGTGGACAAGCGAAATTAGGCTGACTAACTGAAGGCCCATTAGAACATTTTATCAACCCTTGAACTGATTAAGTTCAAATCTTTTACCTATAGAAGTGACCCTAAATCATAACAGTTTCATGCATAGGTAAAGTTTGAATTTGTGACTTCCAATTAGTAACTTGGAAATCTATTGACCTACCGGCCAATTATGTCTCTTGTGGGCCAACATCTATATTTGTCTCAACTGTAAGTTGTCTTCATCATGAAGGCAATGTATCTAGCGAGTAGCTAAAATGTGAGAGTCTAGTTGTTGCACAGCATATTTAGGGTTCATCATCAATTGCGCAAAGTAAACCCTAAAACCTATGAACCATAGATTCTAGTTGTCTGCCCTTATCACTATGAAATGACAAGTTCAAATTCATGGAGGACCAAAAAAAGCAGTACGTGCAGCAGTTGCTTCAGAGGAAAAATGAGAGTGTCGATGGGTATATGATGACTTTAAGAGACTAGAACAACGAGCTCGTGATTGCTATGCAGAAACCATTGATCTCTCCCCACAAGAATTCCAAGTGATGATGCTCATTGATGGTTGTTTCATTGTCGAGTTGTTCCGTAAGTACAATATGGAGAAACTGAGCGACAAAGATGATCCATTTATGAAGTCAGATTGGATTCGATACTACCTCTAGTGCGATTTACTGCTTTGCGAGAACCAACTCCCGCTTTTCGTCTTGAACACGTTATATGATCTGACTAAAGGTCAGGATGAGCATCTCGAGCTCATTGTTATAGCCACTAGGTATTTCGGACTAGGAGAATCAAAGCCAATATCTGACACTTACATGAGAGCAATCATCTCCTTCATCTAATGCACACATGTTGTACTTATGGCTTGCCTAATATGCCCTGGCTACATTATAGAGCCTCGCCGATGAAAGAGAAATTCATGTTCATGTCCTCAACGACGAAGCTTAGGAAATCCGCAATCAAGTTAAACTCAGTGCGACGGCGGCACATGAAAGACATCAGATTCAAGAACGGGAAACTCGAGATACCGGCCTTGAGTATACAAGACCACACTGAGTCACAATTTCGAAACCTAATCGCGTATTAGCAGCATCGTCAAGGTGGAGACATCAACTACTTTACCGACTGTGTGACCTTCATGGATTGCCTCATAAACACTTCAAAGGATGTTGAGGTGCTATGCTGGGCAAGGATAATTAGGAACTACTTTGGCAATGAAAAGGTGGTGGCACAGATGTTCAACAAGATGGGTGACTCCGTCACTCTATCCAATTTCTATTACTCCCAAATCTTCAAAAATGTGAATGCATATTGTATTAGGAGGTGGAACGTTTGGATGGCGAAACTAAGAAGGGAATATTTCCATAGTCCTTGGGCTTTCTTGTCCGTTCTCGCAACCGTCGTGCTGCTGCTCCTCGCAGCAACACAAACAGTATTTAGTATTCTTTCTTACATAAAGCCAAACTCAAGGTGATCAATGCTGGTTCATATATTTCTCATGGTTTATTGAAATACATAAAACAATTTGCATGCAGTTTGGTGAAATCTAAACATGTAACTTTCAGCTCTTAACTGGATAATCTCTTAATGTGTCATTTAAGGGCACCAACTCAGAGAATTGGGCAAGCATCTTTATTTTTTGCATTTATCACAATTGTACAAATTGTCTTGTTTATGAAGGCATTTATGGTTTTTGGCCGGAGGTAGAATGTAGGGCTCTTTCCACATGTTCCATGAAGTTTTGTGAAATGATCGGTTTTCGCATAGTACAATGCAACTTGCAGAAGACTTCATACATCAATTTTTGGCATTTCCTTCTTAGTCTTTCTAAGACCTTCGCATGTTCATCCAATTTATTGCAGTACCCTCCACTATTGGAAATATTGACAACTAAGGTCGATGGGCCAAAGGAAATCACGTTTGAGTTTTGCATAAACGTTTGGTGCATGTGATAGTCTCATTTTATCTCTACTTCGCTGAAAATCAATCCCACAAAAAGAGGAGTTGGATACTACATGATAGTGGCTAGTCTAGCTTGGCGAGAAGAATGAACAGCCACCAATGTAATCCAGTAAGTCTTACAAATTCCCCTTCCCTTTTCTTATCCTTTATTGTTGTGATCATTCACATTGAAAGGGGGAAAAACATAAAGTTGAAGGATGACACCATTTCTTTTTAAATCATACATATTAGATCTTTTCAGTGTGATGAAATTACATTAACTAATGTGTCCAACCGGACAAAGTCACTTAGGCATCAATTTTGTCTTCTCTTGGCTCAGTTACAGTTTGCTTCTATAATTTCTAGATAAAATAGGAATGTGTGATGGTGCATTATCTCTATTCACTAAATGTCTAATTTCATGATTTGATAGAGGATTCGATTCCTTATCTTCATGAAATCCATGGATAGCCAATGTGAAATGAAATATATGTATTAAGAGACTATAATACCTCTAGTTTTTATATAAGAAGGAATACAATGAGAAAACTGCATGCAAGATCATTTAAAATTGTTGTATTTTCTTGGAGGTCGAATTCTTCTATCATTGGTGAATTCAAAAACCCCTAAGATTCGTGGAAATGCGAAATGCATGATGGATCTATAAAGTGTTAACAGTGAACATCCATTCTATCATATGGCATCATATCATGAGGTGATTTCCTTTAGATGGCGAGCATCATTGATCTTGTGGCATTTGTGTTTGCTTCTAAATTTCCAATCCCTCACGTATAATTTCCCAAGCACATTTTTGCTTGAATTTTACATGCATATTCTTTTAACCTCTCTTGATGTATAAAATTGATACAAAATTGGTTTGTCCAATTAACATGGGATGCTTAGATTACATAAGGCATGTGATACTTAAAAGGATAATATACATGACAACCTATATGACCAAAAAGCGTGTCGCAACCTCCCTTTCATGTCCTAAAGGCTAATGGCTAATGGCCACTATACTTTAAACTCAATCAGGCTTTTTCAAGCCTATCAATTTACAACTTATAATTCAAGTATTTTACTTAAAAGTTAATTTCATTTAAAACAAAAGTTGTCATTAATTAGTTAGGGAATAATCAATTGGAGTGAGACAATTAAAGACGCAATAAAATACTGCGAAAAATATTTTACTCTTACACAACTAGAAAAACTAAACTTAAAGATTTACTTTCTCTAATTTATTACCAATGCTCTTTCCATATCTATTATTATTTTAACATCAAGTAAAATATTTATACAGTATTTATACCACTCACACCCACAAGTTCTAGGATTTAATTTATAACCACATCGAGAAAATAGAAATTCATGCATTATAAATAAGCAATTCGAAATAAACCAATATTTCCTTCAAAAAATATAAATGTCTTTCTTTTTTCTTTTTTCAAGGATTTTCTATGTGACTGTGGAAACTATAATATTTTTGGAATTTTTATTTAAAATATTTTGCAATGTTAAAATAATATAATATTTATAAAATAAACAACCGGGTCGGAACGGACTCCGGTCGGTTCGCCAGATCGGAACCGTCCCGGATGGGCCGCTAGTGGCCCAACCGCAGCCCCTCTGAAACCAGCCTCGGACCCATAAAATTGAGCCCGCCACCGAATAAAAGAATTGTCCTGCCCATGCCAACAATTACCAAGCCCGCGCGGCCGGCCCACACGAAAATTAGAAATGAGCTGTGCCAAGCCCGAGCGCCCTGCCCACATGCGCCAATGCCCAATAGTCAGTAACCCTACCGGACTCACGCCAGCACCCGACCCGGCTACAGACCCGGATCGTGGCCGCCACTGGCTTCTCTCTTACTGCCAGCTCCGACGGAGACGGCCGCGGCGGGCTTGACCTCCTGGCCATGCGTTCACTGCTGAAGCCGGAACTCGAGTGGCTCCTACCTGCACCACCCCGGCGGAGGACTCAAACCACCTCTATGCCATGACGACGCCAGCAAGAGCGAGCGACGCCAAACCGCCTCTCGGCCAAGCGTACTCCTAGCTTCCATGAACACCAAACCACCATGAATCTGGCCACGGCAAACTAGATATACACAAAGGGCTACAAAAACAAACGGGCGAGCAGCGTCCGAGAGGAGGGGTTTGCGAATCTCACTCGAACATTACATCGAACGGGTGGCCTACGCTTATGGGCGAGGCGTTCCCAGCTCGAATGAGGACGAAGCCGACACCGGCGTTTACAAAACTTGACTCACAACGCGCGCAGCAACTCAGCAGGGGGTCGGTAGGCGGCCGGAGTTCGCCTGAACCGGGCGGCCGTGAACTCCGGCCCAGTACGCCCAAAAACAGGGTGACGAACAGGGGTCAGGGGTGTGGCGACGCTTACCGGTTCGGCTAGGGATGTCGGCTGGAGCTCCCCTCACGAGGGTCGTCGCGGCAGTGACGATGGCTGAAACACTCTCTCTCACGCACAGATCTTTCTCTCGCCGAATCCCAGAACCGAACCCACATCTCAGTCTCCCTCTTGCTCAGACCTCACTTTCTCATAGATCTCTCTATTTTATTTTATTTTCTTCTCTCGTATTCGCTCGTTCTTTGGCCTACCCGGATGTCTCTCCGGTGAAGTCCTTTGACCTCGCTTCTCCACCTGCCTCCCCCTTCTCGAGCTCCCGAAAGCCCTATTTGTAGGCTGGAGGGTCCGGTCGACAGGGCGTTTCGGCCGCCGGTTCTTGGCGCGCGATCGGCCTCACCCTTGGCCGAACCGGCGTCCAATCGGCCAGGCCATCCACGGAAGATCTGCTCGGCATTGAAGGCGCCCTATCCGCGTCCCATCCATCCGGATCTCTCGCTGGCCACTTCCCTGCTCCACGTGCGGGCGTCATCCTCTGCGCGTAACTCTTCTCTGCGCTCGAGGCGCAGCGCCAGGAAGGAGGAGAAGGGAAGAGGGCCGGGCCGCGGGAGAGTTGAACTGGGGGCCCGAGATGGGCCCTGTCCGCGAAGAAAAGAGAAAAGGGAGGCTGGGCGCGAAGGCCCAGCCCTAGTGGGCTTCTCACTTTTTTTTAATATTAATTTTTATACTTATCCTAAAATAGAAAATAATACTTAATAGATGTAAATATTGTCAATACCTAGGTAATGTAAAAAATATTTTTGTTAGGGCCAAATTGATTCCTAATTTTCTATGTAATTTTAAATTTAATTATCTAGTCAAAATTTAGGTGTTAGCAAAAAGTACATGGTATCGCTCAAATAGGTCCATAATCACGCTAATGGTTGCTAATCATTGAACCAACAATATGGATATAAAAGAGTGAAAGATTGTCTCATTCTTCAATTTTTGGTTCAGTGCAATGAAATTTCAATACAGCTGAGGATCTAAAAACGGAAGTTAATACGTGAAACTTACTTCATTATACAATTGATTTATAGATGAGTGGAGTTAAAATGATGAGACTCACAAATACCAACCTTTATTCTAATTACATACACGCTTTCATTCATCACCATCAACCTTTGTCATCATCATAAAAATAAAAAAAAATCTTTGCCATTGTCATGGCAAAAAAATAAATAAATAAATAAATAAATTTGTGGAAAATAAGCAAACGATGACGAAGACTACCTCAAAACGTCAAAAATTGACTTTTGGAAAATGATGGAGAAGAAGTCAACCCCAAGTGGCATTTATATCAGTGATTAGAAGTTATCACAAATGATGAGATAAGAATGAATAAAAAAAGAATTTTGGAATTTTTTATACATTTTTATGTTTTGATAAATAGTACATGAACCTATTTATAGGTTTTATTAGATGATTATCTAATTGACAAACCAATCAAGTTAAGCACAATCAATACACCATATGAAAGATATGAAAAATCAAGGAAAATATCCTAAATAATTCTAATGTGATTTACTTCGTTCTCATAGTGTTTTATGCCACAACAAAAATTTTGCAAAGTCTTGGACGGAGTCCTACATTCTCACCTAAACGAAGTTTCATGAGATTGACAACCTTTTATTTTATTTTTATAAACAATATTTATAGCTTGTTGCGCTTGCAGTAAGCTATATGCATGAAAATAAATTTAAATAAGTTTGTTTACCAAGAGTTTTCCTTTTAAAAGTGCTTCTCTAGAAATAGTTACAACTTACGAGATAAACTATTTAAATATTAAATTATGCATTCATTCAATAGTTTAGCTTTTAGAATAATTGTAATGATCCCACAAAATTTTACAAAAGCAATTATAGACTTATGAATAAAAAATGTTGTATAGTTCTAGAATGTTTCCTAACATTTGGATGTTTATGGTATGACCTTCGCTAATCAGCTCTATCGACTTATCTTACTCATCATCGGAGGTGGAATCATCCCTATTGAGCCACTATGTATCTGCAGATTTTCTTCCGGTCCTGAAAATTTTTGGGTAATTGCATGTATCAGAACCAAAACAACCAAATAAGCACCCTAAATGCATAAGTAAAACCATTCATGTAAGTATATATATTTGACTACAAAAAGTATCCGAACTTTTGAACTCACTTGATCCCCGTGGGCGTTGGATCCATGCAAATTGAGTAGACTCCATCCAAAGGCTGGCCAATGGCCTTCAAGATTACTATGATTGGAACACCCAATGATTTAAATGTGAAATTTACCATATTCAAATCAAATGCTTATTCACTTTCCATTATTGGGTTAGAAAAAGACAGATTAGATGTTTCTTTTGTCCTTAGGCACGAAGTTTGGAATTGTAACTTTATTGGATTTATACAAGAATACTGATTCTCGAACTAATAGTGACACCACATGTGCAATTTTTTACGATGGTTTGGAAGTGAACCTTATATATAAGTTATCTCCCTCCAATTAATAATTTAAACTTTTGGGCTAATTAACTTTCTAATAGTCTTAATGCCGACACATTTACAAAGTTTAATTTTGTTTACCGTATTCATTCCATTGTTAGATGAATGTTTCCCTTTCAAAAATTTGCACTAATAGTGTATGCAAATAAAAACCTGTGATTAGACTATTTCTCAGATAGAAAATTCTAAAATATGGACATTATTTCTTTCTTTCAGAAAGGAAATGAAATCAATAAGAAGTAATTATTGCAAGTGAACTTTCTTTAAACTTTGAATAACTACTTAAATATAAAACTCATTTGAGGAGAGAATAAAAACTATACTAGATCATTTTTCTTGGTTAAGTTTGTCATGTTTTTTACTTGGTTTATCTAGAGTTATTTAGAATTAAATCACATCAAAAGTGATTTTCTCGTCAATTGCCATTTGTAGATGACTTAGTTTTACTGAATTGAGAAGACGAATTTGTATTATATTATGTGAAAATCACGTTAGCTATCAATTTAGTTGTAACAACAGGAAAAAATATATATATTAAAGTTTGACATGAAACCGGTTAAGAAAAGAGAGAATAATGAGGAGGACAATGCTAGCCTAATGGTGCCGCAAGTGTTTCAAACTAACGGTGCATTTTGTGCCGTTAGTATCACTTAAAAAGCAACATGCTATCGGACATTTGATTAATTAATAATTCAGCTTGATTAGTAGAAGATTGCAAGCATTTTATGGAACAGAGAAATGAACAATTTTGTTTAAATTAATAACTTAATATTGATATAAAATCTATTTAACATGAGACAACACTAAGTAGACGTAGCAAATTTTAATTCCAAAATAAAAAATTCTACTCAAAATCCCACCATGTCCCAGGGAAACCGGGGGGAAATATAAGGAGGGGGGGGGGAGTTTAAAGACTGCACCATTACTATGCCAAGTTTTTTCCAAAAATAAAATAAAACAAAATCACAATTAGAGACTATATATAATTTTTCCATGGCCAACACCTTTTTGTTTTTTATAATCTAGGTGGACAAGCGCAGGTAGGCTGACTACCTGAAAGCCCATCGGAACATTTTATCAGGCCTTGGACTAATTAAGTTTGTATCATTTGCCTGTACGAATGACCTAACTTAGAATAATTTCATGCAATATATGAAATTTGAATTTGTGATTTTTAGTTTTTAACTTGGAAATCTACTAAACCGAACCAAACCAGCCCCCCAGAGGACAACCAATTGCGGCACCTTTATTGTTGAAAGTGTAATAAGTTGTCTCCATCATGAAGGCAATTATAATATCTGGCCAGTAGCTGAAACGTCAGATTCTTTGTAGATTTTCTTTGAAGTTCTATAATGGGGTCGGTGTTTGCATAGTATCTTTCTAATATCTAGCCAATGCGACTTGTGAAAGACTTCATGCGTCGTTCTCGTAAAGTCAAGTTTTGATGTTTCTTTGTAAGTCATTCTTATCCCTTTGCCTCTTCATCAAGTTCCATGAACTTTCAATTATTGCAGTACACAAAGTAGTTTTTACACTTTGAACATGTGACCTCCAATTTTTAACTTGGAAAATTGCCTGACGAGTTGATCAATTGCGTTGGTGTACAAGTTATCTCCATCATGAAGGCAAATTTTACTTGGAAATCTCCTGACCAGCATCTTTACTTTTTCACCTGTTGCGCGTGTACAAGCTGTCTCTATCATGAAGGCAATTATTATTTCTAGAAAGTAGCAAGAACGGAATCTTTCCAAATTTCCATTTAGGTTTTGTAAAGTGGTTGGTTTTTTCATGGTCCAATGCAACTTGTGAAAGACTTCATACTTTATTCTCAAAAAGTCAATTTGTGACATCTCCATTTATGTCTTTCTAAGCGCTTTGCCTATTTATCAAGTTCCTTGAACTTTTAGTTTATTGCAATCCCCAAAGTAGCTATTGCTCAAATATGTCCATAATCACGCTAATCATTGAACTACCAACATGAATATAAAAGAGGGAAAGATGGTCTCACTTTTCAATTTTTTGTTCAATGCAGTGAATTTCTAATTACAGCCGAGGATCTGAAAAGGGAAGGAAATACATGAAATGTACTTCATTATACAAGATATTTATAGATGAGCGAAGTTAAAATGATGAGACTCACAATTACCAACCTTTATTCTAACTACATACACGCTTTCATTTGTCACCATCAACCTTTGTCATCGTCATAGCAAAAAATAAAAAATAAAAGAAAAGAACCTTTGTGGAAAATAAAAGTCAAGAGCAAACGATGACGAAGACTACTTGAAAACGTCAAAAATTGACTTTGGGAAAATGATGGAGAAGTCAACTCCAGGTGGCATTTATACCAATGAAAAAGAAGTTATCTCAAATGATGAGATACGAGTAAAGCAAAAAAAAAATTGTGGAATTTTTCTATATGTTTTTCTGTTTGATAAATGGTACATGAATCTATTTATAAGTTTTGTTAGATGATTATCTAGGTAACAAACCAATTAAGTTATGCACAATCAATGCACTGTTATGAAAGATGAAAAATCAAGGAAAATGCTTAAATTATCTTTCAAAAATTTCCTAGATATCTCGAATATGATTTGCTTCTTGGCCATACTATCACGTGTCAGTCATGAGGATGAAGAATAGTGGAATTAACGAAGGCCAATTGGGAGTATTTGATTGATCATCCACAAGGAAGGACAGTTAACATCTAATGACCCAGTCATGAAACCATTGTCGATAAACCAGGAAGTGTTAGGACATAATCAGAGCGGTTATGGAGAAATGGCAGGAAGGAGAAGGAACGTGATTAAGGTTGGAAGCGGTTACCAAAAGGGAAATAACTATTCAATGGTCAGCAAGTTGCTCTATAAATACTGCTAGTCATCCAACAAAGAACCCCCCCACCACAACAAATCAATTGCTATTTCTTTACACTTATCTTTAGTTTTGTAGCTGTTGATCTTAGATTTTCGTCGTCAATTATATTCCAGCGAGTATTTACTCTCTAATGCAACATCATTGATTAAATTCTAGTGTTGTATCTTTAGTCCAGCGTCATTGATTAAATTCAAGTGTTGTGTCCTTTTACCTAGGTTCACTGTTGTCGATTAAATTCCAACTTTGTACTGAACTATCCTTGGGTTGTGCCGTCGATTGAATTCCGACATACTTTTGGATCTAATCATAGAAGTTAGTGAGTCATCAATTCGTAGGATTGTATTGTGTTGCTTGAAATTGGAAAATCATTTGCATTGCATTTGATATCCTCTGTTCGGATTCAGCATAGGACCTTTACACCATTTAAATAAGAGCCAAAGAATGACATTTGGTGAAAGGTAATTTGTCTTGGGAACAAAAACCGGCGAAACAACTTCGTTCTCATATTGTTCTATGCCACTACAAAAAATTTGCAAAGACTTGGACGGAGTCCTACATTCTCACTGGAAACGAAGTTTCATGTTAAACAATATTTACAGCTTGTTGCGCTTGCAATAAGGTTTATCTACGAAAGTATAGATTTAAATAAGTTAGTTTGCCAAGAGTTTTCCTCTCGAAGTGTTTCTCAAAAAAGTTAATACAATTTACGAGATAAATTATTTAAATGTTAAGTTGCGCATTCATTTAACAATTTAACTTTTTAAAATAATTGGAAATGATCCCATGAAATTTCACAAAAGTAATGATAGACTTAAGAATAAAATATGTCATATAGTACTAGAATGTCTTCTAACACTCGGATGTTTGTGGTATGACCTTCGCTAATCAGTTCTGTGGACTCGTGTTTCTCGTCATTGGAGGTGGAATCATCCACATTGATTAGTGCTGCTCCATTTTTTGTTTACTGGTTTTACAAATTCACTGAAGATAATGGTCCACTGTTGAATTGTGATCTTCACGAAATCTCTTGCCAGAAATGTGTTTGACGCTTGAATTTACATACACAAACATCAGATTATGATAACAACAATAAGGCTTCATGAAAGGGATGCACATTAAAAACCATTTTACGGACACGAAAAACTATCATCCTGCTTCCTAACATGCTTATAATCACATTAATTATGTTGTAACGTGCATAGTATCTTAGAGACAATGAGCAATCCAAGACGCAAAATCATGTCTTAATCTACATCAAGGATATGCTTTGCAGTGTGCGTTCGACCCTGCTAGAGCATAGTGTGTTTAGGGTTCATCATCAAATGCACAAAGTAAACAACACAACAAAGCCTACCAGAGATTCTAGTTGTCGGCCCTTATCACTATGGAAATGAGAAGTTCAAATTCATGGAGGAACACAAAAAGCGACACGTGCAATAGTTGCAAAAAATTTCCAAACAATGAGGCTCATTGATGGTTATTTCATTGTTTATTGGAGTATGTAGAATATTTTACATGCAACCAGTGAAATCTAAATATGTGACTTTTAACTCCGAACTCAATAATCTCTTAACACGTCATTCAACCGTACCAATTAGAGAATTGGGCCAGCGTCTTTATATTTGCATTTATCACAATTGTACAAATTGTCTCCATCATGAAGGCATTTATGGTTTCTCACTGGTAGGTAGAACGTAGGACTCTTTCACGTTAGACTCTTTTCACATCTTCCGCGATGTTTTGCGAAATGGTCGGCTTTCACCTAGTATGATGTAACTTGTGGATTGACTTCATACGTCTCTCTCCTGAAGTCAATTTTTGGCCTTTCCTTCTTAGTCTTTCTGAGACCTTTGCATCTTCATCTAATTTATTGCAGTACCCACCAACGTGCATAGTATCTTAGAGACAATGAGCAATCCAAGACGCAAAATCATGTCTTAATCTACATCAAGGATATGCTTTGCAGTGTGCGTTCGACCCTGCTAGAGCATAGTATGTTTAGGGTTCATCATCAAATGCACAAAGTAAACAACACAACAAAGCCTACTAGAGATTCTAGTTGTCGGCCCTTATCACTATGGAAATGAAAAGTTCAAATTCATGGAGTACCACAAAAAGCGACACGTGCAGCAGTTGCAAAAAATCTCCAAACAATGAAGCTCATTGACGGTTGTTTCATTGTTTATTGGAGTATGTAGAATATTTTACATGCAGCCAGTGAAATCTAAATATGTGACTTTTAACTCCTAACTCGATAATCTCTTAACACGTCATTCAACCGTACCAATCGGAGAATTGGGCTAGCATCTTTATATTTGCATTTATCACAAGTGTACAAATTGTCTCCATTATGAAGGCATTTATGGTTTCTCACTGGTAAGTAGAACGTAGGACTCTTTCACGTCAGACTCTTTTCACATGTTCTGCGATGTTTTGTGAAATGGTTTGTTTTCACCTAGTATGATGTAACTTGTGGATTGACTTCATACGTATTTCTCCTGAAGTCAATTTTTGGCCTTTCCTTCTTAGTCTTTCCGAGACCTTTGCATCTTCATCTAATTTATTGCAGTACCCACCAACGTGCATAGTATCTTAGAGACAATGAGCAATCCAAGATGCAAAATCATGTCTTAATCTACATCAAGGATATGCTTTGCAGTGTGCGTTCGACCTCGCTAGAGCATAGTATGCTTAGGGTTCATCATCAAGTGCACAAAGTAAACAACACAACAAAGCCTACCAGAGATTCTAGTTGTCGGCCCTGATCACTATGGAAATGAAAAGTTCAAATTCATGGAGTACCACAAAAAGCGACACGTGCAGCAGTTGCAAAAAATTTCCAAACAATGAGGCTTATTGATGGTTGTTTCATTGTTTATTGGAGTATGTAGAATATTTTACATGAAATAGGTGAAATCTAAATATGTGACTTTTAACTCCTAGCTCGATAATCTCTTAACACGTCATTCAATCATACCAATCGGAGAATTGGGCCAGCATCTATATATTTGCATTTATCACAATTGTACAAATTATCTCCATCATGAAGGCATTTATGGTTTCTCACTGGTAGGTAGAACATAGGACTCTTTCACATTAGACTCTTTCCACATGTTCCATGATGTTTTGTGAAAATGGTCTGTTTTCACCTAATATGATGTAACTTGTGGATTGACTTCATACGTCTTTCTCCTGAAGTCAATTTTTGGCCATTCCTTCTTAGTCTTTTCAAGACCTTTGCATCTTCATCTAATTTATTACAATACCCACCAACGTCGGAAGTATTGATGACTAAGGTCAATGGGCCAAAGAAAACCGTGTTTGAGTTTTGTATAAATGATTGGTATATGCGGTTGTGACGTCCTGAAATTCGAACCTTTTGAGGGATGAATGAACGTGAATTTCGTCAATGGATTGTTGGTTGATCTCACTTTGAACTGATCACTCCTGAGATACTAACATTGAGGAGAAAGGCTAATGAAGACAGAACTCATGCGACTAAATAATTTGACTTGGGAAAACGACTCGACCGTGAGACTGTGTAAGGACGATCTTGTAGTCATGCAGACCGATTTCAGGGACGACTAGAAGTCGATTCGCGGACAGAGTATAATGGGACGATGGGTGATTCTGTCTACTGTTATCGAACCTACGAACAACTCTATGTCGATCCTTGATAATTGTGTACTTTGAAATAAGAATCAATCCTTCACAATTTCACGTAGTCAAGGATGTCCATGTGTCGAAAAGTCTTGAATGTGAATTGGCACGAGTCGGTTACGCGTGAGTCCTCGAAGCCGCCTGTCAGTCTGTGTAGTACCAAAATGGCATTTTGGCAAAATTGACAAAGCATGTGAATCCAAGATTGGACTTCGAATTTTCGGGAACGTTCAGGACGGACTTTTGGACAATGTTTCCTCGACAGTCGACAGTGTCGGTTGAGCTGAGTATTTGGAAAAGGGATTTTTGGACCGAGGATATGAGCTTACGAGGACGCGTGCCGGGCAAGAACAGTGTGGGCCTCACGTCCAAGGTGGGACAGCTACTGTGGAAGACCAAGACAAACAAGCGAGCCCGTTGGACCCAACTAACCCCTTACCTTTCCTACCCTGTTATCCAAACTTGAGCCAATTCGAGCCCAACAAATTCCCGAGCCCGTTCCTATCCATTTCCCAACCTGTTTCCTAGGGCCGCCTGTCATTTTCAGCCAAGGGCAGTTTGGGAATTGTGCAAGGTGGAAATGACCAAAATGCCCTTGGATATTTTGAAGAAAAGTCAAAAGAAGAGAGAGAAGATAAGGTCATGTTGCATGGGAAGTTGAAGCAACAATTAATGTCATTAATGAAGGATTTCTAGCAGCTCACTTCACTCTCTCTCTCCCCTCTTCAGCCCCACAAAAATTGCACAAGCTTTCTCCCCTCGTTTCCCTTCGTTTGTGCTGTTTTTACTTCTTACCTTTCATCGAAATCTGAGTTGTTCATTGCCTTCCCGTTGAAATCTTAGCCCATGCCACCCACCGTTGTGCTCAGGAGAGAGAATCCGTACGGATGGCATTGGCCGTTTGTCGAACGAAGCCGCCGACAAATTCGGACGGCAGCCATAAGTTAGCTGGTCGTTGATCGGCTACTGTAGCATTGCCCCTTGCACAGCTCCGCCTTTTCCTCCGTTTCTCTCCATTTTTGACCAAGCCACCACCCACAACTCCCTCTTGACCCCTTTGAGCCGGCAGTCACCGGCCACCAGCTCGCCGGAGCTTCGGCCAACCTCTTTTTGCTCCGACCAGTAGCTTCCTCCTACTGCAGTGCTGTCTTTTGAAGTTTGGTGTATGAGCAAGGGTTGTTGCTGTGATTTCAGCCTCGGGACCACCTTGGAGTGTCGTGGGAGAGGTCTCCAGGTGTTGGGTTCGTCGCCGCCACCGCATCCGTGTTGCTGGCCCACTTAATGGGTGAGTTTAGCCTCTAATCCCTTATTTAGTGCCTAAACTTGCTTAGGATTTGATTAATTATTGTTAATGGCTATTTAGGGTGTTTAATTAAGTGTATTAGCCTAAGATAGGTGGTTAGATAAATGGTTAAGATTAGCTTAGCTTAATATTGCTTATTTATACTTAATTGTGCTTAATTAGGCTTAATTGAGTGTTATGTGTTAATTAAGCATGTTTTTCCTTAATTGCTTGATTAATGTGATAACTTGTTTTAATTAATGATTTATTTAATTTTTGTATTTAATTATTTAATTATTTTAATTTCGAAATTTCACTATTCATACACTGTTCATCCGGAAGTGAATATGTGTATAATTTCATGTATCTTGATCATATGAATTGAATTGGATGTGACATTGCATGAACGTCTGCTTGAATCGCGTCATTTTCACAAAAAGGGGAAAAATGGTTTGTTTGAGGGATGCCGGAAACAGACCACTTTTGTGAGAAATGACTTGAAGTTTTATATACAAGCATGTGTGCATTGGCTAATACTTTAAGATAATAAATGGGTTATGATGGCATGCTTGTGTGATCACTAAACTGAACCCGCCGTATCGTGAGAGTATCCCTTGACATCCTTTGGAAAATGCCATCTCGAGAGAGTATCCCATGACGTTCGTTAGGCATGCAGTCTCAAGAGAGTATCCCTTGATGTTCGTTGGGCATGTAGTATCGGGAGAGCGTCCCTTCACGGGCATGCCATCTCGGGAGAGCATCCTTTGACATTCTTTGGACATGCCGTCTTGGGAAAATATCCCTTGACGTCTTTTGGGCATAGAAGGGTATGGTTGCGCCTCTATAGAAGAAGGGCGCCGTAGCGCCATTACGCCTCGGTTGTAGCCCTGTGGGGCAGTAATAATCGGAACACGTGTGGATGCAAGAGTGAGTGAAAAACATAGCATCATTAGTTCCAATTATGCATGAGATGATCACATCATTATTTATTGCAAGCACGCATGAATTGATAACGTGCAAGGTGTGGCAATGGCTAGGTGAGATCGCTTGTGACGCAACTCGCATGTGATTGGTGAACTACATCAACTAACGGCCATGTGCATTGCGTGTATTGTGCTGGTATATAACGTGCAGGGTATGGCATATCGGGTAAAGTTACATGCGAACTGGCTTTTGATTGTTAGTTGACCCTGCTTGTTGTTTAATTGATGACCGCTGGTTGTTTGTTGTTAGGTTGAGTGAGGGGTGATTCTAGAAAGATACCCCGAGTTGAGTTGATGTACTAACTGAGGCTTAGGGGAAGAACTCGCTGAGATTTTATCTCACTGGTTATTGAATAACCATTTTCAGGCCTTTAGAATGGCGCACCCGCAGTGGATAATCCTGCTCTCGCTCCACCAGTGATCGACCTGACGGAGCCAAGTCTGATGGGTCCGAGTGACCGTGGTGCTGAACCCGAGAGTTTATTGTGTATAGCCTAGCCTAGTTCTTTTTTGGTTTGGCTTAGAGGATGGATCGACCCCTTTTGTAGGGCTTGTAAATCGAAAAGCGATCCTCTGTTGGTTAATCTAGTAATTGTATAAATGAGTAGTCGAGATTTCTGTTGTTCATCCCTCTATCCCTATTTGATTATTTGATTGTCTGTTTGGACTGGGGATGGTTCGTCTTCCACTTGCGCATAATGAAAGATTAAAATAAATGGTTGTCGACTAGTCCTGGGACATCGCTTTCAATTGACCATGGTAAGAGGTTGTCGCGTGCTCGGGGTTCGGTACGTGACAGCAGTAGTCTCATTTTATCTCTACTTCACTGAAAAATAATCCCACAAAAAGAGAAGAGCTGCATACTCTGTGGTAGTTGCTAGTCTAACTTGGTGAGAAGAATGAGCAACCGACAATTGTATAATCCCACAAAAAGAGAAGAATTGCATACTCTGTGGTAGTAGCTGGTCTAACTTGGTGAGAACAATGAGCAACCGACAATTGTATTCAGAGATTACTTCTTCTTTTTTTTCGATTTTTGGAAATTAATTTAAGGATCATATATGTCATGAAAAATAGCACTTGACCAAAATTGAAATTTGGAGTGGTTCATATGAGGACAGTATTGATAAGTTGTCCTTATTTTATTACGGATAATTTTGTGCATATTTAAAGATATTTTTTTTATAATGAGATACCAATAAAATAATAGCATATCGAAGACAGTGGGGAGGAAAACCTATCAGCAGGATCAATAAGGTGGATAGAGAGAGTAGCTCCTACATTACACACTAAGCAGAATAGTGAAAAATTTCTCAATTGCTCTAGTATGTTGCATATTTGTACATATTCAACTCTAAATGCTGCTTTAAGAAAACAAAAAACTATCATCTTGCTTTACAACATGCTTAATATCACATTAATTATGCCATAACCTATACAATGTGTTAGACACAATGAGCAATTTGAGACGCAAGATCATGTCTTAATCTATATCAAGAATATGCTTTGCGGTGTGCCTCCAGCCCTGTCAGAGCATAGCATATTTAGGGTTCATCGACAATTGTGCAGAGCTAACCACAAAACCTATGAACCAGAGATTCTAGTCGTTAGCCTTTATCACTATGGAAACGACAAGTACAAATTCATGAAGGACCAAAAAAAGTCGTACGTGAAGCAATTGCTTCAGAGGAGAAATGAGAATATCGACTCCAAGAGAACAGGAACAACGAGCTCACGATTGCTATGCAAAAACCATTGATCTCTCCCCAAAATAGTTTTAAGCGATGATGCTCATTGATAATTGTTTCATGGTCGAGTTGCATGAGAACAATACGGAGGAACTGAGAGACAAAGACGACATGCTTATGAAGGCAGAGTGGATTCGATACTGCTTCCAGCGCGATTTACTGCTGCTTGAGAACCAACTCCCGCTTTTCATCTTGAACAAGCTATGTGACCTGACTAAAGGTTCGGATGAGCATCTCGAGCTCATTGATATAGCTACCATGTATTTTGGACTAGGAGACTCAAGCCAATATCCGACACTTCACGAGAGCAAACATCTTCTAGCTTGCCTAATGTGCCCTGGCTATATGACAGAGCCATGCCAATGAAAGAGAAACTCATGTTCATGTCCTTAGCGATTTCGGAGTCAAGTTAAAGGCAGTGCAAGGGCGACACATGAAAGACATCAAATTCAAGAATAGGAAACTTGAGATACCAGTCTTGAGTGCACAAGACCACACCAAGTCGCAATTTCGAAACCTAATCACGAATGAGCAACATCGTCAAGGCAGAGACATCAACTACTTTACTGATTACGTGACCTTCATGGGTTGCCTCGTTAACTCTTCAAAGAACGTCGAGGTGCTCCACCACGCAAGGATTATTAAGACTACTTGGGTGATGACGAGGTGGCTGCGCAAATGTTTGACAAGATGAGTGACTACGTCACTCTATCCAATTGCTATTAGTGCGAGATCTTCAAAAATGTGAATGCATATTGTAACGAGAGGTGGAACACCCGGATGGAGAAATTAAGGAGGGAATAGATTCTCGCAGCCAGTGTTTGCTCGCAGCCATTGTGTTGCTCCTTCTCATAGCAGCGCAAACAGTATTTAGTATTCTTTATTACAGAAAGCAAAAATAAATGTGATCAATGCTGGGTTTATATATGTCTCACAGTTTATTGGAATACATAGAGTAATTTACATATAGTTTATGAAATCTAAATATATAACTTTCAACTCCTAATTTGATAATCTCTTAACATGTAGTTCAATCACATCAATCCAGAAAATTGGGCCAGCATTTTTATTTTTGCATTTATCACAATTATACATGCTGTCTCGTCAAGGCATTTAAGGTTTCTAGCTAGTAGGTAGAACGTAGGACTCTTTCCACGTGTTCCACCTATAGTAATCCGGTAACCTCAAATGGTTTTTCAAATATAGTACGATGCAACTTGTGGATCACTTAATACGTCTTTATTGCAATACTCTCAACCGTCAAAAGTATTGACAATCAAAGTCAACGGGTCAAAGAAAAACGAGTTTGAAATTTCTATAAATGGTGGTGTATCCGGTAGTCTCATTTTATCTCCACTGCACTGAAAAACAACCCACAAAAAGAGAAACTGGATACTACGAGAAAGAGCTGGTCTAGCTTGGTGAGAAGAATGAGCAACCAACAACTTAATCAAAGTCCTACGAATTTCCCTCCCCTTTTCTGATCCTTGACTGTAGTGATTATTCAAATTGAGAAAAAGAACATAAAGTTGAAAAATTCCGAATTATGGTCCATTAATTAACATGATTTTGGAAGCACTAAATTAAATTGTACAGTTAGATCTATTCAGTGCGCCAAAATTACCTTAACTAACGCATCTCAATCAGACAAAGGGGCAAGTAGCTCCGATAAGAACACACAAATGAATTTAAAATTCACATTTTAGTGTCTAAAAATTGTCCTTGCTTGGTGGCTGGAGAGATGAAATTTGAGAACTCAAATTCTCAAGACTCTTCTAGAGAACCGGGGGGGGGGGGTTCTCTAAAGCTGAAAGTAAAAGCCCATACAACTGTCAATTTATTCTCGGAGCAAAATTATATAAGGAGCAATAGTACAGCTTTGTAATTTTTCCTCTACTATCCACTTGTTTACATTGAATGTCCACGCCACGTGTTCAACCACGATGCTTAATTTGCAATGTCCATTGATATTACACAAAAATACGAATTTGTCTAAATTTTATTCGAAGCTTAGTTTTCTTTCTGCTAGTTTTCAGAAATTAATTTAGGAATCATATGTGTCTCAAAAAATAGTATGATGATCAAAAGTGAAATAAAAATAATTCATAAGAGGACAGTTATTGTAAGATGCCTTAATCAAAGGGAAGCACATGTAAAACAATCATCTTGCTTCACTACGTGGTTATCATCACATTGATTATGTTGTAACCAATACAGCATGCTGGACCTATGAGTTCCGGGGTGCAAGATCCTGTCAAAATCGACATTAGGAAGTTACTTTGCGGTATGCCTCCCATTTCGCCGGAGCGTAGTATAGTCAAGGTCCATCGTCCCCTGCGCGAAGTCAATGAGAAAGCCTATGACCCAGAAATTCTAGCCATTGGCCCTTATCACCATGAAAATCACAAGTACAAATTCATGGAGGAGCAAAAACTGCAATACTTGCAGCGGTTGCTTGAGAGGATAAACGAGGGGAGCATCGACAAGTGTATGTCGAAACTCAGGGAACTGGAACAGCAGGCCCGTAATTACTATGCGGATACCATCGATGCCTCCCAAGAAAAATTTCTTGCGATGATGCTCATTGATGGCTGTTTCATCATCGAGTTGTTCCGTAAGTTCAACATGAAGGAATTAAGAGACGAGGACGACCTGATTGACAAGGACGACCCGATTATGCATGAAAGTGGGATTCGAACCAGCATTGGGCGCGATTTACTACTGCTAGAGAACCAAGTCCCACTTTTCATCTTGAGCACCCTATATGACCTAACTAAAGGTCCGGATGAGCATCATGAGTTCAGCTATGTCGCCATCGAATACTTCAAAATTGAACTAAGATGCCCCAGCCAATATCGGACGATTGACAAGAGCCAGGGGGAACATCTTCTGCATCTATATCACATGTGGCGCACTTCTGTCTTGCCTAAAACGCCCCCACAAAAGTGCACAATAGTCATGCCCTCGGCGATAGAGCTGAGGGAGTCAGGAGTCAGGAGTCAGGTTTAGAGCTTTGCAAGAGGGCGAACTGAGCGACATCAAATTCAAGAACGGGACTCTCGAGATACCGGTCTTGTATGTAGAGGACAACACCGAAACACAATTTCGAAACCTGATCGCATATGAGCAGTATCGTCTAAGCAGAGGCATCAACTACTTCACAGATTACGTGAAATTCCTGGATTGCCTCATAAACTCTTCGAAGGATGTTAAGGTGCTTCGTTGCACAGGGATTATTAAGAACTACTTGGGCGATGACGAGGTGGTTGCGCAGATGTTCAACAAGATTGGTGACTACATCACCGTACCTGGTTCCTATTACTTCGAGATCTTCAAAAATGTGAATGCATATTGTAAAAAGCCGTGGAACATTCAGATGGCGAAGCTGAGGAGGGAATATTTCCATAGTCCTTGGATTTTCTTGTCCATTCTCGTGGCCATCGTGTTGCTCCTTCTCACATCAGCACAAACAGTATTTACTCGTGTGATCAATGTTTGTTTGAAGTTTTCCCTTGGACCATTTACTCGTGTTCTATATCCAATAGTATTATCTTGGTTTTCCAATGAGGACGAACCACATGCGTACTTCTACAGTGAACAGTACTTGCACATCAATTAGAGTCTTAACCATTTTATAGTAGCAATATTGTTGTTGATTTCAGGGGATTTCTTTTGTACGCACCCGACTATGGTATACAGCAGTCAATTCCAGTTACTCTAAGCAGATTTCAAAATTTTCTTCTGCGAAAAGTAGAATTTCATTTGTGTTTACACATGCAAAGTAATTGAGGAAGGAGAGATGGTCGATGGGTGATTGGCTTTTGAGTCTTGGATTCGCAATCCACCCGAGCTCATGACTTGAAGTGATGATCATTCTCCAACTGAGTAATCCCATCAAATTTCACAAGAACATCTTCATGGCATGGAATACACCCATAGCCATACCTAATTTTAATCCCGACATCGATATTGGAATTGTTCAGGATCCAATTGATTTTCTCAATTGGTCAAGAGCCATCCCCTCTTCAATCTTCTTTGACAATATGGCTATGACCTTTCCCTCCAGTTTGGGCGAGGGTCATCTTCTCACTGAAGTTGTTGTAGATCTGGGCTAATATCGCTGCCATCGTTATTGAAGGGGCAAGGGTTGCTAGTGCCAAACTCATAGATGACCTTGCGAACGAGTGGCGAGGCCTGCCACCCCACCTGGCTCACTCACCAAACACTTGCACGCACACTCATTGTTTTCCTTTTCCAAGCATGTGAAGGTGGTGGCTAGGGCCACGTTGGCTTTGGCTGAGTCCGAAGAGGGATGCCGGCCCCTCACCAGTGTAAGGGTGGCTGCCACTACGCCACTACCTCAAGTGGAGCCACCACTGTTCTTCTTAAGACTTCGGCTTTTCCTTTGTTAGATTCTTCCTCTTTTTTCATTTTTTTTTCAGATTTTTATTTTTTTTCTAAAATCTTGAAATCAATTTTATCCTTTTGATTTACTTTGATTTTAATTTTTCCATTATCAGTGCCTCTCTCTTCATAAAAAAAACAAATAAAAGATTAGCTTCTTTTTATTAACTAAATTAGATAGAGCTAATGTAACCAAATTGGGCGAAAAATATGGAAAGATTTGGTTGCACTAATTTAACAAGTTTTAAAATTTCATTGCACATTTTGAAAATTTTTAGATCTGATTACACTTTCGCAATAAGGTTTTTAAATTTATGGTGCACTTATCCCTATATTTAATTGTTAAAGATATTAATGTTGATGAAACATTTTAATCCTACAAAAATGTCGAAAGGCAAGTTCAATAACCAACTCAATGTGCTGTGTTTTATTCCAGCACCGAGCACAAATGGAAATATATCATGCTAATTGAATAACAATTCAGAACAAAATAGGATTCACATACTAAATATATGACAAAGTATGTTTAGCTCATAATCTTGATATGTCATGACAAATGGGAAGTGGTGTGTATGGACAAAGGCAAAATTAAAGAGCTTTCACCTACAATATATAACAGACACAAAAAAAATAAAAACTACAATATGTAAATATAGAAAGCTTGGTGATAGTGAATATAGAAATCTTGAAGACACATTCCCCGGTAATTCCAAAGAATGATAAGTCTAGATAATGAATACATTGATAGCAGAGCTCTTGCACCAAAGTCAAACTGTCCAATGGAGATTTTATCAGAATTCAAGAACTCCGTCACTAAAAAGGAAGAGCTATTTGATTTGGTGGGTTGAAATAGTTTTGATTGATTACTCAATGAGTTGATTAATTACACAACATCAAATCTGTTTTGTGAAAATTCCTTTAGTTTTTTTTTTTTTTGGTAAGGTGAAAATTCCTTTAGTTCCTAAAGCTTAATTTGCAAAAATTCTATGTTGTGGAAAAAAAAATCGAATTTTTATGGACTAAATAGGAAAATGGGTTATTAACTTACTACATATACACACGCATAGTTGAATTCGTTTTAACTTTTTAAAGAACATTACTGTTAAATAAGTGAAAAAATTGAACGTCTTATCTAAATAATTGTACAAGTTCCTGGTTTCTAACTTAGAAACCTTTAACTTTTTCATTATTTTGATATCGTTCCCTTTTTCCGATCTTAGAAACCTTTTTTAACATTTTCACTGGGACGCAGCAACTGCTGCAGTTCGGCAGACGGCTGGTGGGGAAAGAGAGGAGAGGCGGGCCGGCTGGGCTCGCGACCGGCGGACGGCGACTCGCCGGCGAGCAGGGGTGGTGGCGGAGCTACGGTGGCGGCCGGTGAGGCGGAGGTGCGGCGACTCAGCAGCAGCAGCAGTCCCGTTACCGGCCAAGGAGAGAAACCAACGAAGAAGAAGAAGCAGAGGGGAAGAAGGGAGCAGCTGCACGTCCGTACGTCCGTGCAGTAGGGAGCGAGAGAGAGAGGTTTGAAAAGTCAAATCAAAAGAGAGAAAGAGGAAAAAAAGGACAGCAAGTGGGGGAGGGGGCAGGCAGCAGAGGAAAAGAAGAAAAGCAGAGAGGAGGGGACGTGAGGGAGAAAGGGAACAGGCGGTGCAGCGACGGGAAGAAAAGAAAGGGATAGAGGAGACAGAAAGAGAAGAGAAAGAGGGAGAAGGCGCACGTGGGAGAGAAGGGAGAGAGGGAAGAAAAAATGGCATTGTCTCGAGTCCGAATTTCGGCTCGACGGTTTTACTTCCGACGTTTTCGAGTTCTCGAAAATTTTGGAAAATAATGAGATCAAAGTTTAATAATTAATTTCAATGTCTGAAAAGTCCGATATCCGAATTTAGATTAAAAATCACAGTCGAGTCGATTAATCGCAACTTTAGTAGGTCTCAGACTAATGGACGGTTTTTAGAACTCGCATGCTCACAAGTTCTCTGTAGCCTTTCTCTTTCAGTTAGTATCTCGTGAGTAATCAATTCGGAGCAAAACTCAACTAAGTACAATTTTCTTATTGAGAGGCAATCAAATCTCCAAAATATTATATCTCGAAAATATTGAGAGGCAATCAAATTTGGAAATATATTGAAGATTTTCCTTTTAAACTCTCTAATTGACATAGTGGCTCTTCACTTGCTGATAATTATTGCTCTTCTACACCTCTCGATGATTTATCAATATTATTAACTGTATTAGTTGTTTCATTGTCGAGTTGTTCCGTAAGTACAATCTGCTTATGGATGCATATTGGATTCGATTGGATTCGATAAAGATATTTATTGGATTCAAATTGGATTCGCTACTGCTTCCAACGCGATTTACCACTGCTCAAGAACCAACTCCCACTTTTCGTCTTGAACAAGTTATATGACCTGATTAAAGGTCAGGACGAGCTTCTCGAGCTCATCAATATAGTCACCAGGTATTTCAGACTAGGACACTCGAGTGGATATCCGACATTTCACGAGAGCAAACATCTTTTGCATCTAATGCACGCACGTTGGACTTCTGGCTTGCCCAATGTGCCCTGGCTATATGACAGAGCCCCACCGATGAAAGACAAACTCATGTTCTTGTCCTCAGCATCGGAGCTCAGGGAATCCGGAGTCAAGTTAAAGGTAGGGCGACGACGGCACATAAAAGACGTCAGATTCAAGAACGGAAAACTCGAGATACTGGCCTTGAGTATACAGGACCACACCGAGTCACAATTTCGAAACCTCAGCATCGTCAAGGCGGAGACATCAACTACTATACCGACTACGTGACCTTCATGGATTGCCTCATAAACACTTCCAAGGATGTCGAGGTGCTCCGTCGCGTAGGGATAATTAGGAACTACCTGGGTGATGACAAGGTGGTGGCATAGATGTTCAACAAGATGGGTGACTACATCACTCTATCCAATTTCTATTACTTCGAGATCTGCAAAAGTGTGAATGCGTATTGTAACAAGAGGTGGAACGTTTGGATGGCAAAACTGAGGAGGGAATATTTTCGTAGTCCTTGGGCTTTCTTGTCCAGGCTCGCACCCATCGTGTTGCTCCTTCTCGCAGCAATGCAAACAGTATTTAGTATTCTTTCTTACAGAAAGCAACCATAAATGTGATCAATGCTGGTTCATATATTTCTCACAGTTTATTAGAATACAGAAAACAGTTCACGTGCAATTTGGTAAAATCTAAATACATAGCTTTCAATTCTCAACTTGATAATCTCTTAACGAGGAAAAAGTATTAAGTACTGCTTGGATTCCACCCTGTCAAAATCCTAGTACATTCACCAGGCAGCACTTGTCATCGGGGCCCACAACGCCAAAACCCCTCTGACACTCCCTAGCCCCCCTTCTCTCTCCGTTCACGTTAAGAGTAAAGGAGAGTTAAATCCAGGAAGAGACCACACAAATACGGGAGAGCAAATTGCGAGCGTTCGGTAGGGGCCGGGGGAGGGACAAAAGCGTCATTTTGACGAGCACTTGTTGCCGGACTCGGATTTGCTGCGAATCGCAAAACAAAAAACTCTGCTTTTTCCTCTAACGTCGAGATGGGGTTAGTTACTCCCCTCCACTGCTGCTCCCTCCCTTCCTTTCTTGGACAGTTTTACCCTCATCCTCCATCTCCAATAGTCACGGCCCACCTCCTCCTCGAGTTTGAGGTTGAGGTCGCAGAAGGGAAAATAGGCCAGGTGGAGGAGAGAGACAAAGAAGAAGACCGTCAAAGGGAAGAAGAAGAAGAAAAAAGGAAAAAAGAAGAGAAGAAAGAGAGACGTCGAGACGGTGAGGGAGTCTCAAAGGGGTTCTAGGGCAGTGGGGCTCGAGGGACACATGTCGCCTGATGAGTAGATTAGGATTTTTTACAGCATAGGATCCAAACGGAATCCAATATTTTCTCCTTCATGCGTCTGGTCCGATGAGTGGATTAGGATTTTCACGTGATGGTTCTCCTTGACATGACATTCAACCAAAGAGAATTGGGCCAGCATCTTTATTGTTGCATTATCACAATTGGACAAAGTAGTCTTGATCCTGAAGGCGTTTATGTTTTCTTGCCAGTAGGTAGAACGTACGACCAAGGTCAATGGGCCAAGGGAAAAATGCGTTTGGATTTTCTATAAATCATTGGTGTGTGCGGTAGTTTCATTTTATCTCTACTTCACTGAAAAAAAATCCCACAAAAAGAGGAGCTAGATACTACTTGATAGAGCTGGTTTAGCTTGGCGAGAAGAATGGACTACGCCCAACTTGGTAAAGTAAGTCTAACGAGTTTCCCTTCCAAAAGACAGTCATTTGTATGTTATTTAGCTAAGGGCTTGTCTCGCCTTCTCCAACCTAAAATCCTATATTTTATATTGGTTAATTTCGTCCCAATAATTCTTCTTATGTAGTTTAAAACTATTCAATACAGTTCTCACGCCTTCAACATCGATGGCAAGTATCTCACTATAAGAACACACAAAATAAATTTAAAATTCACATTTTAGTGTCTGAAAGATTGTCCTTGCTTGATGGCTGGAGAGGTGAAATTTGGGAACTCAAATTCTCAAAACTCTTCTAGAGAGCAAAAGGGGGGCTCACTAAAGCTCGAAAGTAAAAAGTCCATACAGCTATCAATTTATGCTTGGAGCAAAATTATATAAGGAGTAATAGCACAGGGTTTGTAATTTATTCTCTACTATCC